>OZ038481.1:78613265-78648265 GCA_964036315.1 Acanthosepion esculentum
GCTTTCCAGTCAAATTTGATCTTCACCAAATGTAACTGCAAAGTCAATTGTAATCTTCTATATATTAGGTTGTATTATTTTAATGGTCCCTCGCATTATAATGATGATTATTTCCCTCTCAGTAACCACTCTCGTCTTAGTACCTTTATCGCCTTGATGGGGTGAAATGATTTTTTTAAAAAAAATGAACTCTTTAATTTGTACCCTAAAATATATATTCTAATCTTCTATGGCCGTGTTCCTTTTTGATTTTGACGATTATGGCTTTCCACAATTTCCTGTCTTTTATAACTTAAATAAATTCTGTATGTTGCTTTCTCAGAAACGTTGCTCAAGCTCGCCAGGTACGTTATGCATTGTTTTTATGTTGTCTTCTTTCCTTTAATATTTCCTGTGAGCATCACATTTTCCAGGCATTATTTTCACGTGATGAACCATAGACAATCCAACTGTCTCTTATTGATGTTAAGTATAAGTGTCCTTTTTGTTTCCATTTTCTCTAGAACTTAGTTTCTCACATTCTCAGTCCATGTTACTTTCAGCATTCTTCGGGAGAGCCAGATGTCTGTTACCTCAAGTTTATACTTCATCTTCGAGATGTTCGAGCATTAACTCCCATATAGGAGGAATGATATTGAATAACATTTCAGTACTTTTTTCAGTTTCTTAATATTTCGCTTATATTTTGGAAGGCATATTTCGTTATCTCAAACGAATTTCTGATCTCAGTGTCGTATTTGTCGTTCTCTGTTAAAAGACTTCCTAGATATTTAAATTTTGTACTTGTTCATTTTAAATATCGTAAATGATTTACCTTTAATTTTGCGTAAAAAATAATTAGATTTCGTAAGGAAATTATGACATCTCAGGATGTATTCTGGAAGGCGTTCTTGAAAGTCTTCCTTAAACAATATTTTTCGAAATGTAACATCCTCTAACACTATCTGAATATATAATCAATACATTCCGTTCCTCCAGTAAGATACTTACATATCTAAATATGTTTCAATAATATTATTAATATTGAAAAGTCCTGATAAATATTTATGGTCATCCTTTTCAGGTTTGTTGGTACCCGTCAGCAGGCACGGATCACTCAACTGTTACGGCTAAAGTGCCTGGCACATTTGGGTTTGGTCCAAACTGAAGTAAATCTAATCAATATCCACTTCGATTATTTCTATGTCAAATAATAATAATAACCATCAATAGCTGGAACCTTTCGTGGTTTTCCTATTAGAAATTCCTCATGAATCATAATTTTATTGATTGAATATGTTTCTTCCGAGTTCTAAACCTATATAATATCCTTTTAAAAATCTCCAGTTGCAATGTTAAACCTTGGAGTTTAATAACGTTAACTATATATTGCAATAAAAATTCAAAGTCATAAATTGTTGAACTAAGAAAATATCAGTGAAAAGGCGGACATTAAAGATTATCTGATATATTTTTCCTTCCATCTTCACTCACAATCAAAAGATAATTATGCATTATTTGAGTTAATGCACGTACTGGCGTAATAACCGAAAACTAGGAGGGGGAGAGGGCAAATTCTCCACCACCAACAACAATTCAACCATCATCAAAATATTTAGAAATATGCGGATGCATTAAATGGATTTCCATTCGTTTTGCTCCAGTGTAAATTACAAGATGATCCTCGTTTGAAACATCAGTTGGTAGAAAATAATATATATATATATGTATGTATATATATATATATATATATATATATATATATATATATATATATATATATATACATATATCCTCGTTTGAAACATCAGTTGGTAGAAATTAATATATATATATATATATATATATATATATATATATATATATATATATATATATATATATATATATATATACATACATATATATATATATATATATATATATATTAATTTCTACATCAGTTGGTAGAAATTAATATATATATATATGTATATATATATATATATATATATATATATATATATATATATATATATATATATATATATATATATATACATATTAATTTCTACCAACTGATGTTTCAAACGAGGATCATCTTGTAATTTACACTGGAGCAAATCGAATGGAAATCCATTTAATGCATCCGCATATTTCTAAATATTTTATATATATATATATATATATATATATCTGTGTGTGTGTGTGAGTGTGCGTGTGTGTGCGTGTGTGTGCGTATAATTATGAAGATTCAAATCTATCTCGTGAGCAACACTGTTAAATGCGCTAGAATTCTGAGAAGATACCTGGTGTATTAAAGAGTAAGCATAATTTTAACCCACCTGAAATCTTTGGTACTAGTAAGAAATGGGTAAAAACAATTTTTCAACATTCTTGTAGAGAAATGAGATAGAAATGGAAAAAAAAAGTTTCATCATCATTAATCAACAACACGGTGGTATTTGATTACTATCCAAACCGCTGTAGAGAGAAATGTCTCCAGTTCCATACTGTCTGAACAATAATTATAAGCTTCCTCATGGAAATATAGGAAAACCACACTGTATCACCATCGTGAAGATGCATCAACATTAGATATGGAATTTTCCAACAAAATGTACAGTGATAAATTCCCTTCTGCCTGTTAACACTATTAAACAATTTACTGCGAAAATATGATTTTATGGATTCAAACCCCAGTATAGCAAGGAAAATCACCTTTATATGAAGGTAAGTGAAATACTTTTACTAAATACGACAACTGACAGAAATTCTAATTATTAGCATTCTGAAAACATTCATCAATTCTATGGAAATGGAACTGATATCGATAAATTATTTAAATAAAATTTATTCAAACGAAATTGAATACGACTGAAGCTTAAAACATTGATGCAGATACAGTGATCAAGAAATATCATATAGTTCAAATATACAGATACTTAGAAGTGAACGAACGAGTCAAACTATAAATCTCACTCCTTTTGGAGTGAGCTTTATAGTTAACTATTTCTAGTGAAAATATTTGGGACAGAAAATCAGAAAGTGCCAATTATATGTAAAGTTAACAACATGCTAGCTTCAGAGATAGGAAAATACATAAATAAGAGTAAAAAGCAAAAAAAAGAGAAAGGGGTGATCAGGGGAAACAGCACCATCTGAACGCAGATATGGAATAACTGTTACTGAGAAGGAAAGGCAAGTTCGAATTTTGAAAGTGCTTTTAGGATTACTATCGAGATCTATGCTTGTCTAATAAAGGCAGATGCCCAATCCTATACATAGTCAAGGAAAGTTTCACCCACAAAGAAGACATTGAACTTTTAAATAAATACTCGAGGTGTACTTATTTTGGTTGTTATTATCCCAATTTGTCGCCCGTTGTATCTCCGGACTTCTTCAGGTATCTTTCGAGCCGGGTAACCTAGGGAGAATCTCAAAATGATTATCATTCTGCAGCTAATCAGAAGGGATAGCATTTAATCGATTTAGTAGAGCTCAATAACTGCTTTTCCTGTTTTCACTGAGTTTGAGTCTGTAAAACGTGACCGATAGTGTTGTGTAGGATCCACCTAATCTGCATAGGTGACTACCAACTATATAAATAGTGGTTGGTACCGGAAGACGAGGAGACGGAATCACGAGATCCAACTAGAGACTCTGATCGAATGCGACTAGTCAACACATTCTCCAGGAACGTCTTCCCAGAAATATACAGAAATACTATATGTACTTATTGTGTACACTTTCTTGTTATAATACATTCTGGTTCTAAGTACATTTTGTGTTGCATTATTATTCCATGCATTAGGCGAGATTCAACAATGAGTCAAGACTCAACAATGGCGACGAAGTAGAACGAACATACGTCAAGTTTCAACAATGGCCACAAAGTAGAACGAACCATACGCCAAGTTTCAACAATGGCAAAGAAGTAGAACGAACCATACGGAAAGAAGAAAGAATTAATAGTGAGAGTTTTCAACAATTGGGACAAGTCATTGAAGAACCCAGGCTGAAAAAAAAAACTATTAATTCAAAGTCCAACGTTAACGTAACGAAGAAGGATTCTGAACTTCTGGATATGTAAAACTCGTTAAAAGACGACTAAGCATAAAGGAACGTTCACTCAGAAAAATTGAAAGGTGTCGTAAACGAATAAACGGCAATTTTAAATTAAAAAGTTATCTACAACGAGACACCCTCTAAAAAGAAAAACTGGCCGACTACAAAAACATGCATGGATTTAAAAGGAGCACAAATACACCGTGTCGACTTTGAAAGGTAAAAAACTTTAAAAAATTATTTTTTAAAAATTATTTGTTCAACAATATAGTGACGAATTACCTCTGATAAGAAAATCAGACGTTGTCATTGGAATACGCGAACAGGAGTCGAAAACGAAAAAAAAAAAGAAAAAGTCCGACGCTCTCTGTTCACGAAAAAAAAAATACCAAAGTTGATTAGCACGGGCATGAATGTAAAAGCAAGACATAAAATATAAAAGTCGTACGTTGTTTCGATTTTTTGGTCAGCTTATATGATATTCGTGGATACACAAATTAAAAGTATATTCCTTGTTGCATGAACACTATCAGCTAAAGATGGATGAACTATCCAAAGTCATATCTGAATTATTCAAATCCCAACAGATAGCACCACAAGAACAACTGATAGCGATGCAAAAATATCAAGAACGTCAAGAGGAAAGACTTTTGGAAATTCAAAAGTTAATACTGGAGAAATTAAACAACTATCAGGCAAATGAGGGAAATTCTTCATATTCTAATAACACCAAATTTAATTCGCTGGAAACTTTCAACTATGTGCCAGACGAAGAAAAAACGTTTGAAGCGTACTTTAAACGATATGAAGATATTTTCTACACAGACTGTGAAAACTGGTCGAATTCAAGAAAAGTCAGTCTATTACTAAGAAAGCTAGGTACAGCAGAACATAGCAAATTTGTAGATTTTATTCTACCGAGAAAAACAACTGAATTGGAATTCTCGGAAACAGTGAAATTGCTAAAAGAGCTGTTTGGAGCAAATATGTCGCTTTGGCATAAGCGATGGTTATGCATGAATGTCTCTAAATCCGACGATCAGGATTACTTAACATATGCATCTATAGTGAATAGACATTGTGACAATTTCAGATTGGCAGAGATTACGGTTGAAGAATTCAAGTGCTTAATTTTTGCTCAAGGACTGGTATCCAGTAAGAGTGCCGAAATAAGACATAGAGTTTTGTCTAAACTCGAATCTGAACAAGGCCTTACCCTGCAAAAGTTAGCAGAGGAGTGTCAACGGGCCGTAAGTTCAAAAAAAAGAGTCGCAAAAAATCGAAAAAGCTGGTATTGCTTATATTAAAAAAATAAAAAAGCAGTCAAAGTACCCATTAGAGAAAAATTGGCGAAAAAATTTAGCGTATGTTAATAATAGACAAGAAAATAAAAAGAACGGAAATAAAAATGTCCCACCATATAATTGCAGACGCTGTAACAAAAGACATTGGTAGGTAAATTGCCCATATAGACATAAGAAATGTTTCGTGTGCCAAAAGAATGGTCACAAAGGATCGTGTTGTAAAACGAAAAAATTCAAGAGCCGAATTAGACAAACAAATTCGAATATCAAATCAGATAGAGATTTGAGGAAATATGTGACGACTGAAATATTCAAAAAGAATATCAAATTTCAACTCGATTCGGGGTCAGATTTAACAATAAGGAACGATAAAACATGGAAAATTTTAAAAAGGCCTACAATAATGAAGTCAACGAAACTCGCTCGAACGGTAACTGGAAAGCAAATTAACTTCGAAGGCGAGGTTGTACTTCCAATAAAATTGAATGGGATCGTTAAAAAAATAAAAGTTTTCATTCTGAGAAATGGAGAAAACATGTTGGGTACAGATTTTATTGAAACATTCGAATTGTGGGATAAACCGTTAAACTCATTCTGCAGAAAAGTAGAAAGTAATACGCAAACAAGACAGGACATTAAAGAGGAATTAAAGAAAAAGTTTCCGGAAACCTTTACACCTGGTCTTGGAAGATGTAACAAGTTTGAAGCTAAATTTGAATCAAAGGAAAATACTATGCCTATATTTAAAAAGAAACGTAACGTGCCTTTCGCAAGTGTAGAGAAAGTAGTAGTACCAAAAAAGTTGCAGAAAAGAATCCTACGGGACTTTCATATGGGTCACCCGGGGATTAATAGAACAAAAAGCTTAATGCGAAGCTTTGTATATTGGAAAGGAATGGATGTGGATATCGAAAATATGGTTCATCGATGTAAAGGGTGTGCGTTAGCAGCTAAGGCACCACCGATAGTACACAAACCATGGCCAAAGACGGATCATCCGTGGGAAAGATTACACATTGATTTCGCTGGTCCAGTAGAAGATTATTACTACTTAATAGTGGTAGATAGCTTTACAAAATGGCCGGAAGTACTACGCTGCAAAAAGCCTACGTCCAATACCACAACAACTTTTTTGCATGAACTATTTGCACGGTTCGGTGTGCCAGAGTGTATTGTGAGTGACAATGGTACACAATTCACTTCTGACGATTTTAAGGAATTTTGTGAGTTATATCAAATTAACCACATAACGACGCCGCCGTATCATCCGAGATCCAATGGACTCGCAGAAAGATTTGTAGATACGTTAAAGCGCGCTCTGAAGAAAGCCTCAGGAGTTCCAACGGAAAAGGCGCTTCAGCAATTCCTACAAGTATACAGAATCACGCCTAACCAGAGAACACCATCAAACATGGCACCAGCTGAACTAATGTTCGCTAGGAAAGTTAAATCAGTGTTTGACAAGCTTTTGCCAGGAAGAAATAGAATAAAGAACACTATGTATACAGCTAGAAAAAGATACATCCCCGGAGAGAAGGTCTTTTTCAAGTGCTATAGAAATAACATTGAGTTCTGGGAGCGAGGCATAATGGACAAGAGAATCGGTGACCTGATTTACATAATAAAAGGGCCGAAGAATACTCATAAAAGGCACCAGAACCAACTCAAAAAATGCTACGTGCTAGAGCATGAAGAGAGTATACCGGATGAGGAGGAAGATCCCATTGATGTAATGTATGATACTTTTCAAGTAGAACCTCCGCAGAGTGCTCATGAACCGAGAAGATCCAGTAGGAAACGAAAGTTCACGGACCCATTGGACGTGAATCCAAAACGAAAAAGATATTGAAAAAAAAAACAGATATATATATGAACTATGCAAAGGGGATCTACAAAGAAATAACCATAATCATCACCCCATATAGAAGCCAGTTTCAAATCCAAAAGGATTCCAAGGCTTGGGAGGCGGGTGTTGTGTAGGATCCACCTAATCTGCATAGGTGACTACCACCTATATAAATAGTGGTTGGTACCGGAGGACGAGGAGAAGGAATCACGAGATCCAACTAGAGACTCTGATCGAATGCGACTAGTCAACACATTCTCCAGGAACGTCTTCCCAGAAATATACAGAAATACTATATGTACTTTTTGTGTACACTTTCTTGTTATAATACATTCTGGTTCTAAGTACATTTTGTGTTGCATTATTATTCCATGCATTAGGCGAGATTCAACAATGAGTCAGGACTCAACAGTTAGATAGAAATCACAATTACTATGCAGCCAATTCCATCAAAGACGAAAACATTTATCAGAATATGTATATGGATATCTCTCCACCCCAGAAATTTGAACTGAATTGTCTTTATGTCCATGAAATCCAACGAACAGAAAATGGAGTGACTACAATCTGCACAAAATGAGTAAAATAAATGTCACTATTCATACGCAAAACACATAGAAAAAGCCAAAGAGAACAAGGTAATATTCTAGAAAAAACTGAAATGGCTGCAATAGTCGAGGTTGTCGAATAGAAAACAAATCATATCTTAATACCTCCGTTCTGGATACAGATTCATACAGCTTAATAATCGTACCAAAAGAGATTAGAAACTAGATTCTATCACTATGAGATAGATAAATAGATCGACTGATATAGGTGTATATATATACAGGGGTTGGACAAAATAATTGAAACACTAGTTAAATTCAAAGATAATTTTTTAATATGGAGTTGGTCCGCTTTTAGCCTCACATACAGCTTTAATACGTCTAGGAATGGAATCATACAGCTTTCTGACTTCATCCAGAGGAATTTTCAGCCATTCTTCCATTAACACCTGCTCTAGCTCTTGAAGATACGACGGTGGAGGATAGCGGCTCCTAACTTGTCGCTCCAAAATGCACCACAAATGTTTAATAATGTTGATATCCAAAGATTGGGGAGGCCACTCCATATCTTCTAGCCCACTTTCATGCTCTTCATACCAATTCTTAACCACTCAAACGGTATGTATTGGAGCATTATCTTCTTGGAAGATGCAGTCACCATCAGGGGATAAAGTCGGGGCCATTGGATGAACATGATCATCTAAAATGTCCAGGTAATCTTTGCTGTTGATTCTACCACGCAGTGCAACTATTGGACCGAGACATTTCCATCATAGAGCGGCCCAAAATATCACTGATCCACCACCACTTCACTGTTGGAAGAAGGCAGTCAGGGTTGTAAGCTTCTTTGGGTTGCTTCCACACATAAACACGCCCTGAAGTTGGGAAAAGAAAAAAACTGGACTCGTGTGAGAATATGACTTGCTTCCATTGGTCTGCAGACCAGGCATTGTGATCTCTGCACATTGTGAGTGACAATCCCTTTGCTGACATTTTCTTTTTGATTTTTCAAACTGCTGTTTTGCCGCCTGATTTTGTTGGACTTTACGCCTATTTGTTTGAATTTCATTTGCTGTTTTGAAGCCCGTCTAATTTGTGGATTTTACCTCTTCTGTTTTGAACATCATTTTTGGTTAAGTTTGTTTTTTTATTACCGCCTTTTTTACGACTGTCTGAAAAGTTTTTTGATTTTTTCTTTTCCCTTTTTTTTTACCGTCCTCATTTTTTATTTTTACTCCCTTAATTTTTACACTTTCTCTTTTATTCTAGTTTTCCTTTTTCATTTTCTTTATTTTCTCTTTTATATATATCTTCGTTTTTCTTTTTTTTTGCAACCCCTGTCTGTGTTAATTTCTGACTAACTTTAATTCTCGTTATTTCCTTTTAATATCCGTTAAGTTTTTTCTCGTGTATAGTTTTTTATTCTGTGCCTTATTTGTGCTAATCTTTGTATTGTCTCTTTGTATTGTCTAACTTGTGTATTTATTTTCTTTTGTTTATTTGCTCAAACCGATTTATTAGCGTCAGCCATTTTGATTTTGTAAATAGCTCCGGCTATTTTTGAAAGTTTCGCTTTTTTTTTTTCTTTTTGTCTAGCCTTTTATTGTTAATTTCCTTTTTTGTGTTTTAATTTCATTTGTTTCGCCTTTAGGCGAATTTTGTGCTTTTATTTTTTGTCTGTATTTTTGTCTTGCCTTTACGTGAATCTTGTTTTAATTGTTGCCCTTTAAAACCTTTTTATTTATCTTTTCTTTGTGTTTGAATTTATTTTTGCTGTCTCGCTTTCGGGCGAGTTTTCTCTTTAACTGCTATTTTTTCGCTGCTAGGCGAACTTTGCTTATTTAAGTTTCCCCCTCACACACCGCTTTTAGGCGGACTTTGTTTTTTACCACCGCTTCCCTTCCCTTCCCTTCCTGCTGTATTTATTAACAAAATAGAGAAGAAGAAAAATTCTTCGTCATTTGTGATTAAAACGAAAAAAAAACTGTCATTCCTGATCTAAAGAGTTCAGTGAAAAAACATTTATTTTCGATAAAGAAAAAAAACCCGACAAAGATCATATACAGGAGTAACCTGTGTTACCAAAGAAAAACTTGGAAAATAACCCCCAAAAAGCGTCGAAAGACAATAATGGCAATAGCTAAAAAAATATGGAGGCCAATAATGGCCAAGACACTTAAAGCATGGAGTCCAATAATGGCCATAAAGAAAATAGTATGGAGGCCAATAGTGCCTCAAATAACGATAAGATGATAGAAAATCAGAGGCCGGGGAATCGCCCTCTTGTTTGAAGTCCACCCCTAGTTGTATAATCAAGGTTGCAGAGTTCTTGGACCGAGCTAAGAGTTAAGCACACCTTGTGGTGAAAGGTGGACTCTTAGACGACCCCCAGGAACTAAGAAAAATTGAGAAAAGAATAGTGTCGCTTTTCGTCGTGGACAAGCATACACGCAAAATTTGTCGCTCCACGAAAACACATTGATAAATTCACTGGTGTCCTTGGGGTTCAAACCCCTCACAATTGTTAAAGGAGCTGGGTTTTTTATGTGGGACGTATTGTTACCCACCCCGGAAGATTGCGGTGCGGCTTCAAGTCGAGATTTGATCACTAAGGATTTGATCATTCGCACGGAATACTAATGCCGAAGAAGGACCAGCTTCGCAATGTATGAGGTCCCTCCACTCGTTATCGGGGAACATCGCGCGGCGTATTTATCCCATTTCTGCGAAATACTGTGTGCTTCCTGCGATAGCCTGACCGGGGGATGGAGTTTTGAGATACTATTGGATTGAGAAGTCTTCCTCTCCATTCCCAACTGTCTAGTAATAGGGAGCTTGAAATGCCGGTCATTGTGACCGGCCGTAAACAGGTATGCTGGAAGTGTGGAGAGACTGGTCACCTCTCCTCTTCCTGCCCAGAGAAGAAGACCTCTGGGAGTTAAGCTCCTGTTGACCAAAATCCCCCTCTGACGAAGTCTTTACCTACCGCCTAGCCTGTAATGGGCATGCCAGCTCATGGGACCGGTACGGTTGAACCTCTGGTTGGTCCAACATCAAAAGCCACATTCCGTAAAGAGCCTTCGCCCGCTGCTAGTGCAGTTGTGGAGAAGAGGGAGGGGAATGGCTAGTTGCTGGTAAGGCCATAGGGAAGAGCCAGACAGCGGGTCCTCAGTCACCTGAAGCCACAAGGACGAAATGCACTTACAGACCCACTCCCTCTGGCAACATTAAGGGCGATGCCTCGACATCTGAACTGTCTTTCCAAGAAAAACAAAAAAGATTCGACCCCGGATTCGAGAAATCGGAAAAAATTAAAGACCTTAAAAAGAAACTGAACAATCAAAAAAGACTCAACCCCCAAAATATATTCCTTCAACGTCCTCTAGCCGGTCCCCCCCTTCACCTAAGAAACGACCTTCCCCGCTGGCAACGCCGTCGAAATCGCATTCCTCTAGCAGAAATCCGTGACTACAACCGTGACTACAAACGCGGGCATATGCAAGGTCTTTCGGGATTACTTTCAGGAGCTTTTCACCAGGTAGCTCGGTCTGAGCCATGCTCGGATCGATGCCTATTTAATCGACATTCCCTGCCTCGATGCAGCTGAAACGGCTGGCTGCGAGGGTCCCATCAGAGAATCGGAAATCTGGGAAGCGCTGAAACAGGTTGGCCTGGATAAATCTCCGGGACTAGATGGTCTTCCCTACCAAGTTTACTTGAGGCAGTCGCCCGTTTTTGTTCCTTTGCTATAACTGAACTTCAACAACTGGATGAAGCAGGGGTCTATACCCCAACGCTTCACCAGGGGTGTGATCAAGTTGCTGCGTAAGGATAAGAACGGTGGGGATGGGTTAAATAACTTTCGCGCTTTGACTATGTTAAAGTGTTAAAATCGACAGTGAAAACGCGCTGATCAATTTAGATCAGTCCAAGGCCTTCGATAGGGTTGACCATCGGTTTCTGGAGGTTGTCCTTTCGGCGGCCGGTTTTGAACCCGACTTTCGCTCCTGGATCCGAATTTGTATGCGACCCCGATGCGCTGGTGGAGGTGAATGGGGTAAGATCGGAGCCGTTCGTATTGTCTCTCTCCATTCGTCAATGTTGTCCGCTTTCGCCTTTGCTTTACGTTCTTGCGTTGTAACCATTCCTTCGCAAGTTAAAGGCGTATCCGGTCCTGCGCTGAATTTCCCTGCCTGGGGCTACCATCTCAGCAAGGTATTCTGCCTATGCTGATGACGCTTCGGTTCTTGTGTCGAGCGGAGCGGAGATTGACGAAGTCAGCAAAGAGATCAGTGGTTATGAGATGGTGACAGGGGCCAAGATCAACCGCGATGTCTGTTGACTTGCAGTTGGGTGCGTGGAAGAGAATATCTCTTCCCGGACCTATCCTCTGGACGGATGGGCCGATCAAAATACTCGGTGTCTAGTTCGGTCCTGATCTCCAGTTGGAAATGAATTGGTCGGAGGTTCAAGGGAAGGTCGAGATCACGGTTAATCTGTGGTCTCGGAGGGAATGGCGGAAATATATGTTTCACACATCTACCCGATTCTCCTTTACCGACTTCCACTTCCGTCTGCCAGACTAATATTATTAGTAAGGCTCTTGTTCTCTTTCTTGTAGAGAGACAAGGCCGCTATGGTATCTCGGGAGATCTGTTGCCTTCATCCCTCCGAGGGCGGTCTGGTTATGCCTAGCATTGAGATTCGTCAATATATGCTTCGCATAAACTTTCTAGACCGAATGTGTCGCGGATCGGATGAGGAGGGCGCCTTCTGGAAGGAAGAGGTCTGTAGACATTTCCCATCCCTGAGAAGTGTGCAGTCGTGCAAGGAGGAGGCCGGCCGTACACCCCAAGCCGAATGCTCCTTCTACCGCGAATGTCGTCGTGCTCTGAAACACCTCTTACGGGCGTCGGATGGCTTCTCCAACGCCCAGGCGTTGTCTCGTAGGGCATTGTATCAAGTGTTAGTCAGGCGGGGGGGGTGCGTTCAGGATCATCTGATCGACGTGCTCGGTCTTACTAAACAAGAGGCTCGTTCGATATGGCCTTGGGCGCCTGGGTTGAAAGGCCACAATAATGATGAGGTATCACTCACCTGGCAGGTGATTCCTGGGGCCCTCTGGGTCCTCAAAAGAATTTGCTCAGCGGGTTTGGTGAAATCTCCAAACTGCCGTCGCTGTATTGGGGAAGTCGAGACCATTGGTCACGCCTTCTTTCATTTTAGTGCCGTTGTGCAGGTTTGTTGAAGGCCTCATTGTCCGCATGCTGCAAGGAAAGTTCTTTGTCCTTAAGGACAGTTCTGTTTTTAGCAATGTGGTACCGCAGATGAGGAAGGCGGAACATTATGTGTTCTGTTGCTTACTAGGTGTTATGAGAGTCGTGATTAAGACGACGCGTAAGAAGGAATTCTTTGAGGGCGCGAAGTTTACTTCTTTCCAACTGATTTTGTTCTTTAAGCATCAGCTTAAAGTCAAGATTAGGACGGAAAGGCGGCGACTCACCTCATCAGAATTTGGCAAAAGGTGGGTGAATCTTGCGCGTGTGTGCCGAGTAAAATGGGCTGACCTGGAGTGGCATTTTGATGCCGGTTAGGCATCAGGATATTGTTTTCCTGGTTTTAACTTGGGCAACCCATCCTTGAATTTAAGCTAGTGTAGGTTTTTTGGTATTTTAGTTTTTCGTTTTTCTTCCAGTAAATTTAGCTAGGGTGTGCATGCTCATAGGCCCCTTTTATTTCTGTCCCTTTTTTTCCTTTAGTTTAACTCTCCAGTCCTTTCCCCGTTAGGTGGTCAGTGAGGCCAGTTCTCTGGTGGATGCGAGGTGCCTTTCGTTTCGTATGTTTGTTTTTCATATTAGTTGTTGTGTCAGAATGTGTGCATGACTGTGAGTGCTTGGGATGGATGAATGCTTTTCTATATTCTTATAGTCCCGCATCGATTTCGTCCAGTTAACTGATTTTTCTGCCACATTTAGGGTTTGTGTGGATTTTTATTACTAACATGATTTTGTTTTGTTTCTTGTAAATAGTTTATTACCATATTGTATATACATCATTGGTTTTTTTTTAGCTTGTTGTTTTTTATTCCACTCCCCTCATAGATAACGATTTGTACATATGGGGGCTATTTAGGATTTTCATTGAGACAATGAGGTATTTTGGAGAATGTAGTAAGAAAGGTAAGTATAAATGTGTTGTTTTGGTACTAGGGTTATTGTTTTTGTATGTTTGGGTCAATGGTTGTGGCTAGCTAAGTTATAAATTAAGACAAACGATGACCGTCGTTTTCCCCACCCCCTTTTTCGGCCTTGCGCCACATTTACTGTAATTTTTCAGTAATAAATATTATTGTGATCACTGCACCACTTCAACCTCTTCTGGATGTTGCGAGTGGAGAGCAGATGTGCCTTACCGCGGCTCTTCCATGATATCCAGCCTTATGGAGCTCACGGCGAACAGCTTTAGTAGAAACTGGACTTTTCAGATGATTATTCAACTCAGCAGTCATGTTGGCCGCAGTAGTCCGATGATTTTTCGCTACATTCGTTTCAATTAAATTGCGTCATAGTTCTTGATATGGTAGCTCTTGAAAAACCAAACAGTTTAGCAACCTTAGTGATCGAGGCTCTTGCCAATTTTTTAACTCAGAGAGGTCACGTATTTAGTGTAAATTTTACCAAATTCTAAAAATAAATAAGCCAAAGACAGTAAATTAGATAAATAAACGTATTTACAATAGATATTACCTGCAATCACGAAGTTTTATATAAAGTTCTTAATATAATAGGTCTTTGAAATATAGGAGTGGAATTTACACCTGTTCCAATTATTTTGTCCCACCTCTGTATATATATATATATATATATATATATATATATATATATATATATATATATATATATATATATATATATAGGTGTAAAATAATTAAAAAAAACAGAGAAATGATATGAATATCCTCACAACAGGACCACTAACAATGCGGGCTGATGCATCACTGAGAAGCCACAAATATAAAATTGACCATCACTCTCTAAATATAGGCAGTACGGTTTTTTTCTATGAGCCATGGTGCTTTTGTTGCTTTAAGTATTTATTTCTCATTTTTACCCACCTCTGTGTCTTGAGGTTTTTGTTGCCTTAATTCTTTTACACAAACTTGTCAAAAAGGTTACTCATTGTTTTGTTTTTTCTTGTGCTCCTTGAGTTTTAAATTCTCGAAGGCTTCATCAGGCATTAATTTGTTCAACAATTTTAGCTCTTTCTGAATGTATGAAAATTTATTTTGTATTGTCAATTTTCTGGAGAATTATTTCCCCGAGTCCGTGAAATAAAATTATTATAGTTTTTTTTTTTTATTTCAATCTTCTTAACCTTAACTCTTCATAGAAATTTCTAAATCTCTGGAATGAGTTAGCTTCTAAAAGATCTTTAGTGGAAGTGGTTTCGTATAATGTTGCTGTGTCAATGATTATACAGTTCTGTTTTTACCTGTCTAATGTGTCAAATGTGTTCATACTCATCTCGCCATTTCGGTATTGATACGTATGTTCTATATCTGGTGTCAAGATTTTACTCAATTTCTGTAGATTTCTGTTTGTTTAAGTACCGTAACTTTAGGTAAACTTTATGGGGGATAATTGCCTGTTTTGATATAATAACTTGTAAGAAGCTTAAAAAAAATAGTAAGCCATTATTTGAGTAATATATTGAAATTAGCCCCACCAAAAAAATAACAAACAAATACCTAGATAAAAGGTAAAAGACAGGAGTTTGAAACTTTATGAAATTAGGAATGACATGTCAGTCCAAGTTTATGGACACGATCTAGAGAGGCTTAAATTAATTACACTGAGAATAAACCAAATTAAATAAAGTTTTATCGTTTTAAAAATTAATTGCTCTTTATTTATTATCAAGCTTTGAAGGAAACTTCTCAGGAAAGAGAGAAGAGCGATGAACCATAAAATTAGTCACCCGTTTTCTATAGCTGATTGACATTACCAAGAAATACTATGTAAAATAAAGGAGTTTTACCGATCAATGAGAAAACTGGTTTCAGTGCATTATAATGTAACATGTTAGATTTCCAGAACAGCGAACAGGAATTCCTGGAATTATTTCTTCCAGTAAACTATTCAATATAACTATAAAAAGATAAGAAATAAGAAAAAAAATACGACACACGAAAGAATAAAAAAGAAGAAGAAGAAATGGAAATTTACGCAAGAAAAAAAGTAATTGATGAAAATGCGAAGAAATTTATATGATGAAGTAAATATATTTTAAAAAAAGACATAAATGGATAAAATGGACAAACCTCAAATATGTCTTTGGAGAAAGACATAATAAAAAAGATTATTCATGAATACAGAAAATTGCTCGCAAATGTAAAAATAACTATTACACTTAATGGAACACTATATTATAGTACTACTGTAAATGTCTTGCAATCGATCGTGTAAATAAATTATATAACCAAAAGTTATTGACTGTCCTGGGAAGTGAAGAAGTAGATTATGGTGAGATTTTGAGGTAAATATGTATCACCTTACCCCCAAAATGTCTGATTTTTCACAGTAACTTCTGGTAAGCTCGATAATCTTAAAGTACGTCATATAAATTTCATAATGTTTTAAATTAAAACTAACATACATACATATATATATATATATATATATATATATATATATATATATATATATATATATATATATATATATATATATATATATATATATATATATAAAAATATATGTGTGTGTGTGTGTGTGTTAATAAATATGCATATTATCTCTCACCGATAGCATGTGTCGGAGTTTCATGCACAACGTAATCTTCAGGTGCTGAGTATAGAGTGAACGTTACGTAATCTAAATTTTAAATAAAATATCTAGTTTGTGCAGTCCATATATTATACGGGAATACACTTATTTTAAAAGCATATTTTGCATTTTAATGCATTTTTATTATATATATATATATATATATATATACATATATATATATATATATATATATATATATATATATATATATATATATATATATATATATATAAATATAAATATATATCGTAAAATAAAAATAAAAATAACAATGATTTATTTAAAATTATTTCATCTAAAGTATAATGTGAGATTCCTAGGAGTCTTTCTTTGTAAATTAAAAAAAATAACAAAATTTTTGTTGCAAAAAGAAAAAAAAGAAAAAAAAAGTGAAAGGACATAATTTGTATTTTAATACAAATTATGTCCTTTCACTTTTTTATTTATATTCTTCTTAATCTGCATCAACATATTTCAAAAGATATTTAATTTTATGTCTACATGTAACCATCTATTCATTTCTCGAGTTTAATAAGCTAGGGTTATTTAAGTATTTTAAGATAACTAAATTTTCAGCAATGTATAAAAATTACATCTATTACTTTTCCCATTGTTACCTTTAATTTTTTCTACGATATCTCACGTAATAGTGGTTCTATTGCGTCAATCCTTAATTGCGAGAAATGATTGGGGAGATCAGTGCGGTTTATGGATCTTACATTCCCTAAAGTCATTTGATGATGATATAAACAAAAATTTCCAAGGAATTTCAGTGGAACCAAAATAAAATTTGACATATTTACCTGTGAGGGTACATATATATATATTTGTTAATATACAGAGTGCAATGTATACATTCCCGGCAAAATTACGCAAAAATGAAAGAAAATACACAGATATCCCATTTAAGAGAGATATTTACCAAAATTACACGAAAACATCTTAAGATACGAAAGAGAAAATCGGTGTTAGCCTCAACCACGTCCTCCAAATGACTTCGGTATCTTTTTTGGTCTCCTTGTTTAGAGATTTCCAGAAGCCACCTTCTTGACCAAGGGCAGCACTACCTTCTCAAGTTACTTGATGTAGTCCTCCATGTTGAGTCTGTATTCCTGTGGAAAGATGAATGGAAGCATAATGTCACCATCACTAGTGATCACTCCAAACATCTTCGTAATCACCATTAAACTCATTCAACTCTTTCTGAATCCTCTACACTGTTCTCATATTGACACAGAATCACTCTGAAATGTTCGTAATGGAGCTTCCACCGCGAATGCCAACCAGTAGAGCATCCCGTTACCAAAGTTTTCGCGGAGTGAATTGTGTCATGTTGCTCTTTTCCTCAGAGTCGACGTCCGACTAAAGGACCCTACTATGCTATGCAGTCGACAGAATCAAAAAGAAATAACGCGGATGCTTGAAATTAAAAAAATAATATGGCGAAAATTTACTCATCGTACTTTGTATACTGCATATATGTATTTATTTATATATACTTAATAGCTTTTTATATTATATCGCGAACTGCTTTATTAACACCAGCAGTCTATGTGCGATATATTAGAATCATATATATTTCTGAGATGAGGTATTTTATTTATTTATATCTTTCGGGCCGTTTCCACATCTTTATTGCCATACACACGACGTTTCGACTGTCTTTCTTCAGGTGATATACGTTGGAATTTCGAAATTGTAACTTACAGAGAACCAATATAATTATTACGAAGTCATATGCCGAAAACATTTTGATATACAGAATATTCGGAAAATTTCTACATAATTTATTTCCAGAAAAGATGAACCTTTTAAGAACAGAAGAAATATTTAATAAAAAAACTTAACCACAGCCTACTGCTAGTCGATTTTAATGATAAAAAAAGAAACACACACACTGACACACACACAGATACACACACAGACACACACACAGACACACACACAGACACACACAGATACACACACAGACACACACAGAGACACACACAGATACACACACAGACACACACACAGACACACACAGACATATGATGTGAGAAATGTGTCAAAACTGTGAAAATCACTTTTATTTCCCAAGTACTTTCGATCTTCTTCCGAGATTATCTTCAGGGTTGCAGGTAGTAATACAAAATTGCGTCGTGCTATCCATTACTGTATGTGTTTTTCTTTTAGCTTTCAAATTCAACGGTTGACAATCATGCTTAGCGTTCATTAGAATGTGTAAAAAAATATCCACTATTGATTGTTTCTTCTATGTTATAACGTCTTGGCCATGCGCGCATTAAAGCGTGAAAAACTAAAATACTAAGAAAATTACTTTTCACCTGCACCATTGAAGTCCCATTCTATGATCACAGAAATAACGTATGTGTGCAATGTGATGGCGTTTCAGTGGGTTCAGTTCCTGGTCCAATCTTCAGCATCTTCTACATGGCCAACCTAGAAAATAATATATTTAGCACCACCAAAGGACCCTACATCTACCTAAGATATGTAGATTATATTCTTATTTTATTGAAAATATAGACGAAATAATGAGACCCCAATAAAAGCTTTCAAAATATCTGCGCTCAAGATTCCATATGAATTCAACAAAGATAACAAAATCCCTTCCCCTTTGATTTTAATAGACACAAATAATAACACATTTACTACCTGACCATTAACAAAAAAAACAAGCAGCATTAACTCTTGCACTCTCAACTATAAGAGTGAATGTCCTAATTACTACAAAATAGCTCATATACAGAATTTAATTAACCGAGCACAAATTAATTCCGCGGCAAAAAAAATTTCTACAGAGAAATAAAAAATTATAGCAATTTTCTAGTATTATTATAATGATTTTTATTGGATAAGCAGACTTCACGTCTATTTAAATTGTCAAGCAGCATTTGTGTGTATATTTATATCATAATTTTATTTTTTGTATGCGGGATTCGGATGATAGTTAATCTGTGTATGGGGTGTGTGCATGTGGTAGGCATTATTTATGTTTGGAGTTTGGCCACATGTTGATTTGTGTACGGACATTTTTACGTCAATAGTGGTTGAGGAAGTTAAACATACGTACGTTAAGTTCTACAAGAATGTATTTAATAATTATTTGTGATGCAATATATATAAACAATCAAAACAATCTTTATTCCCCCAGAGCTGAACATTTTAAGCAACCAGGAAATGTGTATTGACAGATTCTGATTTCAGTTCCACATACACACGCAGAAAAAAAAAAACACATATAAACTAGGGTTAAATAAAGACTTGGGTATTTTAAATCTTAATAAATATTTCAATAATTAAACAAAAATTTTTTTTAGATATTGTTACAAAATTAAAAAAAAAATAACATCTAAAATATTATTACAGTTAGATTTACGTTAGAAATATTCGAACACAGTTGCATTCCATATCACGTGACGTCCGCGTCTCGCGACGGACGCTACTTGTAAACAAACTTCTGAAAACAGTTATTTCTGAAAGATCGGGGTCGATCTGAAATATCAAATATATATATATATATATATATAAAAATATAAATAAATACTTTCACAAAAAAAAACTTCCAATTTTTTTTAATTTGCAACTTTTCAGTTGTTTTTTCTATGTATACATATTAAGATAGTATACCTGGCTTCTCATTATGCTATATATATATATATATATATATATATATATATATATATATATATATATATATATATATATATATATATATACTTAGTTGTTTTGATGCGAGTTTGTAGCCCTGGATTGAACGCCCTTGCGATTGTCAGTGCGTGAAACACAGGGTTACACACTCACATCAACATAATTATGTATGTTAGCTTTATCACTGATATCAATTTACCACAATTACCACGCATATATAATATATAAATAATATATATAGAAATTACACACGCACAGACACACACACACACACACACATGTATATATGTGTGTGCGCCTATACATGCATATTATATATATATATATATATATATATATATATATATATATATATATAGAAAGAGAGATAGATAGATAGATAGATAGATAGATATTATTATTATTATTATTATTATTATTATTTACAATGTATCAATAAAATCTTGCTTCAGGTATTAGCTTTTTATTATTTTTTTATTAATTAATTCCTTGAAGTAGTTACGACAGAGTTATTTTGGAATCTGTGCACCGATTGATCTGTATATTCGATGATTGAATTCCAACTTTATTAGTTGTGCGTATAAGCTTGAGGAAATTGAAGCACATATTACAGGTGCTGAAATTTTATTTTTCCACTGTGTAAATTAATTCAGAAAATTGTGTCTCTTAACTGTGTGAATGTTTATAACGTTGAACTTTACAAATGTAAAAAAAAACGACTTCAATTAAACTACTACTATTTATTTCTCATTGGATGCATGCGCAAACCCTGTGGTATAACCTGAGGGTAGATGGGTTTTCCTATATTAAATCAATTTCGTCATAATCTTATATGCATTACATCTGTTGGCGACGTGCGATAATTTTTTTTTTTCTGACAATTATTCATTTTATCTAAATGTCGCAATGTTATCTCTGTAGATTTCCACAGAAATATATTTCAAATTTGTAAAATATAGGAACAAATTCCCATCAAACCTGGCATAACAAGCAACAAGAACGTAAAAGAGATATATAAATAACCCCATTAAAATTTCCAATCCATGTGTTCGCCTTTCTACTTACAATGGTTTTTATGCACAGTTATATATAAATAAATAAACATACATATGCACACACAGGAGTTTTTCACATGAAAAACAAATATACATTTATATATGTCAGTGAATTTTCGTATGTATAAATTTTATTTACTTGTCAATACATTTAATACATCTGTTAACAGAGCATAATTATACGGAAAAAAATCCTTATGGAAATTTATGTGGTCGATATTGAAAACTTTCTTATTCACTCATCTTGCTCTCTCTCTCTCTCTCTCTATATATATATATATATATATATGTATACATATATATATATATATATATATATATATATATATATATATATATATATATATATGTATTATGAAATGGACAAAGTCTGACAATTATTTAAAGGCATTTTTATGTTTAACATTGTTTTTATAGATACAAGTATTTAAGTAAATGCTCTGTTTATAATAAACAGTATTAAATAACATTTACCGGCCTGAATGTCCGAGAAATTTTCATAGAAAAGGACGAATATTTTCTATGAAAATGTCTCGGACATTCAGGCCGGTAAATGCTATTTAATACTGTTTATTATAAACAGATTATATTACTTAAATACTTGTATCTATAAAAATAATGTTAAACATAAATATGTCTTTAAATATATATATATATATACATATATATATATATATATATAAATATAGGTAACTATACTCGTGTCGAAAAACCTTCGAACTCTTGATTTAACAACAGCCAAATCAATCACGAAGGAAAAGAAGGTTTTAAAAAAAGAAAGAGCCAGGAACATGAAAGTCTGTCGAAAATAATCGCACAGATACAGGTTCAAGGCCCAAAGAAAAAACCCCGATACGAGTAAACAACTAACTAAAGAGCTCAATACAAGCGTAGAGCAACCTAGTCAAACCTAATGAGCCAGACACACCTACCAAGGTTTCACTTAGGCAGATCGTCAGGTTTGACTATATATATATATATATATATATATATATATATATATATATATATATATATATATATATATATATATATATAGAGAGAGAGAGAGAGAGAGAGATAGATAGATAGATAGATAGATAGATAGATAGATAGATAGATAGATATATACCCACACATATATTGTCCCTCACCGGTAGGAAAACTCGGAGTATCATACGCAATGCGATCTTCAGGTGCTAGGTAAAAACTGGCCGAAATATAATATATGTTTTATTAAAACCAGCACTCTATGTGCGGTACCTTATATATATGGGGTGAGAAATATAGTTTAACGTAAGCTATATTTATAAGCGAGATCCAGTCCTTTTTGGACGACTCAGCTATTCGGTCGAACTCTCTGCCTCTGAGGCAGAGGGGAACTCTCTGCCTTTGGGCAGAGAGGAACTCAGACGAGGCTCCGCCGAAGGGCAGAGCCTCGTTCGAGGTGGTTGACCACCCCGATCCCGTTTATACGGGTTCTACGGGCAATTTTTGCCCGAGCCTACGGGCTCGGAAAGCCCACATTAAACCGGCCTTGTGCCACATTCGACACACGTGGGCGTGTTGTTGAACATCGTAAGCTATATTTGTAAGGCAAAAGTGCTCAATTTGCGTGATAAATCGTTTGTACATATATGACTTCATCCCTGGGTGGTGATACTCTCTGTCGTCCTTGAACATGTCCTGATGATTGCATTCAAGTGGGAAACAGTCTTTCGCCACTTGTTATTGAAATTAGGGGGCCACAATTATTTTGTATGCGTGTGCCCGCGCGCGCACGCGCGTGGTTGTATGTATGCGCGCGTGTGTGTGTGCATGTCTACTAAAACAATCGAAGCGAAAGAAACTGTCCTCATTGAACCATTCTCCGATTGTTCACACGCGGTTGTCTATAGTCATCCATTTATTGCGCAACTCTATGTGTATTCTCAGCTTATGACTGTCTTGATCGAAATATTATAACCGGCTATGATATTTGGGGTTTGCTTGTGCTACATAAGATTAGAATAGCATGATGCTAAGATGAACGTGCTTTTGTTAATGCCAGCGTAATATCGCGAGTATATGACCTCTGGCATAACATGACCAAATGAAGACAAGAACTGGACATTGGCAAGTCCTATCCTTAATAATTTTATGCAAATAGATAGCAGAACAAGAATAGAGTATACCTTCAATAATATCTTTACAAGTCTCATCACTAGCTGGGAAAGTACAAAGATGAGACTGTGACATATGTCAGAGCGTTACCTCATCTATAGAAAATATATCAGTGAAGCTGAGAATGACAAATACATGCGGTACATTCCCGAAATTAAAAAAAAAACCTTAGGTGAGACATGTTTCAAGTGTCCTAAATTATTGTAATTTAGTATAGCATTATTGCACATCGACTAAGCCGACCTGCTACTTTTTGTTATTCCAGATTGAAAGAGACGACTGTAACAGGTCTTTAAACACATCGTACTGAACACTGCTTGTTATAGCTGACTGGTTTTCAGAAAGCAGTCGTGACGTGAATAAAATTTGGATGTTCGCTATGCAATAATGTTTTGCGTTAAACTGGGTAAAACGATACAGAATCTTATTAAATGCTCGAGGCCGGTTATGGATTACCTTGTATAAGACAAGCATGAGATTTTAGCTGTCGATAGTGGTTCAATGAGTGTTGTGGAAGGGAGAGGAGACATAAGAGCCTCAGAGCTGGTTGAGAAAATTCCCAAATTTCTTAATGAAAACCATCGTGTGTCTATAAAGTCAATAAGCATATGGTTTGGTTTTGGTGTGACAACTGTATCGATAACTATTCATGAAGATCTGAACATGTATAAAATTTGGGCAATGTTTATTCACAGGTAACAGGTACTGCTGACTGCGTTTAAATCTTTGATGGGCATTAAAAATGTTGACTCTCCTTGCAGTCCAGATCTTGCTCCCTGTGATTTTTACTTGTTCGCCACACTGAAAGAGAACATCAGGGGAAGTCATTTCTTAGATACGGAAAACTTGAAGGAGGCTGTGACAAGGGTTCTTGATACTTTCAGTTTAGATGAATTCCATGCGGCTTTCACAAACTGTCTTGGGCTTTGAAGTTACAGGATCATACTTTGAAAAAAAAATTAATGTTTCGTAATTCTTTGAAATTATTAAATGCCTCTCCTGAAAAACTATCAACACGTCTGGAATGCACCTCTTAGCTCAGTGCGTGAGAGTAAATTTCTGATGTAATCTTTCCGCCAACATATAACGATCTCCATTACAAGACTTAAGGTATACCATTTATAAATATGTAAAAATAAATTTCTTATAAAATTGAACTTCTGTTGAAGAATATCCCTGATTTTATATGTAGGTTAAATAATGTCACGGGGGAATACTGAAACAATTTCAACTTGCTTTAGACGTTTCCTAAAATCTCAGCCAATAGCTAGGTATTTGAGAAAGGTTTGGGATGATTTCCGAGAACGTTTCAATAGCTCTAAAGTACATTGTTTTAGCAAAATCACATTTTAGGTAGAATATCACAGCATCTGCAAGTAATCCATGCTTTTGAAAACGTCACTCTTCCGTCAATACATTTTCTTTAAATTGTTCTTGATGACAAATTAAGTAGATAGATATTTCAGACAATCAGGAAAGAAAATTAAATGAGACATTACCAGGTGTTTAGTTTAATGATTTTCATATTATTAATTATTATCTGTCTATTTATTTATATTTATCTATTTTTGTGCGTCCGTATATGTGTGTATTGTCATTTAGAAAGTGATCAGTCAGTTATGTGCCATACGTGATACTCGCTTAGACGATACATGACTGACGAAGCAGATTTTTCGCCACAGTATGTTGCCATTTCTTTTTGCGGTAGACCAGTTGTCATCCAAGGTTATAGAACCCGGTCTGTCCTGCTACTTGCCTATTGGTGTGGGGGGTATTTTCCAAAGGGAATTAGCACGTAAGTGAATGTCATGGATTCGACTGAATTTCGAACTCTGCTCTCCGATTCCTCAATCTGAGCTGCTATCCATTACCCCACCGTGCCTCTCAATATCAATATGTTGTCATATGTTACCAAAAAAGTTATATCAAATGTTATTCTTTTCCATCTTGAAGGCCAAGGGAAATTATACAGTATATTTACATATTTAAACGAATATGGCGTATTATATTTGCATGTGAAGTTAAGTGAAATTTTATATTATATAGCTTTAAGATGATTAAATTTTGTACGCTAAACGATCAGATCTGTGGTAGGGGCGATTCCCACTGTTTGAATCCTACGTGCATACTTGTCCTAGATTAATCGAAAACAATAGAGACGTGTCTTCAAGAAGTACTGTAATGGGAACAGGGATGGGATATACCCTGAATCCATCATGAAAATTATAAATTTAAACTAGTAATTTTTGAAATTTTAAATCTTTTTGTATGAGATAAAGGAATTGAATACATGATAGGTTGGCAAATGGGGCACTTTTCAGCACTGTAAGATGCTAAAAGAACAAACGATTGACCTGAAAACTCGATACAGGATCTTAAATAGCGTCGTTGGATCTAGACTTTCCTATAAATGGTGTCACCAAGTACAGAAATGTCTAAACTATCGTCTATATACAATGATTTGGGGTATTTTTTCAGATCAATGATTTAAAATGGCTTCATCCAAACCAATAACATGGCGCTGCAAATCACAGACAGTTTTGCAAAAACAAACGCATGATGTGTTTCAACTGCAACAACAACAAAAACTGGTTCAACATTTAACTAGAAGCAAAAATAATGATACAGACATGAAGTTAATTTTCCAATCTATCATAAGTAGAATATTTGGAAAGAGACTATCATCAGTACTAGAAAGAGCTATAACAATTATTGGAATCAAGATGTTTAATTTTAAAAGTTGTTTTAGGAAAATAATTTATAAATTCCAGTCTGTTACTTAAATGATACTGAATGCATCCTAATCTGAAACTGTTAATTGCACCATTGGAATCACGCTTATTAATAATTTGATTTCCATCGTCCGCAGTTGTTTGTGGTCGGTGGACTATAGTCAAATAGAGCTAAGTTTGTAATATAACAATATGGATTTCTCAGATAATATAACATTTTCAGAGAAAACAACATGTTTGTGTTCACCATCAATTTTGCATTTCATATTAAATTAAATCAAACTGAAATGTAAAATAAATTACGAATATTAAAAATCAGATAGATGAAACTGGTAGTTCGTTCATGTAAACTTTTGCAATATTTCGAGAAAAAACGGAAGACTGTTTTCTCGTTGTCGTGCATGACCGATAAGAAAGTACTTCAGATTAGCATTCAAAGTAATAAATGTTACGTTTACACACACACACACACACACACACACACGCATATATATATATATATATATATATATATATATATATATATATATATATACAAAGTTACGTCATTCACACTCATATGACGTTTAGATCATCCTATTAAATGGCCTTCTTCAAGTATTCCCTTTACGGTAGTAAACAGTTTGAAATCCTCCTGTAGAAATAATAATCTTTATAATAAACTTACGAGAACCATTGAATAGAACTGCCGAAACCTCATCATAGGTAGAATCATATTTGTAACAGTAAGATGAGGCTTGAAATGTCTATTCTCAAACTATATCAAACAATACAAGGTGAAAGGTCCACTCAAAACAGAGGGTTACTGAATGAGCTCGCTTCATGCGCATAATAATTGTAGGTCTGGAGCTTATGTAGAACAGATAACAGTTTTCCAAATACTTGGAAATGTTAATAATAGTTTTTTTTTCTGAAGCGCTTATCCTGAATCTGTTAAACTTTGTCCGAACCGCTTTCCTTCTTACCAATCGAGTACAAACGTAGGAAGATTATTTGCTCTTCTGTCATTAGCATGGCGGATCTTAGCTCTTAATATTTGAACAGGTGGACCTTGGTAATGTAGCTCTTCAGAACATTTCCATGGAAATAGCTATAGGGTAGCATTAGGTTTGCAATAGTGCATATGTGAGAAAGGTGTTCTAAAGTGAAAAATAATTCATTGCCGACAAAGTTGCATAAATGCATTAAAGCTCTGTTGAAACGGGAAATAAAGGATTGACCAATCCCAGGCCAAATATAGCAAAGATACTCCATTTATGGTTTGTTTTGATGATAGAGCATAGAAGTAGCAATCGGTTCGTAACGACATAAGGAACCGGCATTTTTACAGTTTCTTTTTTCTTCACTGTATCGTATATATATATGAGTACTGCTTGAGGTCCAGGAGTAACAACACACTCAAAACAAGGAGCTCTTTGGAAGTTCAACCATTCACTATTGTTGGTGAGAATCCAATATGGTGAGATTGTTGCGGAATTTGTGTTAAGTTGGATGTGTCAGAAGGTGACATTGTGTGAAGGCTTAAATTTTGCGTGTTCGTTAAACATTCATCCACAACAAATAAAATAAGCAAACATTTGAAGGCAATTCAATTGGAAGAAATCAAGAAGAAACAACGTAGTTATAGATTTCAACAAATAACATGAATTTATATAAATTTGACATTCGCAAAGTTTTAAGATTGCTTGTTATATGCAGCAAGTGAGATAAACTTTTAAGGAGTGACTATGCAGAGACTTGGTGTATGAAAGCTTATAGTTTGTCTATGAAATTAAAACAGTTTGAATTCTGCAAGGTCAAATGTCACTGGTGTGAGTTCAAATATTAGTGTGATAAATTTACTAAATATACAATTACTACTTTTTAGTGATAATGTCACTTTTTCTAGTAACTTGTAAGTTGAGTTAATTCGCGCGGCAAGACTGTGTGAGTTGTTCTGAGTTGCTTAGGGAGAATGGTTGTTGTTGAGTCAATGTGCTGGCGCGCGTGGAGTTTGTTGGCATCTCTCAAAGAGACAGTTCCTGACTACTTGAATGAAGTCAAGCGATCCTATTTATTGACTTTTTGGATTTCAAACCGGCTCCAGATAGGTGAGCTAGAAAAAGGATTTGTCTCAAATTGCTACATTATTTGTGTGCTTTTAACCAATGGGAAGTCAAGTTTGGAAAAGTGAAGTGATGATTGGTTAAAGTTGATTTGGGGGAAGAGTGCATTTTCCCGCAGGGGGTGACTGGCAAATATGGAGGATTCCATTAAGTTCATGATGATGGAAATTTTACTAGTTTGGTTTTTGTGGTATTGAATGTTAAAAACAGTTTATCCCCACGGTACAATTAAATCAGATGAGATCAGCTTGCCGAAAATATTCAAACTCAATATATTCAGAATATTCAAATTCAATATATTTTGAAAAGCAGTTCATCCCGATATACATTCAATTTTGATTGGATGAGAGGTAGACATATAGGTAATAAATTGAATCAATGCGTCTTTAGAACAATGTTATAATCTCTCCATGCATTAATTCCCGAATATACTGACCTAGTTTCTTCGTAAATACGATGTGTTTTGTGTTTGGAGTGTCTTCGCTGTAAGAAGATAGACAAGAATTCTGATACGTTTTCTGTGTGTTAGATTATTTGTCCAGTGCTACCTTGGTGATTCCTAACGTTGTCGTATAGCCATATACGCACATAAACACCATCAGGTTTCGACTCATTTCATGCATTAGCACCATCACTAAGCACTTTCTTTAGGATATCAAATGGCAGAACATCATATTATGATTCGGTTTTTATTTTAACAGAGAAAAGTAACAATTTCCAAATTCGCCCATATATTCATATTTATTAAACATTCGAACGACGTGTACAAAATGAGGACAACCTCGAAAATAACTCGCTTTTAATAACTCACGAATTTAGAATCAATAACTGAAACATTTTTCCGTGTACTAATCTATTTGAATAATAACAACTTCCAAACCATCGTATATAAACCTACTCAAAGCAATACCTACAAAACTACAACAGTGAATGCCCACAAAATTTCAATATGGCCATCATAAATAATTTAAAAATAGAAATCACTTAGAATTCTCTACCAGCAAAAGAATCTCTAACAAACTAAATAACATTATAAATAATAATTCAATTCCATAATTGCATAATAAAAAAAGAAATTAAACTTGAAATACATTAATAGAATTAAAAATGCGAATTATAATGAATTAAAAATTAAACTATTCTTGAGAAAATCACTAAAAATAACAACAAAACCATGATAGCATATAAGCAATCTAATATATATCACCTATCGGAAGAAAAATCATCACTTACTTCACAATTAATCATTTTTAAATTCATCACCACTAATTAAAAACAAAATGTCATCAAACCAATATTGATATTGTATTTGAATTCGATTGCACACTTGGAGAATGCGTCTTTAACAATACGAGAATTGTTTTTTTTTTCATCGCTGTATTATGCTGACTGTTAACCTGGCAATTATATGAGCTGGCACAAGTAAATAGCATATCGGCAACCAATACAAGAAGACAAGCACTTGACAAATAAATTCCATTTGTCATCAACCAAACATTCATTTATTATTTAAACGATTTTACGATTTGAAATGGATAGTAAACATCAATTTACTGATCTATCTTTAATGCTATCGCCGTACAGATTAATAAGAAGAACAAAATAATCTCTCGAAACAATATTGTTAATTTCATTTAGGTCTTCCTCAATTATTTGCACCAAGTTTGTATAATTCTTCGTGATTTTCTCCGATCACTGATTCTGATTTCTCTTCCTCTCAGGTGCTAGGATATATACCTACTTATTGTCCAGTTCGTTCTATGTTCGCAGGTTAGATTCTGTGCGGCGCGGATCAGCACCAGGTGTTTTAGTAGACCATATTTCAGATCAACGGACGGATGGTTTGCGGCGTATTTTGAATAAATAATCGTACTATTATTAACTCATTTCCTCTTTATATGAACAATTGGCATATAGTTTAAATGTGGTTATGTACAACAACTTAAAGGTGTTTATATTTTATCTGTGTGCATATAACAGTGTACAGAGTAAAGGAAGCTATGTGACAAGAATTAATATGAACTACTTTGTGCGAATTTTGGCCTCGCTTTAAAGAAAAATGGCTTCTATACAAAGGGGCTACACATGAGGAAAAAATACTAGCGATGTACTTCAAAATGTTTTAAATTCAGACATTTTGTGAGAAATGTTAAATGTTAAACAACGTTCTTAATTAGAATATCATTATTTCTCTAATACAAAATAGTACATTTGATTGTATTTTATGTTTTTACAGGTAAAATAAAGTAAAATCAACATACATTTGTGTTGTATTTTAAGTGTTTTGGAAACAAATCACATATTGCTCATAAAAATGAAAAGTTATCAATATTATATCATAATGTTATGAATAACAATCTCATGAAGAAAAATATTAAATTTATGAGACAAATGATGACTGTTTTAAATAAATTTCGACGTGTCAAAAGATAATCGAAGAAAGTCTTTAATCACAGAAATTAAACATGACAAACATTTAAAACAACTTACTTGGGAATGGCTTTGTAACATTTCTGAAAAGAAAAAATAGAAAAATCAGATAAACAAATTATTTCTTTAAATCAAGTAAAATTATGCACTTTTCAGTTAAAGCATAGTGAGTTGTCTAGATATTCAAATTCTTTTCTTTAATTTTGCATTGTAAAATGTTGCATTAAGTTATAAGAACAGTAGTAAAAATTCAACATAATTTTACCTGTTAGAAATAGAAACACAGATTATGCAATAGCATACATGATTTTATGAATAAAACATTTATAGCGATGAATGTTAAATTAGCTTTAAATGAAAAATGTTTAATTATGTTTAAATAAAAAAAATGTGCAATAAACGTCCAAGTGGCAAAATCCAGATTTAGTTTGTTTTTGTAATAAACATAAACAATTTATCAAGTCCAAAGGAAAACAAAATGAAAAAATATTACACTTACACCAATTATATAAGCTAAAGTTACTTCAAATGTAAAAGTAAAATATTTGTTTGAATATTTTAAACTGAGGAAAGCAACGTACTACCGAAGAAACAAACTGAAACTAAAATGTGTTGCTTTTGAAATAGGCATCGCTTTCTGGACCTTAGTTACAACATGAGTTGACCTGTTTTATATAACGCCATACAATGAATCTTCAATCATCATTGCAAATTACTTTATTTGATTTATCACCATTTGATAAAAAAATTAAAATTTATTTCTCTTGCAGTGAAAACTATCAAGAGAAATAATATCTTTTTAATCTGTCTTCATTTTCTCTTTACATTATATCATAGAGATATTTTTTATTGATATTTCCAATTTGCGTTCAAAATAATACGAGGTGCATACAACAATATCCGATTTTATTTTTTCCTACTAAAACTAATGCCGCATGGAAAAAATCATGTGGGTGTAAGTGGATGTTCGCCTTCGTGTGCACGTGTGAAAATTATTGCACCGGTTAGCCGCGTCAGTTCCCGGCTGTTAAGCCTAGAGTATAGACGTGTAGTGTATGATCGTCAGATTTTAGTTCACAACAAAGATGACAAAATAAAAATCTATCGGAGATTCTTGCCAAAAGTTTGGGGATGCTTGCCGCTACAGACATGACTGCACTTCAGTGGAGTGCGAGGCACATTAGTCGGTGGGAATGAGCACAGGATCATATCATTCCATTTTGACGGAGGATTAGTGCATGTTGAGTGTGTCGGTTAAATTTGCCCCAAGATTCTGGTGGATCGACAGAAGCAACTGTGGAAATCGCATGGTTTTCAGATTGGGATAGATCCAGAAGTTACACGGTACCAAACTGGGAGAATAGAGAGCCTGTCGACCAGGTAGCGTGTTTTTGTTGACTAGGAACGCTTGTTGCAATATCTCAGCTCGATGACTTCTGTCATTTTGCGTGAAAACGTAAATCCTATGAGCGCATATTAGGCGTCTGCATTTTAGGCGTAACACCCGAAACTGAAGAGGCCGGCCTGTGCGAAAATGCTCATGAATGTGCCTGAAGGATAGCAACATCTCTCAACCAAAGGATCTTGCACACGCGGTTTAGATTTAAAGTTAGGTATAAGTTAGATTCTTTTTGAAAGCACCTCTTATATTTAACTTATAAAATCTGACAGCGAAACAACTACAACAAAGTTACTCTATATGCCGTGTCTCATTAGGACGTTGGCGATCACGGTTGTCCACAATTTTCTATCGTTTGGTACAATAATTAATGATCTTATGTCTTTTTGTTATCTCTTTTACACCATGTTAAGCCATCCATACACTCAAGATCACCAATAGGTTTCGTATTGTTTTCCACTGTCACACTTGCCCTCTGATTTTCACATTTTCCCAAGACCACTTTCATCATTATGTGCCCCAGAAATTTCAACTGTCACTTTTTGATGTACAAGAGTCGTTTTAGTTTCCATTTTCTCTAAAACTTCGACGTTGCTCATATGCATAGTCCATGGTATTCTCGGAATCCTCCTGTGGAACTAAATTTCTATTTCCTTAAATCTCTAATTCATCTTTTAGGAGATTCTCCAGCATTCTCTGCCATATAAGAAGACTTATATTATGTAAATCTTCAGTACTCTTTTCCTTGTTTCTAACGAAATTTTCATCTTTCTTAATACTTTGCTTTGATTTTGGAAGGCATATTTCGCTAATCCAGTTGTCCTTCGTATTTCAATATAGTTCTTTCCATCCTCTGTTAAAACTCTTCTCAGATATTTAAACTTTTTTTAATTGTGTAGTTTTGGCGTCTTCCATTTTTAATTTGTTTGTTGCACTGTTCCAAAAATAAATAGGAAAACCTTATAAAAAAAGAGGGTATTCGCACAACCTCTATCCCTTTCTTTTCAACACATATTATACTTCTATGTATAAAATATTAGAAATATTAATGTCTACACGATTGTAAATTGACTATAAGCGCCTTCATTCCTGAACATTAATTCGGACAACGCGCTGGCAACTTTAATTTACGCTTCATAACGAATGTCTTATTAAAATTAATTACATACGTTTTTGTTTTTTGTTGTCCTTTATGTTGCATTTATTTTTTCTTAGGAATCTAAAATGGAAAAAAATCATATGAGGTTTACTCATATGTTTTAAATATCCGGGAAAAGAAGTCCTGTTTTTCCGCGTGCGTATGTGTTTATATCTTTTGGTGTGCATTTTTGTGCATTCCTTTTCATTTAAAAGCAAACGTTTTCCAATTTCCTTTAGATTTTTCAAAGTCGTTAAGTTCGAATCCTGTTCAAGATTTTGATAGAATATACATTGACATAATCTCAATGATATAAATATGTACAAGAAACACCTGAAAAGTAATACAAGAAAATTTAATAAGATTTTATATCTTACTGCATTTTTTAAGAGCTTTTGTTCAAATGACTTGTTTTCCTTCTAGTGTCTCCGTTATCCATTATGAAAATATCGGGCAGCTGTTTGCCTGTAGATGATTTCCAATATAGAGATTAGTTAATGAGAAAAAAATGGATAGTTGGAACTTGAATAAGTTTGGGCTCAATGAAGAAAGGAGACAGAAAAGAGAGGGAAAATAATTAAGGAGGATTATTGATATTGTGAAGGAAATCGTAATGTGCGAGTAAACTTACGCACAAAGAGAGAGGTAAAGAGAAATTGCGTATTGAAGAAAGGTAGAACATAATATGACTGACGAAAAAGAGGAAGAGTAAACAAGTGGAGAGAAGTTAATTTGAAAATGAAACAAAAAGATAATTTAAAGATAGAAACAGAGTAAGAAATAAAGAATGGGGACAATAATTTGGGACATATAAAAGAAAGAAAGAAAGAAAGAAAGAAAAAGAAAGAAAGAAAGTAAGTAATTAATTATGGACAATGTAAAGGGGGAAGAAATAAAAGAAATATTTATGGAGAAGAAAGAAAGAAAAAAGAAAGAAAGAAAATATAGACAAAGTAAAAGGGGAAAATAAAAGAAAATATTTATGGAAAAGAAAGAATAATTTTAGACAAATAAAAAGAGAAGAAGGAAAGAATAATTATGGAAATTAAGAAAGAGAAAAAAAGAAAGAATGTAAGATGACTTACTGGTAAAAGAGAGAAATAGAGAAATTACAAAAAGGGAAATAGAAAGAAATAACTGTCAGGCGGAGCGAAACAAAGGAAATCTAAATAAAAGAAAATTGCAGAAAAATTAAACAAATCGCGATAATGAAAGAAAGAGATTGCGAATTGAGTTAACCTGAATATAACAATGTGTGTAAAAACACGCATCATAATAAAAAAGATGTTTGAAAAAAGAAAGGAAGTTGACCCAAAACTGATACAAAAAGCATAGTTAGAAATAAGTAACAAAAGAGAAGATGTAGAGACAGAAAGGAAGCAAAAGAGTGCAGGATATGAAACAAAGCGTGCAAGGAAATATAGTGGAAATGAATGAGTTAAAATAAAACAATTTGCAAACTAGGAAGTGTACAAACGATCGAAATATATAGTATTTTAATATTTGCGTCAATACGTGTATAATGAAGTTACTTTTCTTTTAATTTATCTTGCGGTGGAAAAGAAAATGAATGATAAAATGATTATAATATTATGTCGTATGAAAATGAAAAGAATGAGCCGAAATGATAGTTATTCTGTATCATACAGAATTGTAGCAAGAATGAGACAAAATGACAAAGAAAATCACATGAAATTATTGCAGAGAGAGATATATAGAGAAAGAGAGAGAAAGAGAAAGAGGGGGAGAGAGTCTGTGTGTGTATATATGAGGGTGAGATAGAAAACATAGAA
>OZ038481.1:78653265-78738265 GCA_964036315.1 Acanthosepion esculentum
AGCGATTCATGTGACAAAACATACTGCCTCCGTTGATATTGTCCTTGAGAGACCCCAAGAGGCCTCTACCTCGGTTTCCTCCTGCTGCTTTCTCTTTGCCGCAGAGGCTCTTTTAGAACGCCTGGTAAAGTTGCCTCGACATGGTATTTTGGCACGCTTAGCAAAGCTGCCGGGTCGGTCATCGCCACGGCAATCAGAAGAGTGCAAAGCAGAGGGTGAAGTAGACGTCAGCCGCTTCTCCCCCAAGGAGGCGCACCCAATGGAATCCTTCTCCCGTTTCCCCTTAGCCGGTGGGGCTTTTTTAGAACGCCTGCTGAGGTTGCCACGCCTGGGAGCTTTTGCAGCCTTTGCAGAGCTGCCGGGTGGGTCATCGCCACGGCACGCAGAAGCGTGCAAAGCAGAGGTTGAAGTAGACGCTATATGATCATCTGTAACCGGAGTTATTATGTGCTCCACCGCAGTCGCCTCTTCTGCATGTGTAAGGTTAACGGTGTTAGGAGTCTTCAGTTGCTGACGTGCGGATGTTCGTCCTGTAGGAGCCATTTGAAGGGTTGTAGAAATGCTGTGTAAAATGCGAATAGAAGTTGATGACGAAGCTGAAGCAGTGCAACCTCGTTGTATACAAAAACTAAAAATGCAGTAGAGCGGTAAGGAAAAAGCTTCTCCTAGCTATGGGCTGTGCTTTCTGGCAGCAAGAAATCGTCGCTGTAGGAAGAGGTTATGCAACCAAAACGTTGAAGCGTTGAAGGTTAAAAAGTAGTGAAACACTGAGGTGTACTTAGCCGTGTAGTAAAGGCAGGAGAGAAGTAACTTGCGACAGCAGTTAACTGTCTAATAGCAAAACTGAACTACGAAAAGGCAGAAATAGGTATGGAACGCTAAGATGGACTGGGCTGCGCGGTAGAGTCAGTACGCGGAGATAAAATAGGCAATGCAAATGTTTAAGCAAATAGGTAACTTGCGGTAGCAGGAAGCTGTCAATTAATCAAAGGACAGATGCGTTAATGGCGATCAAATCAAGACGTCAGTGCGGATTCAGCCGCACTGAAGATATTTAAAGGGAGCGTGACTTGTCATTGATTGGTGTAGCCTGGAAATGGCCATGGCTTAGACCAATGAATGAGCTCGCGCAAAATGGAAGATGCTAGCGCGCATTCACGCATGCGCGTATGATTCGGCAAGCGCAAGGCTTGGCCGTAAACAGGATCAAGCTCCCTGCTGCATATGCAGCTTGGCTCAAACGCACGTGATGCCGGCGATGACAATGCAAGGAGCTGCAATGAAGCCTTTATTCATTTGGTTTGTGCGACAATGAAAAGCTGCTAACCGTTTGCCGGCATTAGCTTTGAAATGGATTGGGACGAAGCCCTGCTGTTTTCGCGCAAAAAATCCTCGTCAGGTCTGGGATGCGGCCTGGGCTAGGTGAAAAGGTTTAAAGAATTGGAAAATGGACTGCTGAGGGCGGAACCATTTTCACTCAGCACGTATGCGGGTTTTTTTTTCCAGTAAAGACGCGAAAAAAAGAAGTGCTTATTTTGGTAAGATGCGACGATTAAAGCAAAGGTGTTGACAAAGTCGATTATGTCATTTGTGGTCCAAAGTCAAACCTGGTAGCAAGGTTAAAAAAGTCAAATTTTAATGGCTTTGCACCCATTCCAGAATTTGAGGTCAAATGTTTTCTTCTACTCCACTGCACGCACTGACCAGTTTCTTCCCGCGAATAGCGTGACCTTAAATTAATCGGCATTTAGGAATTACCCAACCGGAAAAACATTTTTAAGTGTTGACCGATTGTCGATTTGCACTGTGTTTAGGCTGCGCTCAGAGTTGAAACTTCAATGGCCTGCTCATAAATCCGGTCAGTTTTCGCTAAAAACCGACATGAAGTTCAGGCGCAATCAGTTCTTCGGTTTTATCGATTTTCCGCGCTGTTTAGGGGTCCGTGGTCATGAAACCTCTGAACAACACTTCTAATGGTAGACTCTAAGAGGGTGTCAAATTTGGTCGAATTGCGATCATTCATTCTATAAGCATTTTTTCGATTATCGATTTTTTCGGAACCTGAGTCCGGACTCAAAATCGGGCTCCGTCATGTCCTTACGACAGCCATTTGCAAACTTGTGGTGAAAGCCACCTCGAAATCGGGTGAGAAATGCGGCCTGGGCGAGGTAACAACGCACACGACAGACACACAGACAGACAGCATGCGAAATATAGATAGTAGATTCAGGCCAGTAAGTGTAGTAAATACAGTTTATTATAAACAGAGGATGTACTTAATTATTTGTGCCTATAAAATAACGTATAAGCAGGATATATATATATATATATATATATATATATATATATATATATATATATATATATATATATATATAGGAGAGAGAGAGAGAGAGAGAGAGAGAGAGAGAGAGAGAGAGAGAGTTTGTTAGTTTTAGTGTAATATCCGCTGAATCAATTTCACGATGTAGGCAATACATTTTACCAAGCAAATAACCAGTTAAATATATCGAGTTTGGGCACACTCGGACTGATGCAGTTAACAACGGCACATTGAAGAATATGCTTACATTGAAAGACAGTTAGCAATAACTGCGTAGGATTTTTCTTTTCGGATAGGTCTATAATATTTTATTACAATGCAAATCAGTAGACGTCTTATGTGGAGAAATCACGTGAACAGCAAATTTAATGCAATAGATTTGAGCGTTTTTAAAATTAGAATTTAGTATTGCGAACTTTACTCAAAAACTGATTGTGTCGGTGACAATGTCGATTTCTTGACAGTCAGCGAACTATCCGACAGGAAATCTCTCACTCTCTCTCTTTCTCTCTCATCCACATGTATAAACAGAAGAATATATATATATATATATATATATATATATATAGATAGATAGATAGATATGTGTGTGCGCATATGTGTGTGAGTGTATGCGTGTGTATATGTGTGTATAATCACACACACAAATACATACACACACGTATATATATATATATATATATATATATATATATTATATATATATATATATATATATATATATTATATATATATATATATATATATATATATATATATATATAATAATAATAATTATATATATATATATACACACACAGGCACAAACGTTTGGGGTGCGGCATTGTTTTACCAACTCATCAAGCAGTTATATACGCTTGGGAATATCAACTTATTTGATTTACCCACCTCTATAGCCATCTATAGCCTTATATATATATATATATATATATATATATATATATATATATATATATATATATATATATATATATAATTGTAAATACAGCCCCACCAAATGTATAGGAACTGCAAGTCCGATTCATTTTCTTCTTTTCACTATAGACGTTTAGGTTTGATATCAAAAGATGAATATGAGACGAGTGTTCAGAATTTTAGGTTTTATTTTTTCGTATTTACATTTCGACGTGTTAAACAAATTAGGATATGCCACCTTTACTTCGAACGCCCCCATTTTTCAAGTGAGCAAGTATTTGGAACACGTGACTGATAGGTGTTTCTTGTTACTCAGGTGTTGCCTCTTCGATTGATTGTTTAAATGTTAAATATCAATGCATGACTAATCTTAGTTTTAGCTTTGGGTTACAACTTAAAAGTCTAAATTTGTCCAATATAAACAACATCATAATAATTACAAACATATCCAAAACTGTTATGCATAAGATCAGAACCCAAATTCCAAATAGCAATAATAATTCTGATGCAGGTATATGCAAAATGAATTTTCAGAAGTGCTTCTCACAGTACATTGGGGAATCTTGCAGAAATAAAATAATGTATTTCTGAACACAAATGGATCGTATACACAGCAATTTATCAAATACATTCGTTATATCATAATAATTTCAACCAGAACTTTGATCTAAAGAATCCCGTACTTATTAACATATATAGAAAAATAATTATCGAGAGTGATGATATCGAATTTTATCAAAATAATTATCTGCGCCAAGGATTTTTTATAATATTCCCATTCCTTTTTGTATAGATTGACATTGACGCCGTAAGCAGAAATACGAATATTTCAGAGTGTCTGGGTGTAAAATCTGATAACACAGTAGGGAATCGGAAAATGTTGGCTGCGTCTAATGGTGATTACGAAGGTACGGCAGCTTGGAGAACTCTCTGAACGTTCTGATATAAAAAGAACTCCCGAATTTATTGGTGAAGGCCTCAGACACAACACGGACGTCTATATCAAGTGCCTTGTTGAGGTAGTGCTGCATTGGGACAAATCGGTGTATACTGGAAAAATCTATCTGGCAAATGAACTCTGCATCCCACCACACAAGCATGAGAACTCTGTAATGGCTAGCAGCCATTTTCTGCGTCCACATCAACCCTTAAGGCCACATAACTCTATAGGATACAACTTCCTTGATAATTATGTGTTAGTCACAGTTGATTGCGAGGCCAACTCATAATAATCCAAAGATGAACTGAAAGCAAGGATTATGGCAGCCTTCATCAACTTAAAAGATGAGACCGTCCAGAAAGGTTTTAGAAGATTCCGAAGCGGTCTGGAGGTTGTTGTTGAAGCCAATTGATATTTTATTAAATAACTGTACTCTTTAGTATTTCAACATATTTTTGTGTAAATTTGGTAAATATATCTGTTAGAAACAGTTATCAGTGTTATTTTTTATTTTAGTCTAATTCACACGACAATTTATCCATCGCATGCTGTATATGTAGGTACGTTTATATATATACATACATACATATACATATACATATACATATACATATATATATATATATATATATATATATATATATATATATATATATAGATGCATGTATGTGTAACATATGAACGTGTGTGTATTTATATATGTGTTTGATTGCATGTATGACGGAATGCTCAGATTGTATGTATGTGCGTATTTATGCCTACGTTCTTGTGTATCTCTCTATTTCGAATTAACGAAATTTATCATTAGGTATAAAGATAAGCAGATAGACAAATCGTGAATCAAACAAAGATGTTGTTAAGTAAAATTTATAGGTGACGCTGATGCCGCAATTTACGTCGACCGGACAAAGTAAACTAATATTCGACTTTCGCACACCACTCACTCATGTTCATTCTGCCTCAATTACTGCTAGCACAGACAATCGCTCCGAATAGAGAATGTCTCAGTGGTTAGATTACGCCCTGTTAAGAATGAATTCATTTCTCGGCCCATGCACCGAAACTAACCATGTCTTATCCAGTCGCGTTCGATGCCATGTGAGACGAGATTCAATTAGCTGTCTGACTTTCTGAACAAATATCAGATATAATACAGGTCACATGCACTGACGTATACACATTTAGTCTTTTAAACTGAACAGCAGTTAACATTGAGTTTTAGAATATTGCTCAGTCTGATGTAAATTGACCGCGATTCAACACTTATATCTACGGAAGAACTACATAGTGCTTAAAACCCCGATTCTTTCAGGTTTTTTTGTTATTTATGTGTCATATCTCTTCATAGTTTTCCAAATGTCCCTTTTCTTTTTAGTGCCTGTGACTTGCCGTAACTACTAGGGAAATATCAGTGGTTTCCCTGGCATTTTCCCCGGCTTCGAATTCTTCCTGTTTTAAAAAAATGTCTTCAGCCAATATATATATATATATATATATATAAATTTTTGTCATCCACAGACAGACTGTTTCGCTGTTTCACAGCTCATCAGTGTGGCTAGACGTCTTGTTGCCTCTAGTTAGGATCGAAACCCGACTGAATTCGTGTCAGTCGGAACTTCTCCCACTAAGCCGTCAGCCCACTGTCAGGGATGAAGGTGAATTTTAGCGTGTTTATTTTTAGATTTAGATAAACTCACAGTGACTGACAGTAACTCAATTCTGCCGAAGAGTCTTCATATATATATATGGTGTGTGTGTGTGTGTGTGCTATATATATATATATATATATATATATATATATATATATATATATATATATATATATATATATATATAGTGTGTGTGTGTGTGTGTGTGTGCTATAAAACAGAGACGGTGAAAGAAGAAACGGATACATGAACTTTTTACGTGTTTAGTACTAAAGGAACAAAACTGAATGAGGGTTGTATTTGAACTCATATATCTGTGTTTAATTTACATACCGATTTACTGTATGTTATCTTCATATCAAATGTTATTAATACTTGAATCAATTGTAAGATAACATTATAGCTGGACAGTTTGTATTAGCAAACAAACTCCAATTAATAATTTGTTTGCGAATAAATTACATTACACGACCATTTGTCAACAGATGTTTTAATTTTCTCGTTTCGGTTTTTGAAATCATTTTGAAATGGACTTAATCTTTCAGATTGTAATCTAAAAGCTAAAATATCCAATGAACCAAGATAATTAAAGAAAATCGGGAATAAATAACACTAAAACCTGGAAGTAAATAAATAATAAAAGAACGTAAGTATAGAGTTTAGAAACCTAAGTAAGCGTATTAGTTGGAGATTTTAATATAGCAAAAATCGCGGCAGTTACAAGATAAACTATTTCCATAAACTCTTTGCAATAGGAGAATATTACTTGAACAAGATTAGAGAAGGAACCGATTAAAACCATTTATAAAAACCAGGTTATGTTCGGAAATGATAAAATACTTGACGGCAGGGTTTTATTTACGCTTTTGTGGATACAGACACACAAACTCAAAAATTGATACTGTGTTCATGAAGAATGTTTTGAAACTCATTCGATGTCCTTAAGTTGAATGACTTACACTATAATTACGATCCATCCAATAGGGTTTACCAAAATATAACCGATTATTAATATTAGTAGTAGTAGTAATATCTATAATAGAAGTATTAGCAGTGGAAGTAATGGAAAGAAAACATTGTGAAATCGGAGTAGGTGAAAATTCAAAGGTACCAAGGCGTGGTAGGAAAAATTGTAGAAACGTAGGAGGTTGCAGATCAATGTGATCGTTTTAATGTTGGAAATCACAAGACCATTTCCAGGATCGTTCTGTTTCGTATGAGGCTTTGGGCATACCTACTGGGAACAGATAATTTGCTGAGAATTTTGTTCCTCTAGTGAGCTGGTACGAACTAAGATATGACAATCAACACCCAGCTGTAATATCTAACAGTCGAGGAGGAAATCAAATAAATATTTTAGACGTTGGCAGTCCGAAAACATATCAGCATCCAATCATCTCTCACGCCCACTCTCCCTCCATCTCTCTCTCTCTCTCTCTCTCTCTCTATATATATATATATATATATATATATATATATATGTATGTACACACACACACACACACACACACACACACACACATATATATATATATATTTATATATATATATATATATATATATATATATATATATATATATATATATATATATATATATATATATATATGATATTATAAAAAGTGATTACTTAACTTTAAATATAAATTTTTTGTTGTTTTCCCCGACTTCGAAGTTTTTGGGTAATGTCCGTTCTTTACTCCGTTTTGTACACGTGCGCATACATGAATTTACCTCACACACGTTCATTAATTTTTGCTTTTGTTTATGTCTTTATTTTTTCATTAGTAGATTTTTCTTCCTGTTGTAAATTTGTTTTCGAAATTAAAGTTTTCTTCGAAATTAGATTATTATAAATTTCTTATGTTATAATATTAATTAAATTTAAAACTTTTGTTAATTTTTATTACTAATAAACTTATAATATGTTATGTTGCATTTGCATTATTAATTAAATTTTAATATTTTATTTAATTTATTATGCTAAAATATTATTAATGTAATAAAGTGAATATTTGTTAATATGTCAGCATCGATCCAATATCTCCTTTTTATTTAATAATTTAATTTGATTTTTAACTGATAATAGTGATGATTTTCCTTCTAAGCACAGGCTCCAATTCCTGTTGGTAATTTATATGGCGGTACTTTACTAATAATTTCCCATTTAACTTTAGTAGGTATATTATTTTCTTTTCGACTCCATATTTATTTTGATAATGTTGCGCTATTTAATCTTAAATCTTATATACACATACAGAAGTACACACTCAAACACACAAACACACACACACATACACACACACACACACACACACACATATATATATATATATATATATATATATATATATATATATATATATATATCGAGACCATATATATATCGAGGCCATGTACAAAAATCTATGTATATATACACAAGTTCCTGTGTATATGCACAAGTTCCTGTGTATATGTATATATATATATTAAGGACGTAATGGGTATTGTTTCCATTAGATTAATGCCGAAGACATTATCTTAACTACCCAGATACAGTAAAGGAATTTTTGAAGAAATTTTTATTCCTATTCAGTGAAATGTCTGTGAATCATTATTGGAAACACAGAATACAACTATTTCTGTTTGTTTCCTCATCAAATCTAATTCGTGTGAATATGCGAAAAACAATAAAAATACATACTTGTCACTAATTAAATACGAACTAATGTGTTTCGTCTTCCGTTCTGAAAACGCTAATAAGAAAACGGCTACGATTATCCAAGAAAATGGATGGACATTTACGCCAATATGGCGATTCCTCAACGCACATTGATCGTAGACTATATTACTTTTGTTATCCAGTTTTTAACAATTAGAAAATAACTTCCGTTTTTTTTTATTTGTTTCTTGAATTTTACTTTCAGCTCTTGTCTCGATTTTGTTCATGTTTACAACAAAGAAATTAAAGTAAAATCATTTTTTTCTAAAATTGATAAACTATATTTATTGGCTGATATTTTTCCAAAGTAATGTTTCCAAGAAAAATAAGCTCCAAGTAAAAGTTTGCTATCTTTTTATTTTATTTTTCCTGAATTTCTTTTTATACAGACTTTTGTTTCAACAAAATGTCTATTTTATTAGATTTTTTCTGCACTTGCAGATTTTTATTTGAGATTCTCCACCATATTTACGTTTTTTTCTCTTTACAAAGTCTTCTTTTTGCATCGCTTATTCAAATATTTAATTCTTTCCACTGAATTTTACATATTGTTTCTTTTACTTCCATTCTATCGTATCTTTTAAAATGATTTTTCTTGAAAAATACACATACGGTGATGTCTACAAAGTTTGATTACTAAGAAAAATATCTGTTAAGCAATGTCGGAAAAATATGTTACTTTAATCAGTCAAATGTATTGAACAGTCCTTGAAAATCAGTATTTGAAATTCTAGCTTTCTTTATTTTGACAGGAAAACAAACACAAAACAGGATAAAATATAAATCTATTTTGAAGTCTGTTCAAATTAACCTTAGACATATGATATTTCTCATTAAATCACTACAGCTTATATATATATATATATATATATATATATATATATATATATATATATATATATATATATATATATATATAGTTAAGTAACGAAAAACCTGGTAATCCGTGTGGATAATCCCAAGGAGGATGAAGTTCTGAGAGCTAAATGTTAAGTCATAGAGAATAATTTAATTTAAAGAAAAACAGACCAATTTAAGGCTCCTTTTGTAATAATTTATTTCACCAGATAATTTTATTTTTCTCTGGATCTTCAGATTTCACTTTTAAAGGTGAAAGGAATTATGAATTTAAAATTTACACATTTGACGGGCATTATTAAGCTTATACAAGTTGACATAGAAGGCGGCGAGGAATATATATATATATATATATATATATATATATATATATATATATATTTTAAACATGTAGTATTGAATCTTAAAGACAACATAGTCTTGCATATTTTCCTTTGAATTTTCTCGTATTCTCTAATGAGATTTTTTATTTGAAAATGATTTCGAAATATGTATTGTCCATACGATGACCTAGCTCTTTCGAACATCATCGCTAGGTCATCGTATGTACAATACATATTTCGAAATCATTTTCAAATAAAAAGTCTCATTAGAGAATATGAGAAAATTCAAAAGAAAATATGCAAGACTATGTTGTCTTTAACATTCAATACTACATGTTTAAAAGAAAAGTTGCTGCCAAATTACACACACATAAACACACACACACACACACACACACACACACACACACATATATATATATATATATATATATATATATATATATATATATATATATATATATATGTATGTGTGTGTGTGTATTAAATGAATGTTCCTTTCAGATGTTTAGGTCTTTGCGTAAAATGACAAATTCTATTTACATACAGAGAAAAAGACAAAAAATATTTTACATATATATTCGTAAAATGTATCCCTTGAATTTCAGCATTGGCCTGGCTTGCTGGAAGAGGGATTGGAGACTGCGCCTTTGAAGTCGCCGGTAGCCAAAAACAAAATCCTGTTAAATCTGAGCGTGTATCACTGAATTTCACTCTATAGACCCCTATTTCCATTTCTTTTATGATACTCAAGGCTTGGGAGTTTTCAACAAAAAAACAACAACTATTATTTGGGCTTTTATTTCTTCCTCTTTGTAATGCATTTATAATTTAATACTACGTCCGCAGAGAAAAATGTTTTCAATGTAACCGAGTTTTAAATTTACAAATCGACAGCGCGAGCGTTATTTATTGTGCGAGTATATGTAAATGCATGGGCACGTGGCCGACCATGAGACACGTGTTCGTATCTCACCATGGCCGATTTCAGGAAGTGGACTTTCTGAATTATTATCTATCAACATTAAATAACAGCAAGTTATTGGTCTGGATTGGGCGATCCCAGTGTGCTCTCCTTTGAGAGTACCTTATAACAATGCCACGAGTTGACCCAAACATTTTGGGTGAAACGTTGAAATGTCGATAGCTAGCACGAAAGTCACACGTCATCGTGTTCGAGTGTTTGAGCGTGCTTTCCATGATCAAATTGTTGATCACGCTAGATAACATGCTCTTTCCTAGAAACAAAGGTCTTACTCAGCATAGTTGCAGTATATACCACAGTTGGGTTGAGTGGGTATTGAAGAAACACATATCTGCCTGAGCAATAGTGATTGGCTTGTAGACGGGTATCCTCGAATACGAATGGCCAGCTATAGGTAGATAGATATGTAAGTGTAAACTACAACATATTTTTTCCTCTACCATATTGTTTCCGGATACGGGACATCATAGTTCTTCCCAGCAATCCTATTTTTCACTTCTACCTATCTCACATTCTTTACCCCGCTTATTTTCTTGGCTTTGCTTATTCATTTACACGACGTTTTTACACGTGTTTCCCCTCTTTATTTTGCGTTCAATATGTCATGTGAGATTTGGCAATGGTAATGTTAAACTGTGGAAGTAGTCAGTTCTTTGCAGGTTGAATTTTGTAAAATCTTTCTCCTAAACAAAAATAAAAATAGGTTTCTCAAGTCGAGTACCTTTTATCGATCGTTCTAGAATTAATGGGTGTTTCCTTCCTAACCGTTTATTTGATATAGTGTGGGGTTTCAACTTCTTGATTATAGCGTTTTCATTCTCGTTATGGGCTCCAGAAGCCTCAGCTCTCTCTTTCTGCTGATGTTTATCTGTTTCCTAAGACATGCCCGACACGCAATTTGTACAACATGTTATTCTCAGTATCTTTCAGTAGAAAGAAATGTCCGCCGTTTCAAGACGTCTTCATATGTGAGGGTGTTCAATATTCACTCCATTACCTGTTTCATGTTACAATTCAGAAATGTTTCTTCTTTTCTCACGACAAAAGATATATGTATTTTAATTACTTTTGAAATAAGGAACATTAGTAATACTTATTTTACTTTTAAATTTATATTTCACTATATGCATTTTTTTATTTATCTGCCAAACTTTAACCCTAATGTTATTAGACTACCAATATCGTTAAATGCCTGTACCTGCTTGAGTTTTTACGTCTCCAATACATCGATTCAAAACCTGGGCTGCTTCTTTTGTTGATAACCACGAATGCTCTCTTATTACAGTTGATAGTTAATGCTTTCTTGTTGTCTTTCCGACATTACTACGTCTAATCGTTTTTTGTCACTTACTGACACCAGTACATTTTTTCATTTACTTGCATCAGTATGTTTTCATTTATTACCGGTTTTTCTATTTTCAATATTCTTAATCACCTGCAGTAAGTTAGCTTATTGATATTTTATTTACTAATTTTCACACAATATAAGGCTCAAGGGCCACTCAAAGTAGAGGGGTTACATGTATTAGCGTAAGAAAGGGACCTATAACAGGAAAGTTAGCTAATTCTAAACTTGAAGAGGTTACCATTTAAATAACGAATAAAATTTCAGAGTTCCAGCAGAGACACTAGGAGTACAGAGTTGGAATAAAATTAAGAAGTAAGCGGAAACATAATCCTAAACAGGAAACAAAGGAATAACCTCTACTTCTTTTCAAGAGACAAGGGAAGAGTGTGAATAGGACGATATGACTTTCTCGTTGTCTTTCCTTTATTACCACGTCTAAACGTTTTTACTTATTTATTTATTTTCACTATTCTTAATGAGTTGCTGCAAGTTAGCGTCTTATTACAATTGACAGTTAATACTTTATCGTTGCCTTGCCTTTATTACCACGTCTAAGCGTTTTTTTGTACTTATTTTCGTTATTATTAATCAATTACTGTAAATTATTACTCTTGAAACTTGAATAAGAAAAACTATCCGGCAAAGGTTGACTCGAAATTCGAGCCTTGTGCATAGTATGAGTTATTTTTTTATCACAAGTAATGACATCACTTGGATTCCCACCTAATGCGTAGTTATATTTTGAAACATCGTCTCTAACCCTATTACGAACAGCGAGCATCCACCTTTTAATAAAGTTGGAGTCAATATTAGATTCGTTTATAATTAATTTACTTTTTGGGGAACCAATTAGAATGACGAAAGCATCAACCTAACTACTAATTGCACGTGTCAGTTAAGAATAAATTTACCGTGCATAGGGCTGCACGGCCGTTGAAGCGTAAAAGAAATATATTCTCCTTCGTGTCAACGCATCCAACATACGGCAAGAATAACGAAGGAAAAAAATACTGAACTTCGGTGGGTATCATTATTTCAATACAGTTAAACACACGCGCGCGCACACCTACATATATATGGGCTCTCATCACACAGAGGTATCGTCAAAAATGTATTTTTTTAATTCATTTGGGAATATCGTTAGAAACAAAGGTGGATTGATTATTTGAATTGTTTTTTTTACGGCTTTTCAACATTTTGAAGTAATTTTTAAGCCAAAAAATATTTTAGATTGCATGAATTATTTGAAACAATAATGATTTACGGAAACAAGTCCTAGTAAATTATCCAAATATTAGGAGAGAAGAGGTAGATTGTTCGCTTTGCCAATGTTATCACCGTGTATGTGAATACAAAGAAGCCGACTGGAATACGAACTCGGCTCTCTAAGTTCCAATTCCGAGCCGTTAGCCATTACACGGACCGACTCGAGAGCTGCGAAAATCGGACCCGGATTTTCCAGGGCCGCCGAAAACGCACCGGACGCCGCCCGAGCCGCGGCGCTCTACAGTTACCTTTTCCGTATCTCCGGACGAGCCGATTCCACGGTCACGGTCCTTTTCGAAGAAGATAGATCTCTTCCCGGGGCTCTCGGCGACGTCTACGGGCTCGCTTGCGTCACCGCGGTTTCGCCCGAGAAGCGACGAGACGCCACCGACATTGATGCCAGCAGCGCCGCAACCCCCGGGCACTCTCCGAGTCCGGGTTCGGGAATATTAACCCGATTCCCTTTCGACGGAAGGCCGGCCGCTCGTCTTTCAACGCGTTCAAGTGTTAAAGAAAACTAGACGGGTAGGTAAGTAAGTTGGCGTCGTTGGCGTTGGCAGAAGCGCTATCAGAATCGACGCAACTATGGAGCAGGTCGTCCATGCGACGGTGGTTCGAGCTCGACCCCTACTACAGTCTATCCTTCGCGCTAGCTTGTCGCCGCCGCGGGCGGACGCTTCTCCTCCTCACCCGTTGCGAGACTTACGGATCCGGCGCCTTTCAGGAAGAGTTTCACCTGCGTCTTAGGACCGACTCACCCGTGCCCGACAGCCGTTGGCACGGAACCCTTCTCCACTTCGGTCTTCGAAGGTCTTGTTAACCCTATATTACATTACCTGATATTCAGAAGCGGCCACCCATCTAGTACTAATCAGGATCGATGTTGTTTAATTTCGGTATGATATGGGCATGAGACTACAAACAGAGGAATGACTTCTGAACTTCGATATCATATCAACTATCCTATATGCTACTGAACGTTGGATAATCGTTTCACAGATGAAGAAAAGACATGACGCAATAGATGTATGCCGAGGATAGCAATGCCTAAACATGGAAGCAACGAGAACATTTTGAGGCAAATAGGAACTGCAAGAATATTTATTATTAGAATCAGAAAGATTTATTTGAAATTTCTCGGACATATAATGGATAAAAGAACGAGTAATTGAATAGGCATAGAACAAAGTATTAAAGGAAAACAGAAACTAATTTACTTAAGTAGTTCGTGTGAATGGACTGCAGAAAAGCCAAATGCGTATGGTAAATGGTCAGAAGGTACAAAACGTTACACATACAGAATGTTTGGCAGAGCCATGATTACCAAATATCTGAAGCAACATGGCGTATAAAAGATAAAAAATATTAAAAGTCTCAACGCACCTAAACGTAATCTAAATCTACTCTGTGTTATAAACCACGTTAGCCTTAACTAAAACCACATTTCAAAATAGTACTATAGACGTAAAGGTTTAAATTTTGACGTCATCTAATTGGTTTTCACAGTATTATTGAAATCTCTGCATGATCGAAATAAGACAGAAGCCAATGGAATAAAAAAGGTAGAAAACAATTTAATAAAGTTATAAACAACACATTAGTGTACACGCAGGCAATTACAAAAAACGAATATATTCTTTAGGAATAACTGAAAAGTCATTCGTTGCCGACCATTATCTGACCAGCGGAAAGTCAGGCGGCTTTAGACTCCATTTTTCTATGAAACACCGTTCAAAGAAATTTAAAACGCATATTGGATGATGCATCGGAAATTAGTTTGAAAAATCCTTTGAAAAAGAAGATTATGAGCAAATATATAAAAAAGAAATATAATAAAAACAAACGTGTTAGAGATAATCGAAGTTGGAAAAATAATGAGATTTTCACATTCCCCCCACTTCAAAAAAAAAAAAAAAAAAAAACGGAGAAAGAAATCGTGGAAATATGTTTCGTTTGAGAAAGTGGATAAGAGAAAAAATGAAAATAAAAGAACTGTTGGTTTTATTTAAATTAACGTCCTAGCAAAAATGATAAAATTGTAGAAGAAGCTTACGACTTCCCGTTGAATGTATGGCACCACTGCGCCTAACAAGGAGAACAATTTCCATTGTCAATATCTTTTGTCTGTACGATACTGTAGGCACCTCCAGCAGAAATGCATATAGAGAAACAGAGGGCGATCATAAATAGAAAAGAAAGATGACGTCAGGCAGTTTTATGATTTTTACTAAACACAGACTTACATGGCACAAGACCACGAAATGTGCAGCCAATTAATCCCGTCTATATTGTATTGGTCAATGAAACGATTTGGTTTCATTTATAAACTGTGGGATGGTTATATATTTACTGAGCATATATTTGCCTAATCCACCTCCTCCACCTCTTCCTCCTCCTCATCATCATCATCGCCATCATCATTATCATCAGTGTAGCCGCGCGTGCTGCTAGGACTATGTCGCCTGCTACAACTGTCTGAGTCCGGTGAGCGATCTTTCTGTCCACACATAACAGTTTGGGTCAGTTTTCCCCTCTGTCTTCTTTTGATTCTTTTGTCCCAGGTGGAATCTTGTAGGATGGAATTGATAATCTTGTTGGGTTTTAAGAAATAGTCATGCTATTTCAAATTTCTGTGGGGTCTAGTTATTGTCCGATATTGTCTCGGGCTGCGTAATTTGTGTTGCAGTATATTTATTAGAGATGACTAGGAAATTTATTCAGCATCACATTTATAATACACATTTCTTCGTCGTAATTCTGCTGTTAATCTCCAAGACAGAGAAGGTTAATGCATGCAACAGCCCGATCTTTGATTTCATGTAGATGCTCTTGTATTTCCAGTTGGTTCTTAGTATTGGAATAACGGTTATTGTTTGTGTCACTCTTGAAATTACTTTTGGGATGGAGCTGTCTTAGCTTATAATTAAGCCAATATATTTGAATTACATCCTTAGTTGAATTTAATCACCAACGCCATTGATCTTAGTTCACAGACTTTTCTCATTTTTCGTCATGCGTTTATTTTTCGGGAATTAATTTTCATCCAGTTTCATCACCAGACAGACCAGTTCTTTTCTTTGCCAGCGAGACCTTCTGTGTCGTATACAAAGCGTAGCTTTGTGATGTTGGGACCTCCACTGCTGTTTACGTCTTGGTAATCCTCAAAAGTGTCGGCCCTGATACTGTTCAATGAAGACGTTAAAAAATTGTAGCCCTGGGACTCTACTGGACAACCTGCATAATCATCGAGTTACTTGGTAGTGTGGATGAGATTATGCTTCTTCTATGAGACGTGTCTCTTCAGGGCATTAACTATCATGAATGTCCACAACTTTCTGTTCTTAGTATATTTTGTTTTTTCATCATCAATCCCACTCTATATTCGACCATTATTACCTAACACAAGATTGTTAGGTATGTTTCTCTATGTATTTCTCTACTCGTCTTACATTCAATATGTCCTGTGAGTATCAAAATCTCTAAACTTTCATTTTTTATCAAGTGTCCTAGTTATTTCAACTATCACTTCCTCATTTTAAATTTGAGTGTCCTTGATTTTTCTAATTTAAGTCTATGAAGACATGTTAGATACGGCGTTGACATTTCTAGTAATATTTGCATAAAACTTAGAGATTAATTATTTGTTGCGTTGTGTTGCTTCTTCGGCGAAATCCAGTTTATTACAAGGTCATCAATATGTCAATCCCACGTATATCGGACTCGTTAGAAGAATTATGTCTTTCGAGACGATTCTTTTGCCATTGATTCGCTGCGATCCACCCCCGTATTTACTGAGCAAATCATTAGGTGATACAAATATGGATATCCTGTAAGTGTCGGACTCATTACAATAATCATTTTTCCAAGGCAAGATTTCCCATGGCAACGAGCTCACGTATTAACTACAGTCATTTTGTACGACAAACATACGCACACAATAAGGCTATACGTGAATTTAAGACAGTGGAGAAGGCAACTAGTTCACTATATTTTCCCAAAACGTCTGCGTAAATTTAGGATACTAGAATCGTTTTTGAAACACGCTGACGCATGTTAAAATTATCACAGCATTTAGTATTGATGAAGATAACGCTAATATTTTTTGTCAAGATTTACAAACTCTACTATCCCTAAAGGGTTTATATTTACAGTGCTACTACTGTACATTATATTTTACCAGAATGAAATATATATAAAATCTTCAAGAAATGATATATAAAAACAATATTGAATTTTATTAAATAAATATTTGTTATTTTAATCGTTAAAGTGTTATTAAAATAGCGGGTATAATATGTATGTTAAATAATAAATCTTTTCATTTTTCAAAAGACTTAATCAAAATTTATTATACTAAGCTGCACTTTGTATCCCTTTGGCTGTTAGAAGTTTTCCCTAAAATTTGGTTTCCATCGGTTAATGTATGGCTATTTTAAAGGGTGTGACAAACAGTTGGTCTCTTTTGAAGGGGTTAACTCAAAGAATTTTATATATAGATTGAATCAGCTAAGTAGTGGGAAACGATCTGCCTTCGGACTTAAGTTATAGCGATTTCCCAAGCGTAGATTAGATGTGGCATAAGGCCGAAAGTAAGGGGTTCCTGGTGAGGATCGAACTCACTACTCAGTCGTAATTGTTCTAGCGAGATAAGCTTGCTAACTATTACACTGCCTCAACTTAGATTTTCCCAATAAAACAAAAAAATGAAGAACATTACTATGTAACTATCGGCTAGGATATCTTACTGCTACATGGAAAAAAGCCCAATATGCATTATATTATTATATAAACAAAACTAGAAAGTACCTCTCACCGATATGAATATTTATAGACAGTGAGCTAAATATACAGCATTTATGAACACAGATTTATTGTGACAACGGCCGCAATCTCATTCAATTTCCATCCCTATCTATTGCTATACGTCCTCTCTGTTTACTTGTCTGGCTTGCTTTTGAAATGAAACGACGAACTTTCAATCACTAACATTTTTCGTCGTAAGATCCCTGGCAAAAGCAAGGTCATGAATGCTTATAATCAAGAAAAACATTGCCTGCCCCTTCGATAAACTGACACAACCCAATGACTCTACTACACATTTATTTGTTTGGCCATTATTTTCACTTCACACCGTAGGAATCAATATTGTCACCTTTTCCTTGACACGTGATAAGGTATACTTGATTGGAAAGTTTATTCACTATATTCCTGAAGGCGTTAAGAATGGGTTTCAATTTTATATTTTCTGATATATATACATGGAATATATTTTTATATTTCCTAATAAAAACTATGGATGCTGATGCTAATGTTTAGTAATGCAACAGCGTATGGTAACCGTATATTGCAATACAGAAATGTCGTTGAACGAACATATCTGAATCTTCTCTAACACAAATCATATTTAATTGACAGTAGTCATCTAAAACTTTCTGTCCAATCATCATTGATTTTATCATATATAGAAAACTGCCTTTTCAATTATGGACGACTATCCTGATATATAAAATCAATATATATTGGGATTATTTATTACTTTAAACATTCAAATGTGGGAATTACATCTACCGGCGTGTGCATTCGATACTCTTGCAGCAGGGATCGATCCCGCGTCTTACTCTTCAGTTCACTTGGCCACAGATAGCTTTGCAACCCAGTAAGTTACAAGTAACATTTTATGGGATGCACAACTCATTCACATCTTCTCATTCCTACTTATGCTCTAAAAGATAACGTTTCAAGTAATAGGAAATTATGTCCGTTTGAAAATAAAATCCATTAACTCCTTAGAATTTAATTAATGGAATCTAAAGTTGTCTTCGCCGAACGATGACAATATCTCATTGAACAGTTAGAATGAAATCTGGATAGATGAAAATTATCGGCGGCCATTTGTATGAAATCCCCTGGATTTCAAAGTCTCAAATTAACCGATTAATGGCGAACGTAATGTCCGGTATTAATGATGAGAATTAAAATAAAAATGAAAACGTATTAGTTATAGGTTTCTAAACAAATCCGGTATTATAAATTGATAACTTGGTAAAAATCTTGCTATTAATTATTGATTCATGTATTTCAATGCGCTGGCGTAAGAACGAGAAGCCAGCAAGCTGAGTTTCGAATTCCATACATGTTCATTACATTGACTTTCAAGCAAATATCCATGGTTACGGTATGAACATATCTCTAATCCTCACATATATGGGTTAAATAGTAGCACAGACCTGGTATGTCTATCTGTGATTGGCAACTAGTCTAAGGAAATATTAAACCAAATGTATCTCTGGCATAATATGTATTATGAACCATCGACGAGATGACGGTTTTCATATTGAATTTATATCGAGACTGCGGTCGATATACATATCTTAGACATTATTATTATTACTATTATTATTATTACGAGCATAAAAATAGTACGTTCGAAATTAATAGGCTTATGGACAGACCTGGAATTATATGTATTGAAAATGAATCGTAACTCTGTAATTACATAGGAATGGGTTTATTTAATATCTTCAGATATTGCTAAATATTTTGATAGGTACCGCGAAATTATGAATAGTTTTCTTGGATGAGTTTGTTAGCTGAAACTGTGAAACCGATAAAATACTTCGTTTAAGATACATCAATAGGAAATTACGGATGTAATAGGCAACAATTTATATGATGATTGATATTTGCATCGTTTTTGTCATCAAGAAATCTTTTATCTTATGTTAAAATGCATATTAAAAAAACGTTTTCCAGAATATTCAGACCGTTAGACCAAAATAAATAAATATAATGTTTAAAAAATAAACAGAACGTCTGCTCAAAATATAGGCAGCCACTAAAAATAACGATTAAATTTATTATATATATATATATATATATATATATATATATATATATATATATATATGTGTGTGTGTGTGTGTGTGTACATATATATATATATATATATATATATATACACACACACACACACACACACACACAAACACACACACATATATATATATATATATATATATATATATATACATATATATACATATATATATATATATATCTGTGTGTGTGTGTGTGTGTTGAATTCATATTGAGGGTACGATGGGTAAGCATTCAACATTTTATATTTTTCATTTCGCGCATGCGCGTTGTTTGTTTTTGATTTTGTCGACTGCACAGTATAGTAGGTTAAGTTTGGACACCATCTTCGAGAAAAGTGCACCATAACGCAATTCACTCCGCCAGAAATTAAGAAACATGATGCTGGACAGCTTGGTTTTCGCTCCGGCAGCTCCAATACGAACATTTCAGAGTATTTGAATGCCAATATGATGAGAGTGCAGAGGATTCGGAAAAAGCTTGATGGGTCTAATGGTGATTACGAAGGTACAGAAGCACGGAAATCTCACTCTAATCGTTCTGATGAGAAAATAAATGGTGAATTGTTTGGTGAGGGCCTTAGACTCATGACGAAGGACTACTTCAAATGCCTTGATGAGGTAGCACTGTTCTGTCAAGAGAGCGGCTACTGAAAGACCCTATGTCTGGCAAAAGGACTCTGCGCCATGCTACACAAGCATGAAAACCAAATCATAGTTCTCAGATAATTTCTGCGATATGCCCCTTACATCTGGTCACCTAACTTATCCAAACTGGAATTATTATATGCGAGGCGCAGTTGAGCGAGATACCAACAAAACTCCTTGAAACACCGAAGATGAGCTGAAGGCAAGGATTATGACATCTTTCACCAAATTAAACAAGGAGACCGTCCAGACCCGTGGTTGAAGCCAATGGCGATTTTATTAAATAAATTTACTCTTTTGTATTTCAAGATATTTTTGATAAATATATCTTTTAAAATGAGATGTCATTTATAATTTCATTTCTGCGTAATTTGGACGACAAGTTATCCCACGCACTCTGTATATAATGATATATAAATATAAATATTGTTATAGTTGCTAAGAATGATTTATATTCAAAATAGATAAGAAGATATGAAATTATATAGTGAGAGGAATACAGCATTGGAAATTTTAGAAAATTATAAGAGATCACAGAAAAAAAACTAACGAGGCGAGAGAACACTTTTCCAAGACAAGAAGAAAAGAATGACTAATACTTTTAAAATAGAATAACGAAAATGATTATCAAGGAAGCAAATTGGATTAACAAGTATTAAAAAAAATTGAGAAAATTGTAGAACGAATTTATGCAGAAAGAAAATATGCATTTAATGATATCTCATATATATCTGTATGAAAATGGAGAAATATATAGTCATTTACAAGTTTATAGCATTCCAATCTTATTTTGCTAATCATCTTTAACCCAACGTTAATCCACTTGGATTTCCTAAAATTTATTTTTCTCTGGCATCGCCCTCTCGTGACAACTGAACTTCAAATGCGCCGCAGCGCGTGCTACACATAGTGAAGTGGGAGGAAGAAAAAAAAAAAAGGAAAAAAGAAAGAAACAAGTTGCCATTTAGGAATTACGAGTACTTTAAAAACTTTCGGGCAACAAATCACCCCCTGTGTCTAACGCTGCGTTAGAAGAAAATCGGTTTGCGTATATTTTTAATCATTTTGTTAAACGAGGAAATTGTTTATTCATAAAGTCATCAGCGTGTTACTCATTTTATTTCATTGTGTGACTCTCCTTATTAGTTCTTTGTGCTGACAAGTTATCGTGATACAATGTAATATTTTGGAAACCATAAAACGACAGCCACAATTCATTTCATTGTATAGCTGGCTATTGTTGCTCTTGTTTAAAAACAAAAATTATTAATATATGCAGAAGTAATTACCCATAATTTCTTATAAATGTTTCTATTTATTTTTATTTAAATTTTCCATTTCTGAACAGGCTGCTATGAAAATAAGGAATGATTTATTCGTCACAATCAACATCATTATTACATTAATTCTTCTTTTGTTCTTTGCCATCACTGTTTGCTTTGTTTTAAGTGTATTCTACTCGGGAGATTCTATTTATTATAACCATTAAGTTAAATTATCCAATTGTGTATTTTCAGGATGTTGTAATTAGCTTGTTTGTACTTACAGTGTTCATTAATGTTTCCCATAGTTATAATGTCTGTATCTTCGAGTAATTAAATATATAAAAATCATAATCATAATAACAATATTAATGAAAAAGTTTTCACTCGTTCCTACTATATATTTACTACATATATATTATTTTCAGTAATTTCTATACAGATATATTGATGTCCAGAATTATCAAGCATAAGTAATATTTGAGATATGAAGAACATAGCTATGATATGAAAATAAAACTTTTCTTCTTCTCTGCCATCATTTCTTGGGTGAGCATCGCCCTCCACAACATCGTGTCCTTTGTAGATCTGTGTGGATCCTTTGTAGCTCTCTGTATTATCGCTAATGTTGAAGCGTCATGTAACATCAATATCTCAATACACACTAGAGTCGTCACTCAAATTTTACTCCTGCTGTGTACTTGTTGAAATGATCCAATTTATTTCCTGCACGCCTGCATTTTTCGAGAACGTTATGTCACACTTTTCATTCTGTAACGGCAATTCTATGGGCAGCGAACACAAATGCATTAATCAACTCTTGCAAAGGCAACCTTTAAATTCTGCAAATAGAAATGACGCCTTGTATGCTGTAAACAATGGTGGGTCCAAGCTATGTGGGTATCGTTTTATTGCAACACAAGCAATAATCTTTACGTATGCTTGACACAACCGATAGTTCCCAGTACGATTGGGTAGGAAGAGCTGCAAGACCTTACCGGTGCTAACGCATTAACTCTTTACCCTGCAATGAATTTTCTCCTTTTATTTCGCAGAATCTTTTTCTTTTGATATATTCGATTCCTTTCTTCTGTTGTCAGTTGGTTTGTTCTTCCATAGTTTTGTTTTAGATGTTATCCTTTTCGTTTCCTTTGCCTTCCATTTCAATTTGACTTACTTTATTTTTCACAAGCCAATTCGTTTATTCTATGTATTTATTCCAGTTTCCCACTTTCATGATTATATTATTTCTTACATGGAGCATTGTGCCTGGCCTTTCAATTTTTTTCTAATAATCTTCCTTTCTTTATCCAATCATTTGCATTTTTGTGCGTGTTTGCGTTTATGTTGCATCCCGTCATTCTTTTTTTTTTGGTTTGTCGAATTTATCTCTCCTCCTAAATTTGTGCTTTCTTTCTTACAATGTCATTTAATTCTGTTCTAGTCTGTTCAATCTAGCATTCCCGCCCCATCTATATTTCGTTCTTCATCTATTTGTACAATAATTCGGCTTTCTTTCGCCTCGTCTTAACAATCTTCCACTGCATTCTCATATTTCTCTTTTAAATCATCTTCGCTTCTCGTTTCCGTCATGCTGATATTCTAACCAGTTTTTATTGCTCTTTATGTCACCACTTCCCAAGGACACCTGCTTTTATCATTTCGCAGTAAACAACTTTATTTAAGATAGGCTAAATCATTGACTTAGAACGAAGGAAACACTTTATATCTACAGCAAGAAATATCCATTCAGCCCCTTAATAAACGCTAGAAACAAAATTGGTTCATACACCAGGACGATAAAATATTCTAAATAATGTTCAGTATGCAACGTAAAATACATGAAATAGAAATGAATTTCATTTAATTTTATTTCTGCATTCTCTAACTTTGCAACATATTAAGCATTGCTTTCCAGTATTTCTTAAATGTTTTATGGTTTATTTTGTATCAGGGCATATCAATCTTAATAGGTTAGTTAATGCCGACAAGATTTTTAGGATAGGTTCGTATGAATAGAATATGTATCCTTTGTAAGAATCCAGTTTGTTAAATCATGTATCTTTGATGTATATTTGTAAAGAGTTTTTTTTCGAGAGTAAAATGTTCGCCGGTATTATTTTTTCCTTACAAAAATATATTGCTGGTAATTAGTTTTTTTTTTCAAAAAATGTATATTTCGTATTTTTTTAGAAATTTATTGCTGGTATTTATAATATAAAAATGTTCTTTTTTAATTTCATAGTGTTTTGACCCCAGTTTGTGGGGTAACTATTTGTCCATAGCTAGGTCCATAACAGCTATTACCACGCCAGTTTTGTATGAAGCTGGGAACAACAAGAATTAAGAGGTGGTCCATATTTCTCAGCGCATTCAATTTTAATAGACTTTTATGAAAATATATCGAAACATTGGTAGATTCCTTCATAATTATATTATTTCATATTCTATCTATATTTAAGTGTCGCTTACTCCATAACACCAAGTTATTAAAATCGAATTTCCCAATGTTGTAATATTAAAACATACTTAAACGAGTTTTAATTACATCGGAGGATCCCTTACCGTAGATTGAAATCTCGGAAGCTCTCTACCCAGGGATGGTGACTGATCACCGTTCTGGTTATATAGATAGCTATGAAGTCCAGTATATTCCATTACTCAAGATGTCTTTTGACAAGTGGGTTCGCCGCCCTTTTCTTTTTAACTATGCTGGGTGTCTAACGAGCATATTCATCGTGACCAAGTGAGGTATTTTTGTTTAGTCGCCCTTGATCCGAAACTACGGCGTGTAGGACTGGATTATATGCTAATAGGAACGATCGTAGAATGACATACTATAATATACATACATACATACATACATACATACATACATACATACACACACACACACACACATATCTATATATATATATATATATATATATATATATATATATATATATATATATATATATATATATATATATATATATATAAAAGCAATGGAATTTATTTTAATCCGAAATTTTTATTACTTACAGCGTTACTTATACTGTTTATTACGTTTAACAGTCAGAGGACAATTAATAAATAAAATTGGTCTCCTGTATTTTGTTTATTAAGCTTTCTCGAGTGATATATATATATATATATATATATATATATATATATATATATATATATATATATATATATATATATATGTATGTGTGTGTGTGTATTTGTTGGTAGAGAGATACATAGACAGACAGACAGACAGACAGATAAGACACATTATATATTCATATTGGAACATACTCATTATATTACAGAGTAAACGTTTTAAATTAGTATATTAGTTGAAAAAAGCTGATTTTTTTCCGGGGATGACCTATGTCGTTTACTGTAAAGTAGCTAGTATGAATCACATAAAAAAGATAATAAATAGATAAACAAAAAACATGATTCTGTTTGCAGACGTAAAGCATATTAGCTGAAAGATACCAAATTACTGAAACTTTTGTATTACAAAATATTTTGAACTGAACTTAGGTAGAAGTGGACATATCTTATAGAAAATTCAAACAGTATCAAGTGACTCTTGTCTTGTACAAGAAAATCACCCTGTCTCATCTGACCTGTCTTGTTGGCTAAACAAGTTATAGGATTAGTTGCAACAAAATAACAGAACGTTTTTTTTATTTTCTTCGTCCTATACGAATAAAATAGGACCTCAGCAAATAAGGAATTTCAACCGTTCTTTTTTTCAATTTTCAAGAGATAGCCAAAGTCAGCAAAAACATCATTTTCTTTCATTAAGTCATCTTACTTTTGCTCAATTTAGTCCAAGTTTTAAAATGCTAAGAACAATTATATAGATATAGGATGAGTGTAATAACAATAGTAATAATACTATTTTTTTTAAATACAATAATCACATGAGACCTGAAAATATATTATTAATTCCAATAATGTTTACAATTATTTTCTGAATATTTTGATGATTTTTATTTCTTCTTCTGGTTGACAACGTAAGAAAGATTTTATATGGGGGGAAACTGTGAAACCTTTGACACTCATAGGATTTATTGTACCGACTAATATACTTTGAATATTTCGCTATTATTCTTAGAGTTCATCATCCGCGTATTTCTGGATCGGCGCTGTTACAGTCTATCGTGGTTAAGGATAACCTACACTGGAGGATAGAATAAGTTCTTTTAGTAATAACTTAATCGGTTTACGTTCATATTAAACATTTCTACTGACATCTATAGAGTTCACTTGCTTGGATGAGTGTCAATTAAGAAAATTACGACATTCTTATTGCATACAGCTTTTTAAAAATAGACTAAATCTGAATGAGGAGGTTAAAGCATTTCAGGCGAGTAACGGGAAAATGTTGACTTGATGTTTTTTTATATCTCTTTCAAATCAAATACACTGTGCAAAAAACTTTGCTAATAATTTAGTTTTGCTTCGTAGACAGAAATATGCTGATTTCTTTTACAAATATCTCTGTACACGGTCCATGACAGTTCTGTTCTAGCATTTACTAATTGGAATGTTACTCACTTACTGAAAAAATAATTCTGGAACAATGCATTTCAATTGCTGTTTTATTTATTAATGCGTGGAGTACGGGTTCAAATAAAATGTTTGGTTTAGTGGAAATGAATCATTTTATATATCTGTTAAAATCCCACCACTTACACAAATTTACTTTCAAAAGAAAGCCGAACTTTGGTTGGGTATTTAACATATAGCTTGCATTCGGCACTTTTGTTTAATGTCCAATATTCAAAACCAGGCAAAATATATTTCAGAAACGGTATATGTTTTCTAGCTGTTACCAAGCTAACTCGGAAATATTTTTCACTAACGTTTTGTGATTTTGAATTATGTGGACATCACACATGCAGCAGATATGTACATATAATATAGGTATGAATATTTGGGTCAGAATGATCTTAAAAAAAAAAAACAAGAATCGCTACCAAGTGTTCTAAGAAGTAGGAATCACGATAGACCATCCAAAAACAGATCTGAAATTCGAATGAAAACAATGATGTCACATATGTGAATCCATTATAAAAGTTATGAAGATTAAATTAAAGATTCTAAACAATTTACATACACCTGTGTATGGATCATTTATAAGTACTTTATTATAGGATATAAAGCATTAAAGGTAAAATAGGCTGCGCTCGGTATAAATTTGTCGACCACATTATGATACTACAAATCTATTAACACAACTCATGTAGCCTTGTCAGATTGAAACTTCAATATGGACTAGACGTTTTTGTAACACGCTGATGGTCGTTTTTATCCTCACAGTACTTAGAATTGATGAAGTTATCTCTAATATTTCCGACGGGATTTACAAACTACGTTTAGTTCAATTTCACAAGCTAATCGATGAAATTTGAATAAGCTGTATGCACCCTGGCAAAACCATTTGAACTATCTACCCCCTTACCTGTTTGCCCTTCACCCCAACATTTGGTTTCAATCGGTCAGTGTATGTCTATTTTAGAGGGTGTGATGGACGGACTAACGGAAGTCACAGAAATTTTATATATAGTTAGATGACATGTATAATACGCAAATCGTTTAAAAATGTCCAAACTACCAACTGCATCCAACCGAATTCTCAGATGAATCATTAAAAATGGCTTCGAGTGATTGAGACATGTAGGCCATAGAAAGGACAATATTTCTCCGAATCTCGTGGATCTGCACTACAGAATCTCGCAAACAAAACAAAAACAAAATAACAAATAGCAGACATCTCATGACTTGTAGACATTCAGCAACAGCAAAGATTAAAATGGTTTAGAGCATGTAACAATATGGGAAAATAATGTCACATTCAAGATATTGTCCTCAGAGATCAAATCATTTTAATGAATATTAATGACAGGACGAAGAAGGAACTGATTGAGAATTCTACAGCAGAATCCACAACACTGGAAATTCGACTATTTAAAATGTTTTAAATTAGAAACAAATCTATTTCCATGAATCCTGAAATATCAAAACATAAGCAGTAGGAGATGTTTTCTACTTCTAAGTGTCGTATTCCTTCAAGACATAAGCAAATGTGACTTTCCACAAATTACTGTCTGGCGTGGCGCTTACGAGTACTTTACACTTTGCTAAGGCTATCGCCCCCACCAGCCCTTTCCGCAATCCATTCATTCAAGTTCGTCAGGTAAGTTGGTTCGGTTACTTCCCTTATTTCTTTTGCCCTCAATATACTCAATATACTCAAGTTAACGCTTCTGGGAATTCCTTCCCCAATATGCATATACGGAATTTGAGCTCTCTTTTCCTGATTCTGTGTAGAAGTGTTCTTTCCGTTGCTACTTACTTTAAGATTTCCTTGTCGCTTACTCGCTCTGTCCATGGAATTTTTTTCAATCTGTTCAAATTTAAAATGTAAATAAAATAATTCCCCCGGTATTTCTGATTCGGATTGCTGCTTTTTATAGATATTTTGATTAAATTTAAAGAAGAAATATAAATTCACCAAAGGAAGTAAGAAGACCAACAACCTCATGTACATGGATATGATAAGAAACATAAAACCAATATTCGGAGCACTGACTATATTTTACAAATAAAAATTACTGACTCTATTTTATAAATAGAAATTACTGACAATATTTTATACATAAAAATGATGAATAAAGAGTACATAAAATGTGCTGGAAACTATTTTAGGAAGAATATTGCGTGTAATTTGGGATAGAAAATTGTGAAATATTAGTTATAAACAGTGTCACCAAATGGTTAGTGAGTGTGAACAGAATCGTACTAACAGAAAGTTTACTAAACTGATCACTGAATGAATGCTAACGATAAAAAATAACATAAATTATAAGTGTTGTAGAATACCTACGGACAATGATGGTTATGTCCCCAATCACATAAATACAGTAGTAAATACTGTATGTCGCTCTGCGGTCGGAGATTCGTCTTCAGCTGTGCTGGGCAACTTTCTGACTCTGGGCAGTGAAGATCTATCGGGTCTAAAGGTAATTTTTGGCAGAGCCTACGGGTTCTGCTACCGAACATTAAATTCGGCCTTGTACCACATCTGACCGCGTGGGACAGTAAGTAGATATCTGCAGTAGATTTGTCTCCAGTGGTGCTTGCCAAACTCTCTTCCACCGGGCAGAGAGGACCCCCAAAGGATGTTATGTCGAAAGTCAGTGTCTCGTCTTGGGAAACAGCTTCTCGACTCCGTTTTATACGGTGTCTACGGGGAATTTTTTTCCGAGTCTACAGGCTCAGATACCCAACATTAAATTCGGCCTTGTGCCACATCTGATCACGTGGGGCGGTTGGTAGATATCCTGCAGTCGGAGATTCGTCTCCAACTGTGCTGGTCAAACTCTCTGCCACTGGGCAGATAGAATCCCCAGACGAGTCTATATCGAAGGAAAGTGTCCCGTCTCGGGAAACAGCTACGCGACCCTGTTTTATACGGGTTCTACAGGGAAATTTGGGCCGAGCCAACAGGTTCGCCAACCCCAATTAACTAAGGCCTTGTGCCATATATGTCCACGTGTTGCATTTGGTAGATATCCTGCAGTTGGGGATTGATTGTGGAATTCACTCGACTCATTTCTGGAAGGTGACTACTTCTACGCGCCGTTTTGTGTTGTTCGTGTCCTAAGCTTTTCGTACATTACCAACCTCCGCTTGATTTTTCTAGTCAGCAACCTTCCCTAGGTTACAACAATAAGAATACATTATTATTAAATTGATGGAATTTCAAGAAACTACAAAATAAATGCTTATATGAATCAGGAATCTTTTATATATTAATTTAATCTGCTGAAAATTAACAAACGATATTTACACCTGGTAACAGTTGTGGTGGACAATATGGAACAAAAAACGAGGCTTAAGTTTTTGAGCCGCCACAACCGAATTAATTACTGTGTGCGAAATCCTATGTATAAAAAATGATTTTGTTAAGAATTAGGGAAAAAAAGATCTTATATTCTCCTCTACATGGAGTGCGTGAATCTAGCATTTTTTTGTATTAACGTTCGCTCTGTCCAAGGCCCTAGAGCCACGCGAGGTAGAGGGTTACGTTAAGAGGTAGTTAGACGGATGGAAGGGGGAAGATAACGGTTAACCCTAGAATTGAACAGGTTAAGATTGAAATGATCGTGGATGTGACCTCTTTGCAGTCTTTTCCACAGAGCAGTGGTATGCAGGAAGAAGCTGTTCGAACCAGCGTAGAAAACATGAATAATAGAAAAAAAATATGACAATAACCGGAAGCGTTGTAAAAGAGATATAACAAAATATACAATCAAATCAAGCGTCATAGAGAGAGGTCTTCCATCGATGTGAAAAAATCAAGTCGTGTTTGCAAAATGACGATTCAAATTGACGCGCGAAAATAGTGAAATTCTTATCGATTATTGTGTCCCGTGTTCAGTGCGTAGGTTAGGGGACATTAATTCCTTTTAAAGGCCTGTAGGCACAATTTCTGATTCTGGAGGGTATGAGAGTGAAAACGCATGAGGTCTCCGAACAAGACTCGGCATTCAAATATACAGCAGATCTGCGAGGATGCCAAAGGGTATAGCGGCCGAACGAAACAAAAAAGAGCTGACAAAATAATGCTTACAACTTCTACATTTAAAAAGAAGTAATAATGAAGTGACCCATCTTGATCTTCCCATAAAAATGAAGGACAATACAGACAAAATAGAACAGACATCACTGCAAGACAAATCTTAAATGAAAACTACACTCACCGTCGTAAATATCCAGAACAAAGAAATTACCACAAATTATGCGAAGCAAAAATTGACAGAACACAAGAATTGTTGTCAGTATGGGGAAAGAGAAAAGACTTAATTATGTAGTGAACGAATACGGCAAACCTGCCCAGAAGAAATTTAACATCTAAAGCTAAATGCGGTAATGTTTTTGAGTAGTAATTGTGAAAGCTAATAGCACAAGCAGAAACTCTTATTGTCTGAAACAAATTATTTGTGGATTTGCCTTGCAAGTAAACTATCGAGTAATAGCCATGGAGAATGATATATATTTATGATGTAAATAAATTTTATCGTTGGTTGAACTGGCAAAAACAAATCGATGAGTAAAATGGCAGAGCTTTCTTTGATATCATAAATTATGCGATAAAATAATGATCGACAGACACAGGAATTTTGGAGAAAACGGTCAGTATGCAAAAATACTTTAAAAAATAGTGGATAAATTCTAGTTCCTACGAGGACCTTGATAAACATCTTCCACATCAGGTGGACACTCTTGGAAAATTTTGACGGAAATGCAAGAGGAACATCGTGAGATGAATATACCAACGCACTATGTGGGTGCTATCATCAAAATAAGATTTATGCGCAATCCTATAAGTATAGAACAATCCATAGTTTGCAGCTGGAATCCCACATGTATAAGGGATAGAGGCCATAAATATCCTAGCCAATTGAGCATGCGTCAGGCATCAACGATTAACACTAGCCCGGTTATGATGGAAATATATTACCCGAGGAGTAATAGATTTCATGGGACTTCTTCTGTGTACCGTATCCCGTCACAACTTCGTGTATGTTGTCGCCCTTTGTAAAATTTGTCTTTTTGCTATATTTCCTATTCTCTCTTCTGCCAAATATTTGCACATGCTCAACATGTAACTTATACGCTGCTTTTCTCCATAGCTCTCGCCTACACTATGTTCTGCCAGTGCCAAATTATTCAAGCCCTCTTTACGTGCCCTGGAAATTTCCAACTCTCTCTCTATGAAGTTAAATATAAATGTACGTTTTGATTCCATTCCCTCGAAAACTTCGTTGTTGGTCACGATTTCAGTTCACGGTAATCTCAGCATCCTTCTGTAGAACAGAGTATTTGTTGCCTCAAGACCCTTCTCAATTTCATTAAATCCAGAGCCTAGCAAGCCGAGGAGTAATATCTAAAAAATCACTAAAATATACTGTAACAACAAGGATTGGTTTATAAAATATTTTCAAGGACATTAATATTTTTGTAATGTTTTTCTTCTCGTTGTTATTATTATTATTATTATTATTATTATTATTATTATTATTATTATTATTATTATTTTACTTGATTTGATTTCTGGTGCATACTAATTTCTATCCGGGTCCCAGTCAGAGACCTAAGTTCAGAAATGACATCATGACATTTTCCACTGAGTATATTTTGAGGGAAAAACACCTAATGACACATAATTTTACATAGATTAAGTACTTATTAAGGTGTGAGCTGTATTTGTGAGAACAATCTTTCGTATTTCCTTAATGCATGGGCTACCAGGAATCCCATTAACAAGTCTATTGTAAACTTTTCCAATCACTCCGAGGACTCCAACTACAACTGGAGTTGTTAATGTCCTCATGTGCCACATTTTTGAGATTTGGATTTCAAGGTTCTTGTATTTTGATAGTTTTTTTTAAAGATCTTCAAAGATACATTACAGTCTGCAGGGACAATTCTCCGTGATCGGGTCTAGGTATTCATGCCAATTTCTTCCAGTATCCTTTCCGTAAAAGTTACAAATTTCCAATGCAAATATTGGCCCTCTCTGTCATGCCGGGATTTATATTCAGTGGGTGCCAATAGTGTACAACCTGACACAGGATGGTTAGTTTCTTTTATATTTTTCACATAATCTGAATTTGGGGCTAACACAATCAGAATGTGGGGTTGAAAATGTCTACTTAATAAGCATTGGTCCTGCGCAGCGAGAAAAAACCCTTCGATTTCAGTAGATCCGACGGCATGATGAAAATGTGGAAAAGACAAAGCAAAATCCGAATATGTGAGTTTACTGTTTTTTTTATTTTATTTTGTTTTTGTTTTTTGTTTTTCTGTCGACGTCAGACATTTCGGTCTAATAGACCTTCTTCAGGACATGGTTAATGGAGATATATTTATATTAAATTTAAGTTAAATGAAGAGACGATATATACAGGACTAGTCAGAAACAGAAAAACTGAAATTCTAAAGTCAGAGTATTCTTTCTTGGATTCGGATACGACCGGCGCCGCGTGGGCGGCGCTGCGAAAACCTGCGAGATTTACGAGGCTGGCATGATATCCACTTCACGTACAATAAACACCAGACAGTGTTTCTTTAATATATCAACATTCCTAGCAAGATTAATGCTTGATAAACGTACCGATAAGCTATAGTTTTAAATAGGTCCCCCCTTTCCACTTAGGATAAAATCTCTTCCCTTGATGGTGGATTTTTTTTATTCGAAATAGTGTAAAAGCCAACATTTTAATTGAGTCATTATTTTTCTTGTTGTGTTACATGTGATATCCATTTTCGCTGTTGCTGTTTTCGAAAGTCTTCAGGGAATGCGGTTTCTGATATTTGCTAGAGTTCGTTGTATGTTATTCTGAAACGACATTTCACAATGTTCACAGAGGAATAGTTTTCTTTAACATTTGCAGGCTTCATTCGCTCGAATCTTTTTTTAACCATTGATCTCAGAAAAGGTTTGCACATAGTTGACTGTTTAGATATTTCTAAACGGGGTTGGCAACATGCATGGCATCCATATGAAAGTTTATAAATTACGAGGCTATCTATGTAAATTACACGAACATTTCACTTAATGTTTTAATTTTGCAGTAATTGGCGACGTTGTGCAAAACTACCCCTACGTTCAAATACATCATATCCATTACTAAATCTTTTATAACTGGTCCATACATCGAAGTGTTTGTAGTATTTATTATTTATATAATTATGTATCCTTAAATTCTATGATGAAATCAATGTAGGTGGCATGGAATGAACAAAGGAAATGTAAAATGAATTATCCAGTGGCAAACCTATGTGGATTTTTTATTCTTTTTCTCGATATAAAATGAATCGGGGTTTGTAGTTTTAGATTATAATACTGCTCGAGAACGTTCGCATTCTGACTATGAGACCCGGGTTCGAATTTCATGATGATAGATTAGTCAGGAAGGAGACTTCCTGAGATTATCGGACTGGATGGGTCGATCCCAGCATGCAGCACCTTTGTAATGTACGTGAAAACCATACTACTGGTTGACTCAAGCCTTTTGATTTAAATTGGGTAGATGGAACCCTTGGGTGCTGTCGATAGTTATGCTAGCACGAAGTCACAAATCATCGTGACCGAGATTTTGAGCGTGCCGGATTTGTTCAGATTGTTGATCACGCTAGTAACACGCTCTTTCCCAGAAACTGTAATTAAGGTCTGCTCAGCATAGTCGCACTATAAAGTACAGTGGGCTCTGACAACAAAGGCTGAAGGATTAAGTGTGTGGATAACAAGATACTTGCGAGGGAAGATCAAAAGGATACAATCATATTTATCAATAGCCGAGAAACTTCCAAAAGTCCACATATTTGTTATTGTCACTTTTCCAGCATTATTCTTTGATACCATGATCTTCTAAAATCTAAAACCAAAAACTAGGTTCATTTCATCATCGCCATTCGGACATCGAGATACCACCAGTCAAGATAAACGGGTATCCCCTCGGAGTCGCTTCGTGCCTTGAGAGACTGTTGGAACGAACACTCATATCTGATCCCAATTGCAATTAGTACATGCGAGCCATCGCTAAACATGAAGGTTAAATGTAGCGCTATACCGCTCTAGTAGAGTACCTGACTCCATGTGCTATCCTCTACCTTTACAAGAGACAGATCAGGTAAAAAAATGTAGTACTGTTCTCATATTTGGATGAAAGCTGTTCATACTTCTGTCTCCAGCTTCGATAATGTCTAAACGTGTCATCGACTCCTTTTAGGTGACGAATTATTTTCCACCCATCCACCTCTCTGTCACAGGTGGGATGTGGCAAGCCTATCGCTGCTCTATCGCTACTTTCATGGAAAGTGATCGAACGAACTCCATTCCTTGGTTCCACCAGTTGTAAACGTTATTGAAATGACCCGTCATATCACTTAACATTGTAGCAATCCATAGACATTCCCTTAGTATTTTATCGGTAAGAAGAAAGTTCCATTCGAACAGCTTCATCCAGTGAACCACCGCTCTGTGGAACATACGCGTATGAGGATGTTTCCCCGATCATTACAATCTTAGTCTGTTTAAGTCTGGGGTTTACTGTTATCCTCCCCTCCTATCCGTACAAACTGCCTCCTAGCGTAACCCTATACATCTAGCCCTTGTACTGTGTGAACCTTACTGTAAAAAAAAGAAAAAAGAAGAAAGAAAAGGTCACCAAAGTTTGAACACTTCATTTCTATTATCAACGAATTGCCACGCTTTATACAACATACAATGAGAGCCGTTTCCCGATACCTTCTCCAAGATTTCGAATCCGAGTGCTCAGTATACTCTATTTAATCCGTATGGCTTTAATCAAAAGCTACGCAACAGCAAATGATTAATTTGTTTTCTACAGTTTATCAACCAATTAGAATTATTTAAAGCCACAAAATTATTAGTTCAGATATTTATTTAGTTAATATTTCTTTTAGTCATATAAGTATTACTAATTAACCCATAGATGGGAGAAAAAGAGGTGAATTCATACCTATCCCAAGGGTATCTGCAATGAATATAATGAATACACCTGGAATTGAAACCAGGATCTCCGATTAAAAATGCCGAGCCATTATCAATTGCACCATCCGTACACTCATGCAGACTGAACCTAGGATTCCCTAGCTTTCACCCATCTAGCTACTGGGCCAACGTGACTTTGTTTAACTTCGCTGATTTTTTGGAAACCAATCTCTCGACACCGTATGTCCATCAGCCGAAAACTGAATTCAGCTCGCTGATTCTATTTTATGCGGCGATAACAGTTTTTTTTTTCGAGTAATGTCAGAATTATATCGAAATGTCTATGATTATCGAATTCGCCAAGCCGCCGCCTTCTTCATTATGTCCCAGAAATGCCGACCAACTCTTTTCTGATTCTAAATACAACTGAGTTTTGTAATCTATTTCTCGTTAAATCTTGATCGCTGCTTGCGTACTCCGTTCAAGTTATTCCAGGCAGTCTTCTGAAAAATCACATCACTGTTACCTGAAGTAATCTTTTCATCTGTGAAGAAATTTTCCGGCATATAGGAGGCCTTATATTACATAGTAAAGTAGTATTTCTAACGATTTTTCCAAGATTTTGAAATATTTCTTCAAATTATTTGAAAGTTATCTTTATCTAATTCAATATATCGTCAAATTTTAGTGTTACACTTTCGGTCGTTTGTTAAAACGCATGAACGATATTTAAATTTTCGCGCTTGTTGGGTTTTGACTTCTCAAATTCCTAGCACGTATTTTGGAATTTTCCTCTTGATGATGAACATGTATTCGGCTTGATGGTTAGTCCTTTCTTCGCACTTTCCTTTACACATTCGTCTTTATAGTAATGCTGTATATACTAATTTTAATAATCACACGGTTTTCTCTTCGCCTTAACTTTGAGTATTATTTAAATTTACATGAACAATCTTTGATTTTAAGGGGATGCATTTCTTAGTATTAAAGATCAGCATAATTGTTAAGTTTTAAAAGATTCAGCACAGATCTTGTACAGATTCTTGCAAAGCAAAAATATCTAATAGGAGTTATTACAGGAAGGAGGAGAATGTCAAGCCACATAACGCGCCAACGCGGTCTAATTGTGTGTTCTGGTTTGTGTTTTCAATTCAAGCTAATTGCATTAGCTTCGCTGTGTGACAGAATCGTGTCGTCCGTGTCACGGCCATCACTGTCGACAGCAACGAGCTCATCATTCGTTTGACTTTTGATCTGTGTATGTATCTCGCTTACAGTGTGTGATAATGGTGACGCTGATGGCTGGGACCAGACGCGAAGGTAACGTAAAGTCTAGTGTGACGTAAACTAACTCAAGCAGTGATTAAGTTATGATTAAGACACAGACCACTGCTCAGTTATATGCGCATGCGCATGCGTGTGCGTAATTAAAATTTTATTCACATGTATAGAACGAAATAAAAGGACGTTGTTATACATGCATTGCTTTGTTCCTGAACAGATATTAGTATCGATTTAAGAGAAAATAGAATTACTTAAACAAGCAATCTATCTATCTATCTATCTATCTATCTATATATATATATATATATATATATATATATATATTTATATATATATATATCATTCTGTTTATATCTATATATCTATCAATCTATCTCACTCTGTTCATATCTATATATGATTCTATCAATCTCTCTCAATTTAGTCATATCTATATATCTATTTATCACTTCCCCTCCTCATCTCTCCATATATATATATATATATATATATATATATATATATATATATATATATATATGTATATATATATATATATATATATATATATATATATATATATATGTATATATATATATATATATATATTGTCATCCACAGACAGACTGTTTCACTGTATCACAGCTCATCAGTGTGGCTAGACGTCCGGTTGCCTCTGGCTAGGATCGAAAATCGGCTGAATTCGCTTCAGTCAGAAATTTTACCGTGAAGCCTTTGGCGCACGGCAGAGAAGAAGGTGAATTTAAGCGTATTTATTTTTAGATAAACACACAGTGACTATATATATATATATATATATATATATATATATATATATATATATATATATATATATATATATATATATATATAGAGATAGATAGATAGATAAATAGATAGATAGATATATAATTCTCTCCCTCGCTATATGTATTTATATATATATATATATATTCATACGTATCCATCTAGATTTAGTTCGTATTGATAACAAAGGAGAAAAGAAACAAGAAAAATATTATGATTCATCGCTCATAGTGAGTGAGAGAAGCTTGCTAAAATTATTCCTCAAGATTCTATTCTATCATTTATCAATCTTTCGTCAAATATTACACACATGCAAGAAAGAATTCAAACATTTTTATGAAGTGTACTTAACAGTTTTGCAATAAAATGTATTCTGGAAAATTTCTACCCCAGATTAAAAGGCATCAGGGTGCTACATAAATCTGAATTTACACAAAGATTCTGATAATACGATAGATAGAGCGCGTAAGCTACGAGCAAGACAAATGCAAATTAAAAAGACACTTAGAATAAGAGAAAACTGAAGGTTCTTGGACACATAACGTTGTCGAAAAAATACTTGACCTCAGACCAACATCCGTTTTTGAAAGGGTGTGAATGATGTTAAACGCATGTGGTTATATAAAGAACAAAATCCAGGGAGGTTTGGGGCAGTTTCTCATACAATGTGAAGCAGACTGTAAAACCACGATTCGAAGGAGGGATCTGGAATCCGTAGCCTAAACAATGGTCAACAATAATAGATGGATGTAATAATATTAACAATAACTCTGAGTTTAATACAAATAATCAGAATATTAACGTGTGTAATAAAATATAAAGTTACATAAAATCTATAAATGTTCGTATTATCATTTGAATAGATGTATTTTCATTAACCGCCACAATACTTCTCTGTGAATATTTTTGTTGCTATGAAAACATGGAAAATATTTTGTATATGAAAATCTTTCTCTAACCATTGGTGGTAATTTTCTTACTTTATTTTCTGTAGTTTATGGAAATAAAAGGATGCATTACTTCCAGAGCGTCCATCTTATAATTTAGCTCTTATATATTAACTACGTTCATCTGCTATTTGTTTGCATTTGAAAACAAGACAGTTGCAGGAAGAGCACTAACGACGCCAGTAATGGTACTTCTTATGCATTGCGTTTGGAATTTGTTAATGCAAGAAGAAAATTAAAATTTTCATTCGAAATTAAGATCTTTCCATCGGCAGATAAAATGTACAATAAAAGAAAAGTGTGTGAACTAACTGACCACAGAAGATTTAGTGCATCCCCCTATGTAATTTAGAGATTTGTTTATATTATTATTATTCGATGCTTGCAACGAAGCTAGTCAAAAAAGAAATTCCAGCAGGACGAGAGCCCGTTGTCACAAAAGTAAAAGAGACGGAAAATAATTGGACATGTAGGTGTTTTGTTGAGTACAGATGGATTCTTATTTATTAGTTGTGGTGCTTCTGTTATAAAGAATATTTCTTCATCGAAGGTGGGTTTTTTTCATAAGATTATCCCATCATTTTATATATATATATATATATATATATATATATATATATATATATATATATATATATATATATATATATATATATATGACAACGGCATGTCGCGCACAGGAACAAGATCGAAAAGATGAAAACAATGTTACCAGCTAAATGAAATCATACAATTTATTTTAGAGGAGAACGTAAACAACTTGCTTTTAGAAAGAAATGCGTTATTCCTTCTTGATCATTAGGCATATCTGCCTCTGAGATAATAGTATGAATATTACGAGATTACATTACGTCATTTATGCTAACACACATGGAAGCACACGCGAGCGCGCACACACAAACACATAACAGTTATACAGATATATATATATATATATATATTAGAATTGGACATAGTCCGACAATTTATTTAAAGACATTTATATTATGTTTAACGTTCTTTTTATAGATACACACGTGTATCTATAAAAAGAACGTTAAACATAATATAAATGTCTTTAAATAAGATATATATATATGTGTGTGTGTGTGTGTGCAAGCGCGAGTGATCACGTGTTTATTTATTTATTTTTAATCAGTACATCGCGAAGAAGGTGACAATGCTACTAAGACGCAAGTGTCTACTGGGACTATTACAGCAGGAAAAGAATTGAGGAGCCGGTAGCTCAATCCTTATCAGAGAACAAGCGATGGACATTTATTCCTGTTCAAAAGAGCAGGAAGGATTGTGTACCGGACGATAGGCGCACATACCCACTCATTCATGGGCAGAAGAAGAGAAATAAAAGGAAATAAATAATTAGTAAATAAAATTTAAGCGTTCGAAACAGACATCAGAACAACAGAGATGAAATAGAAGTTAGAAAGAAGCGGAAGACCAATCCTAAACAGAAAACTCAGGACAAAAATCTACTCTTGTTCAGAAATAAAGAATATTGATCAAAGCGTTTTAAAAGACCTTGGATAAATTTTAATTAATTTGAAATTCTCTGAGACGTTTTGGTCCCTGATTGAGGACAGTTTATGTGGAATGACGTAATAATCTATATTATCATTATTAGTTAGTTTGTTTTCTCAAAAGGAGCTCTAAATAATGCTAAAAAGATTATTTTAAACAACAAATATTTGTTTTCCAACATAATCCCCCTGTTTTTAATGAAAGTAATTCCGTAGTTAATATTAATCAAATAAAGTGAGAACGAACGGTTTAAAATATCCTTAATGTGTTGCGTATTTAACGCTATATAAGACGCCCTAAAAAATCGCTCAAAATTCGTCCTCCATCATACATGTCAATATATGCCTCACATAGCCTAATATTGTCCTCACTACCAGAGCATTGGATTTGTCATTACTAAGTTATGTGAATTGGAATATTATTTAACCAAACGAATTTGTCATTGTTTTTATTATTATTGAAAAAATATCTTATTTGTCACATCATATACAGAGTGTCAACAAAGCATTTGGAGTAAGAAGTGGTTTCGTTCATAAGCCACACATTGGAGCAAAGAAAACAAAATATATACACAAAGGCATCAGATACATCTCGACAGTGTCTATGCCAACAGAACTCTCCGTAAAACATGGACGGTACAAATTGATTCTGTTTTTTTTAACTACTTGCAAAGAAGTTTTTCCAGTTATCATGTTAAGATATTTCTCAGTTTTTTGCTTAATCATTCTAATTGCTTTACAAATTATCAAGTGGTGATTTCAAATTTCTGGACAATGATTTTCTATCAGCTCTATTTTCTTTTTACCTTCACATATCACATTTTTATTATGCTACATATATATTCAAAATTTATTGTGTTATTTTATCAATTACAAAGGCATATTTTAAAAACCATCATATATACAGAGTATCAAAGGTACTAAAGTACTTGGATAATGCCATACTTATACGTCATAATACATCAAACTGTCAAAAGTGAGACTTTTGGATGATGTTGTATACTTTGCATTCGGTATGCCCCCCAGGAGCATCCAGTAGAAGTCACCAATCATTCTGGTGTTCCACTTGTTTTAGTAGATTTTTAAGGCGAGGGGGTTGTAGTAGATCCAACTTTCTTTAACCGACTGATTTAAGAAGACATTTTACCGATTAAGCAAGGATGAATAGTGCCTTTAGCTGGGAACGATTTCGTTATAGACTCTCAAATTTCTCATAACTAATCTGTTTCGTATCCAAATGTAAACAAATCTATATCTAAAGTAATGGATTTTTTTATTTAATGATCAGACAAATTTCATTTCATTAAACGTTATTTTTAGTGTATACTCATATTTGAGTAGATATTCCGTTTACTTATTTACTAGTACGTTTATTTATTTTCGTCTACAGGCCTGGCTGTTCGAGAAAGCTTATTAAAGAAAATATGGTTCTCTGTCTATAGGCGAAAAGGTCTTCGTAGCTCAGTCGGATAAAGAACGTCGGATCTCCAACTGTTCAGTTTGCTCCGGGAGGGGAGGGCATTTTTTTTACTTTTCTCGAATATCCAGGCTGGTAGATGAAAACAAAAATATTGTTTAATAAATAAACAGTATATCTACTCAAATATGTGTATCAACTAAAATAAAGTTTTAAAGAGATACAATCTGTCGGATTAATGTATAAAATATCAATGACAGTTGCAAAACGAATATATATACGCATATATAAAAATGACATAATTTATTCGTTTTATATAATATATAAGTATAAGTTAATTTCATCGAAATGTATACTGTTATCATCAGGACATATGTAAAATTTATTTTGTAATCACATAAATTAAGATTACGTCAACAATGTTCAGGCCGTATTGAACATTAAGAATATATAGGCATTCAGTAACTTTTATACCATTAACAATAAAACTTACTCGCTATCTATCAGTACATATAGCACCGAATGTCAACAGTCTGTTTCATGTTTGAACGCAATCGTTAGGTCATTATATATCGCCGATGTATATCCAATTTATATATTCGCTTTATTATAGCCTGAATATTGCGCTGAAGCATGAAACGAACAGTCACGACTCGGTGTTGTACATTTATATTTACATACAACTGACCATTATATTCTCATCATATAGATATTTTGTAATAAAGTCCCAACATTTCGTTCATTGTAATCCAGTGCCTTCTTCATCTGTCAGCTGTCGTCATAATATAACCTTGTCTTAAATCTTTAGTGCAAAATATCTTCACTCCGATTAATTGCTTTGTAATTCTTCTTGAGATTTAGAATATATATATATATATATATATATATATATATATATATATATATATATATATATATATATATATATATATATATATATATATATATGCACATTTCATTAAAAACGACTGACAATGTGTTTTTATTTAATTTTTTTTTATCTAATTTCTCGTGCGATCTAATAAAGTTTTTCTTTTCAGAGGATAAATCAGATAAAAACTGTCCGACTGTTCTTTTTATCCGAGCGCTTTCGGCTATACATTTAGCCATTTTCAAGGATTATATTTCAACTGTTAGAATTAGAAATAGTTTGTTATATGTATGTTTTATAAAGTGATTCATGTCTTTGTTTCAAAACACGGTCAAGATATTATGTCCATGTTCAAAGTTAATATTATTAAGTGAACCTTGTCAGTCGTTTTTAATGAAATGTGCATGAAAGAAGGATTGCTGCCTAAATACACACACACACACACACACACACACACACACACACACACACACACACACACACACACATATATATATATATATATATATATATATATATATATATATATATATATATATCCCCTTTAGTTATTGGTTAAAGTTTATTTTAATGGATGCCCATATTCGAGTAGATGCTCTATTTATTTGTTAAGCAATATATTTATTTATTCCTACCAACCTGATTATTCGAGAAATTATATTAGAAAAATATGCATTGTTTGGCAGGATTCAAACCTTTAAGGCCACTTATGGGTAAAAAGCTATTAGATCTGATGTGCATTTTTACCACTCATCCACGAAGATCCGATCAGTCAGATCAATTGTGCTTTTGAAAATAAACCTTTGCAGTTTCTCGATTGGCTGGTCCGTTTCGTATCGTAACGAAAGCAAAGGCAGTTTTTAGTAATGGATTTTTCATCTATTACTTCAACATATGTGACTGGATTTGACTGTTTTTCTTAAAGACAGTATGGCCTCACAACCTTTTGCCTTTCTATCTATCTATCTATCTATCTATCTATATATATATATATATATATATATATATATATATATAGGGAGAGCGAGAGAGAGAAAAAGTCAAGAATTACTAAGTATATAGAGATATGCACAAGAATAATTTATGAGTGACGAACTGGAAGATAAACATTCACACAGTCAGAAAGGTAAATCTAAATAAGTATTAACCTGTTAAAGTCACCTTTTTGTTATTTGTCACCACACGGTTTAGAGTCGTGTCTTGTGCAAAAACGGACAGTTAATAAATCAATACACGGAGGTGATATTAAAAACAGCAAATCTCCTAAATCAAGTGTGAATGTGGCGAAGACAATACAAAACAAAATGTCATTTGTTTGGCGCTGATGAAATTTTCTATCTCAGTAAAATTAAATATATAATCTTCGTCCGTAAAAATATGTGTGAACACGTTTTTCTTATACTCACACACAAACACACACGTATATATATATATATATATATATATATATATATATATATATATATATATGTACATATATCAACATATATATATATATACAAATATATATATATATATATACAAATATATATATATATATGTGTGTGTGTGAGTGTATGTACTGCGTATGCCAAATTAAATATTTTTATTTAGAAAAGAAGTAAAGTATATAAATAAATATTGAGGATATTTTACGCAGTAATGTGACAATTTCGGTATTATTATTATTATTATTATTATTATTATTATTATTATTATTATTATCATCATCATTATTATTATTTTCATCAGCGTCTTCATCAACACTATTATTATAGACTCACACACACACACACACACACACACACACACACACACACACACACACACACATATATATATATATATATATATATATATATATATATATATATATATATATATATATATATATATATATATAGCGTGCGATGGGTTAATTGCTTTAATTTCTCGCATGCGCGTTATTTCATTTGATTCTGTCTACTGCACAGTATCGCTGGGTCAGTTAGACACCGTCTTTGAGAAAACGAATTTTGGAAATTTGTTAATGGCATGCTGTACTGCTTGGCATTTACACGCCGGAAGCTTCAATACGAAAATTTACGACTTCATCCTAACGGATTCAGAAATAGTTGAATGAGTTTAATGATGATTGCTAAGCTATGGTCCCACTCTGATCGTTGTGATAAGAAGAGAACTACCGAATTTGTTTGTGAGTGCCTCAGACTCAACACGTAGAGCTACATTAAATGCCTTCAGGAGGTAGTGCTACCTTGGGTCAAGAGGGTGATTACTACAAAACCCTAAGCCTTGTAACATGACTGTACACCTCGCCCCAAAATTTGGAGAAGACAGTCAAGGCTGTCAGATAAGTTCTTCGACTCCACACCTCTTATTATGACCACCTAACTCCCCAGGCTGCAACCCCATTCATTAATATGTGTGGGACGCAGTTGAGCGAGAGATCAACAAAAGTCTTTTTAACACCAAAGGTGAACTGAATGCAAGGATTATTTCAGCATTCACCAAATTAAACAAGGAGACTGTCTAGAAGAAATTCAATAGATTCTGAAGTCGTATAGAGGCCGTGGTTGAAGCCAATGGTGATTTCATTTAATAAATTTACTCTTTAGTATTTCAAGATATTTTTGTGTAATTTTTGTAAATATCTGGTAAATAAGATACCATTTTTATTTTTATTTTCCCGTTATTTAGACGACAAATAATACGTCGCCACACACACACACGCACACATACACACAAACACGCACACACACACACATATATATATATATATATATCTTTGTGTGTGTGTGTGTGTGTGAGTGTGTGCGTGTACTGCGAATGCCATTTTTTTACTGAGTAAAGCATTAAATTATTATATTTAAATTATTGAGGGAATTGTACACAGTAAAACGTTAATTTCGGGATTATCATCATCATCATCATGACCATTGTTATCATTATTATTATTCGTGTGCCTTTTAACATTCGTATAGATAATCTTCTGTTGAGTATTATAGAATTTACATAAATTAATCATGTATATCTCAAAGCATTTCCAGATAGAATTTCTATATAAATATGTCAGTATTCTGTGTTTCGCTGAATCACCTTTATTCTTCCAGGTTATTGATTTCATATTTCCCCTCTATACAAATGCCACTGATTTATAAAATAATTATATGCGAAGAAATTCTCCGTATTTTTATTTCGTGCATTAAAATTACAAAACCTACTGTTTTCATAAACTTTATCTTCCAGAATTAAACTTATTGTTAAATTATTTCAGTAACTCGTTGTAAAGACTTAGTTTCTTTCTCTTGACCTGTGAAGAAGAACGTTTTTTCTATGAAAAATACGCATACTTATTGAAATCATTAAAAAAAAGAGAAAATACAGTCCACCACTATCTGCAGACTAATGTTAATAGATTATTTATGTTTGACACACCCACATGTAATACTTTGATGAATGATAACGAGAGAGCAGGAATTACATTATGGAATTTTCATATCACAATTCATTAAATCGTTATAAATCAAAGGAGGGAACTATTCAAATGAAATTGGGCTTAAAATAGTAAACATCTGACATTCACCCCCGTGATGCTTTACGAAATGACGCTGATCCACGCAATATAGGCAAGATGTGCATACTACCTGCAACGTTCACAGGCAGTCCACGATACATGCACGCGAGGACGCAAGACGCGATGACATACGTTCATAAGTACGGCCGACTAGACCTATTCTTAACTTACACGTGTAACCCAAAATGGTACGCAATTGGTAAAGAACCTATGCCAGGGAATTCGGCCTACGACCGTCCAGACCTCATTGCGCGCGTTTAGCATCTCAAGTTGGGAAAGATAATGGATTTGATTACAAAGGGCTAGGTTTTTTTTGGGGGGTGTTTGCTGTCGCATGCACACTATTGAGTGGCAGAAACGCGGCCTGTCTCACGCACATATACTAATGTGTCTGTGCGACAAGATTGAGGCCACAGAAATCGATCATCTTATTTCTGCTGAAATTCCTGATCCGTCGGCTGACCCTGAATTGCACGAAATAGTGACAACCAACATGATTCATGGTCTCTGCGGGTCGCATTACAATTACACCAGCTGTCACAACAGCGATGGCAAATGCACCCGGCAGTACCCACAAGATTTCGTGAGCGAAACCATTACAGGGATCGATGGTTATCCACTGTACCGGCGAAGGAGTCCCGCTGAGGGAGGATTTACAGGGGCCACCAAGTGGATAACTGAGGGGTAGTGCCATACTGTCCCCTGCTAACAAAAGCGTTCAATACGCACATCAATGTCGAATATTGCCATTCAGTTCGCTCCAACAAGTATGTATGCAAGTACATCAACAAAGGATCAATGTATGGTTAATAAAACAACGGCAATAACAACCCCGCCCAAGCAGTATGACCAGTCTCAATATTTCAGGAAACTGGGTTGAGTGTGAAAAAGTATTTGTTGTTAACATTGTTTTTTCATTCGGTTTTTCCAGTTACGAGTCCTTTTTTAAAGCTGATCGTTTGGTGTTCATTTTGTTTAGTTCTTTTTTCTTAACAGATTAAATGTTTAGTATAGAGCTCAGAAAAAATAGCAGTGTGAGATAGGCAAGAAGTAAGGCATGTAGCAACATCAGCACGGCAAAGGGCACTCCTTTAAAGGCAAGGAAGGGCAAAAATATTTTAAGTCAAGTGATAGCGATTGCTGTATGAGTCGTACGATTTTTGAATCAAGCACGGGCAACGCCCGGCCATGCTGCTAGTAAGTTATAAAGTTCTCAGTCGCTTCCATTGTATATAGAAATACTTGGTCGTCTCACCAGACTATAAATATCCAAACAGTGACCATAGTTTATGCACTAGTTTTTGGTCAAGCAATCCCAAGGTCCGACAACCACCATATTCCGTAGGTCTTGCCATTGCGACGTTTTCATAATTCCCCAAAATCATATTCCACTTGAAAAGAACAATGTTTCAATACTTTGAATAAATGCAATTAAATGCAACGAGGCAGGTAATCGCTGTCCACAAGAAGGAGTTCGAAGTATGATTCCAGTAATGAAACGGTGCTTCAAAATCAGACTGCTTCGAAGTAGAATAATTATAGCCCCTGTTCTGAAAACTTTTCGTTCAGCCCTAGAATATATATATATATATATATATATATATATATATATATATATATATATATATATATATATATTAGGAGGATTAGAAATAAGTATGTAATCCTCAACGGAAAGCACTGGACGGACGTTTCGTCCTATATTTAGGACTCATCATCAGTGCGCATCCACAGCCGGGAATAGAACCCAGACCTTTACGATAAGACACAAGCGTCATACCAACTGTAACAACGGACCGCTGGAGGTTATACTTTACGTGGATATTGCACAATATATGTTCATTCTCCTTACATATTTGACACCGTTATTTGAATAATAAAACGTTAAAAGTTTAAGTATTTCGGAACGTTTTGAATTTGAGTTTTTCTGAGATATTGTTTGCTCTTTATAAAATCAAGAAATTATGAGATTATCAAGTAATTAATATATATAATATTGTATGGAAACAACATTGTTTTTACATATGACGTCAGCCTTTATACAGTCATCATTCTCTCGCGTCGTTTACATTTTATATCTCTGAATTGGCATGTCATCATGGACTAGTTTCCTGTTGACGTCTGTATTTTAGTTTTTTTTTACTTAATAAAAATCACGAAAGTATGTCTACACTAAACAATCGATATAAAGTGGAAAAATATACAACAAAGTTTCGTTAGAAAAGTATGTTGAATTACTACATTATATCAATCTTCCTATATAAAAAAGGATTGCCTTTATAAGACACTATACACACTTCCTGATCGTTGATGTACTCGGTGGCCGAGACGTTGTAAAACCACGTCGGATCTAATGACAGTCCCCATGCCAAGTAGGATGCAGGTTGGAATCTAGGTGGAAAGCAAAAAGATTTTATAATTCGAATCAAAAAGAGATAATTCAAATTTCTGGGACACACAATGAGAAAAGAAGGTTTGGTGAATTTGTTATTCATAACACAGAATTTGTGATTTCTAAGTTAGAAAAACGAGAAGGAAACATCGCGTAATTTTGCTGACGACAAAACGTATGTGAACCAGGAACTGGAATGGATGCTAATGAGATAACTATTGCTACGTTGGTAAGCAGTCGTTGAGAGGCATGGTTTCTTGCATCCCGAACGGCCACGGCATATTAAAGGAGAATAACTTATCCAGTACATTCTCTCCGTTATTCTACGACAAAAAGGACCTGTTTGGACGATGAAAATTGACCCCAAAATAAAACCATTTTTAAGGCTTCTCGTTTAAACTGCTCCAATGAAGCAATCATACTTTAATTGTTTGATGGTGTCTTCCTGCTTAATAACATATAGGAATCAAAATTAAGTCTAATAACAGTACTACAACCTGAAGTCTGCGTACTGGCTCCAGGACATTCTTCTTACAGAATGTTTACACTTGCCATGTAATGCATTCTCTATCTAGGTAATATATTCAGCTTTATGCGAGTTTTTGTATCAAGACGAGCTATTTAGTCTACTAGTAAATTCAAAACAAGATCGTAAATCGGAGGTTTCATTTAAACAGGATGCAATCTGAAGACGTATAAATAGGTTTCGTTTCCTTTTAGCCGAGATATTCAAACAGTATTCTTTGTTTCGCTGCAGACATTATTCTTCTCGAGTTTGCGAAGAAACGGAAATAATGGTGTATTTAAAAAAAAATAAGGCATTTTAATAATTTTATGTTATCTGGTGTCTGTATCTCAGCATCTCTTTTAAACACATACACATACCATATATATATATATATATATATATATGAGAAACGTGTCAGGGTGTGCAACTATCTTATAAGATATGTTTTAATGTTCACTGTCCATTATATTTGTACACATAACGTGCGGTTATTGTAAAACTTATCAGCGTAGAAATTGGATTCAGCGAGCCGCGTTCAAATTCCTGCCTGGTCTGTTGAATTGAATTTCGCACAAATTACGTCCCTTCCCATATCCACGGCCTATCTCCAGGATAAGGTTGGCTGTCTCGACTTGGATTAAAGCCAGTTATGAAGAAGTATTACAGTGAATTGAAAAGAGTGAATAATTTCTTAAAGCCTTCCCCAATATATCAGGAGTATTCAAAAAGATTTAAAACTAATCTGTGGATAACCATGAACATTTGATTCCTGAATGAACATGACATTTAAGAAAAAGGATCTGTTACCAAAGAAACATTGCAACTGCGAATTTTATAAGATATTCAAAGACATATCTGTGCAACTGCTGAAATCGAAACCTCATTAATAATGTGAAGCATTTGATCAAATCTGAACTAATTACTAGTTATTTGCAATCACATGCATGTAAATGGTCATGATATTTTGAAAAGGATTTATCCGAGCTCAAATTGCTTACCAACTTAATATTTCATAACGCCATGCTACGGAAATCAGTAAACTTCGCGCAGCAATTTTGGAAAGAAAGAAGGTTTTATGATCATATTTAATCTACTTGCATCAGTAAGGCAAAAATAGGCAAAAAAAGTATTGAAGTTGTTAACGAATGACTGAAATTCTTTGACACAAGAGAATTCAATCAGTGTTTCGACGAAGGATTTTTCTTTATGTCTTATTCTCACATCCTTATTTCAATGGAAATATATCTCGAACACGATGGAAAATGCATAAAATGAAGATGAAAAATTACTATTGACACTATTTATATCATTAATTCTGTTGTCCTGATCTTTATTGTCACATTCACCACATTTAGGCCGCTGTACGCGCCGAACTTCTTCAGGTGATATCCTTGGAAATTCGAACCGAACCCTTTATTTAGTCCATGGAGGTCGATTGTTCTAATTCCATGTGTCATTGTATCTGTTAATTGCCTTTAGTAAATCAACCCTCCTACTTTTTGTTCGTTCTGCTGTGGCTAGACATTCAACTCGCAATTCTTTGGATGAAGTCACTTTTGTATAAAGCAACCAACGGCTTTCTCCACTGGACTGTATTAGTACAAAATTAATAATGGTTGACAACGCCTCAGCTCATAAATCATTATATTAATACATATCAAAATTACTATGCATGTCTTTGACGTTCATTGTCAACACATGTGAATGTCTGGTTAGTGGAACTGCTATCAGTATTGAAATTGAAATCCGCAAGCCGATCACAAATTCCGGATTAGTCTGTTGCATTCTCTTTCGCAAAAATGCACTTCGGAAAGATATAAATCCATCTTTATCTCCGCATCCACCAATGGATTCAATAGCACAATACACTGACATTACCAACCTTGAGTGGAAAAGTGTGAAATTCAAAATAGGGAAAGTCAACGGGAAATTATTATTATTATATTACCCAATGATGCAAATCAATTCACAGATGATAAAGAAAAGGAATTCGTGGTGTTCAATGATTACCTAATTCCTTGAGGAACATGATCTTTCATATCAACGCATACTTTGAATAAGTATTCCTTTCACCTAGTGTTTCTCAAACGTTTTAACCAAAGGTACACGTAGGGGCAAATGAAAATAAGAATGCACATTTAGCAAAATGTGTAAAGGTTATAGATTTTAAATGTTATGAAATAAAAGCATAGATTTCTTTTAAAAATACGCACAAGAATATGAATTTATTTCATTTCAATATTTTTATTCAAATATTAAATAAAAATAGTTTAATAAAAAAGGAATATTAAAACGAAGTATTTAAAATAACGTAATCGGTGAATTGTGAAAAGAAAATTTAAAATTTATTCATTTATTCAAATACTAACGCTGTACCAATACTACTTGCACACGTACATATATATTTTGAAGATATTTGTTATGTTTATACGTTCTTTTTATAGATACAAATATTTAAGTAAATGCTCTGTTTATAATAAACAGTATTAACGATATTTACCGGCCTGAATCTCCGAGAAATGTTTATAGAAAATATGCGTACTCCGACAGAAACCGAACCGTCATATAGCCTGACGTCCTTTTACCGATTGAGCCAGAGAGGAGCGTTTCGGTTAGCAAGGTCGATTTTACTGTTTTTAAACTTATAATTCTCCATGATTTTCTCTCCCACATTCATATCTGTTCGATGTGTATCCAAATGTAAACAAATGACGCCACACATTATGAAATGGACAAAGTCCGACAATTATTTTTAAGACATTTTTTATGTTTATACATTATTTTATAGATAAAAATATTTAAGTAAATGTTCTGTTTATAATAAACAGTATTAACGACATTTACCGGCCTGAATGTCCAAGAAACTTTCATAGAAAATATATACGGAACCGTCATAGAGCCTGATGTGCTTTTGCCGATTGAGCCACAGAGGTAAATGTCGTTAATACTGTTTATTGTAAACAGAGCATTTACTTAAATATTTGTATCTATAAAAAGAAAGTATAAACATAAAAATTGTCTTCAAAATTATTGTCGGACTTTGTCCATTTCATGATATATATATATATATATATATATATATATATATATATATATATATATATATATATATATATATGTAAGCTGTGACAATATTTCGCGTCACACATAAGAGGACTGAGCTGCACACAAGTGCGCTTCGGAACGGCGTTTGTGAATCACTAGAATAACTAGGTGAATTTAAATGTAATTGCATTGATTAACGATTTGTAAAATGCCAGTTATGTACATGGAATGAATGTGAATTCTAAATAGTCCCTTACTAAGTGTTACTGATTAACACCTTGCTTAATTTACGTCAATAAATGAGGGGCGTCTTTTTCAACGTAAACGTTTAAAGAAATTTACCACCGTCTTTATTCTTGAAGATCCGTTCTGTTTCTTTGAAACGAAACTAATCGATATCGGCAAGAAATGATCCTTAAAGGAAACCATTTTATAACTGACATGAAATGTCCACCAATACAATAACACACACATAAACGCTGACTTCACCATCTATACCTGATAACCTGAAATTGACCCAATCTCTTCGGATCTATCACGCAGTAAATATTTTAATATCTATAAAACGTGCTTGGTGCGAAGAAGAATCGAATTTAGCAGCCGATAAACTGTAATTTGTAATACTAACGCGAACCCAGCGTTGAGTCTGGATTCAATATTGACTAATTTATATCAATTATATGGTGTCTATTTGACTGAACGCCCTACGAAGCCATATTAGTCGGTCGGATCAACTGGAAGTGCGATGTAATTTGGACTTGGTCCATCCTGATCTGAATGAAGGCTATTTGGACAAGGCCCAGTGAACTATTGTTTATAGAAGTAATTACAACATAAACTCACAGCCGAGAAATCAATGAGCGGCTCAAGTAATCATCACTAAAACTTACTCATCACTAATTTAACACTTCATTTTCTCACTCGATTACTTTTGTAACTTTTTACGTCTTTTCAGAAGACTTTTATCATCACATTTCCAATCAATGTTTCATTTGAACAGACGATTCCGAGTTTTCGAGATTGTCTTTATTAAATTGCTTTGTTTTCTCTATACGTACATCCTTTAAATATCAGTTCATATTTTTTTTTCTTATTTCGTTTAAATATCTTTTTTATTCACTATGTTTCGGAATCAATTCCTTTGCAGTTTTTCTCCCATATTAACAAGATTTGTGCTTCATTGTTTTTTCTGTAATTTATTTCTTTTCTCCGGGTTATTTATTTAAGTTTCTTTACTTTGGTCATATTCTTCCAAAGTGAAAAATTGCAATATACAGTCGACACACATGTCACACATATACAGAGAATGGATAACTCAAAATGTCTAATTCTCGTCACAGATGGCATTAACAGAAAACGTTTCTATGACAAGATCATTGCCAAATACAGAATCCACAAAAATGTATACATTCTTGAAGAAAGCCAAAAATTGTTTTTTGTAGTTTTATCAAATTGCGATAACATTGTTTACTATAGAACAAAAGACAGTATACCATCATGGTAGTGAAAGCTTATCTGAATGAGAAGTTGCACTGGATATGACGCTAAAGCGCTGTCAAATAACTCTCACATTCTCACTTGCAGACCTTTATCTATGGGGGACTCTAAAGGATGTTGTGTAATTCAGAAAAACGGCTAGATTGGATGCCTTTAGACAAGGAATTGAAAATGCATGTTTAACAATCTCACTTTGTCCAACGTTGGCCAAGCAGTAATAATAAGTGCCTGTAAGATAAAGCCCAGCATTTTGTGCATCTCCTGTGATTGTAGATTCCAAAAGGAACTTGTATTAATCTGGTTATGTCTGAATAAATTTAGTATTAAAATTTGTATTAAATTTTTGTCTTTTCTTAAAGTGTGTATGGTGTTTTGCGGCTTGCTGTATATATATATGTATATATATATATGTATATATATGTATATATATATATATATATATATATATATATATATATATATATATATATATATATGTGTGTGTGTGTGTGTGTGTGTGTGTGTGTGTGTGTGTGTGTGTGTGTGTGTGTGTGTGTGCATATATATAAATATATAAGTATGTATATATACATATGTATATATATACATATATATATATATATATATATGTATCTATATACATAGATATATATATATATATACATATATATATATACATATGTATATACATACACACACACACACACACACACACACATATATATATATATATATATATATATATATATATATATATATATATATATATATATAAAGTAATGTACTAAAATCCGATAATCATTTTTTTAATAGATTTTCTGTTTATACTTTATTTTTATAGACGCGCATACACTCCTGGTCAAAATCTCTTAAGCCCAGCTACAAAAGTGTTTAAAAAAAAAGTATAAAATGCTTTTAATTTTTCAGTGTTAGTTTAAATTAATCAGTTAAAAGTTTACTATTTTCACTTAAAATTTTCACTTATTTTTCACTACATTTTCTATTAAATGTACATATTTCGCAAATATATTTCAATTAAAGAAAGTGTATTTTATATATTTAACCCTTTTGTATCTGGTTGTAAGTGTATTTAAATACATTCTCTGTTAGTAATAAACAGAATTAACTACATTTACCGGCCTAAATATCCGCGAAGCATCGTAGGTAATTTGTGTCCTCCAACATGAATCGAATCTGCATCCTACACGGAACCTTTATTTACCCTGACGTGCTATACCATTTAGCTACAGATGTAGCCTCTGTCTAGCAAAGCGAAATTGCTGTTTTTAAACAACAAATTTCTCATACTTTTTATCAAGCGATCATATCTTCTCCAGGCCTATCTTAACGTAAACAAATTGCAACATATATTATGAAATGGACTAAGTAAGCCATGTAATTTTTTAATATTTATTCAGTTTATATGTAAATGTAGAGATACAAATGTTTAATTATATGCTCTGTTTATAATAAACAATATTAACTATATTTACCTTCCAGAATAAGGATATACTTAAATATTTATATATATATATATTGTATATATATATATTGTATATATATATATATATATATTGTATATATATTTGTTTACTTAAATATTTGTATATATAACGTATAAACAGAAAATATATTAAAAAAATAATTGTCTGACTTAGATATAAATATAGATAATCAGTCCTTCTATCACGGGCCTACTCAGGTACATTTGCGTTGTACAACACTGACGTAGTTGACCCTAGTGACAGCGTGCATAATCTGTCATTATTAGCAGCTTGAACAACGCCTATACGGTTAAGGACACAGTCATATAGGAAGTTTTATGTCCTCAAACTGTTTATATTTCCCTAAAGGACACATTACTGCATGTCGCAGAAAGAGAACTCCTAGAAACTCACAAATTCATAGGCATACATAAATTAGTGTAAATGATTTATATATGTAATTATTAGTTTAAACTCGGAATCTGTATCAAATATATTATTCATGAACATAGGTAAAATCATCGATTTTCTATTTCCCCAGCGCTGCATGCATCTATCTATAAACTTGTTTCCCACTCCTCATCAGTGAACACTAAGTTGAACACCAACGAGTGAGATTCTGTGTCAGGGCTTTGTGTTGACCTCACTGTTCACTTTTATATTTATATTTACATACTCTCTAATCTCTGATGATTCATACTTTAACATGTACATTACCTTTAACAATAGCATATATATATATATATATATATATATATATATATATATATATATATATATATATATATATATATATATATATATATATATATATATATTTATATAAAAAGTGTGTTTCCTTAAGGCGGGTTATATATAAGGGTCTTTCATTAAAATGGATCAAAGTCAGCAATAAATAAATCAGTGTTATTGGTGAAAATATATGTATTTCTATATTGGATCATGTTATGTAGGGCATGACAATTATGCGTGAAAAATATTATCGCCCAAATGTCCGCCAAAACTGAAGGAAAAAAAATCATTAGACATTTAAACTAAATTCACAATTAAAATAAGTCCAATTATTATATAAGGAGCGAAACTGTTATACAATTTATGAGGAAAAAATGTAAAAAAATTATTAATGTATTATCTCTTCCTATTTTTCCATGTTTCTTTTCGGATTATAAGAATATTTTTCATAATATATTTATGAATATATATCTAAAATACTCATTAGAGTATTTGTACACTATGTGATTCATAAAGGTGTTAACGCAAGTTCGGCAGAAAAATCGATTCTGTGCTCTCATGGTGTCGATGCCTTGAATGAAAGGAGTTGCAAGACGTCGTTTACCCGCTCAAAACTTGGGCACCTAGTTTACAGAACAAGACAAGTTACAGTCATTCAAAAGGATTCCATTGAAATGTTTTGGAAGTTGTTACAGTGAATCCTAAGTAAAGGGAACTCAGCAAGAATTTTGCTGTTTGTCATAAGGCATTCTACTCGAAATCCAATGTATTGCAAAGGCCTCATTTGTTGAAAAATGCGTCCCGCACGAACTTTCTGCAGGGAATCTCCATCAACGTGTCGATTTATTCGAGTCATTATTTACACGACTACACCAGGCAACCATTTTGGATATGCTGATTGATTCTGACGAAAAATCCTTTACGGTAATGTTAAGCGCCGTCGTCAGCCGATGAGTTGAGGAAACAGTTATGACCTCCAAACGAAATGAGAACTATATCCAAAGAAAATAATACTGAGTGATGATGTGGTGTGATATTAAATGCATAATCAATTATGTGCTGTTAGAATCAAATAATTGACACTAATCTCAAATGTCACATCGATGATATTACGCGCCCCAATATTTCCTTTGAATGTTTGAAGATCAAAGTTCGCTGGAAAGCTTGGAGCTGGGAGACAGTTCCATAAGCTAGATGTGCTAAAAATTAAAAAAAAAAACTTAGCATAGTATTACGGTTACATCTCGCCAATTCAGATGTGAATTGAAGATACCTCGTTGCCATTAAACTACTCTGATTAAATTCCTAAAGTGTAGGCACCATAGCGAAGAGCTCATCCGAAATATTACCATGAAAGTATTTAAAGAAATGTCACAGGGAGCCTAATTTACGGCTGTGAGAAAATGACTGAAGGTTAGACGTCAAGTCAGGACCAATAATATTGCTGATTTTTCTTTGGAATCTCGAGATATACAGCAAGAACATCAGACCATATGTGACAGCAATAGTTAAGGCATAGATGAATAAATGGTTTGTAGAATTGTGAGATTGTTTTAAGAGAGAAAACGTCCAACACGACATAGTGATCAACTTTCTTAGCAGCGGAAGTAGTAATGGATACAATAGAATCTTTCCTCTTCATGTCAACCGTGATTGTGCAACGAGTCACTATCATTGCAGTTAGCATCAGTCATGATGGTAGGATGCAGTAAGATGTCTTTCAGGTGATTAATATGGAGAAGTTTCGTTTCGGAGGCCTTAAAATTAACAAATCATTTCTTGTACCAGTTGACAACAGACATTTGGATCATGTTTTTTAGATCATCAGCTAATTTGATCTTATTGAACTAATAACACTTACAATCACCAGGAAGGTCGTTGATGAAAATTAAGAACAGAATATGTCGAAGGATAAACTCAAGGGAAACACTAAATCGAGATAATAATTGTCGATAGCTACGTAAATGAGCCGGCGAAAATTAGCCGAGTAACTAGGATAAAACATTTCAGATATCCTCTGAAAGCTTTAAGGGACTTGTATTGTGTTGGACATACAAAGATCTATTCCTGCTCGTAAGTTGCAGTATTCCAGTCGAATCCATTACATTCAATTACGTGCTAATACCCCAGGGAAAGGTTTGAATCCTCTTCTTCTTTCCTAGCTATGGGTAAATAGCAGGACAAACCGGGTTCTATAGACTTGGATGGCAACTCACCTACCGTAGAAAGAAATGTCAACCAACTGCGGGAAAGATCTGCGTCGTCATTCCTGTATCGAAAGATACATGATCGCCTAAGCGTGTATCACGCATAGCACATAACTGACTGAATTTGCAGCATAGGTTGTTAAGGAAACTCCACCGGATAATATAAGTTTAACTAATGACCACTGCAAGTCTACGTTGATGTCAATATATATTACTTAGCGTATCCAAGTAATGGAATGAATTTCAGCGAAAAAGCAGTATTAAACAAAATATATTCTAATGTTGGTTAAAGGAGTAGGAATTATGGGAATAATATGCTTTGAATAAAGTTCATATTCACCAATGGAATTCGTCTGTATTTTATATTCTAATATGTGAAATAGTATTTGAAGTCCTACGAAAAGGAAACAGAATCACTGTTACACCAAGAAAACAGGAAATCTTATGGTTTGGAGACACTTGACAAAACGAAGTTTCAAAAAGGTTGGTTAAAATACATCCCCTTTCTGAAGGACCATTTGATATCCGATTTCTATGAAAGCGAGATATCTTTAAACACGGAATGTTATGATAAAGATCGCGTGCGACGCAACAGTGTCCCTCGGATGAAAGGCTCACCGAATTGGAAGATGGGGCAATTAACAACTTTGAGTTAAATATCATCGGGTAAATATGACAAAATTGGAGAGAACTGAACATCAGTAGGATCCATGCAATCTTTTCAAATATCAACTAGAGAGCATGGCATTCGAAGATAAGGATTTATTTGTCGGTAATCCTTATCAGGATCATTAAAGCGATTGTTCATGCAATGTGAAGCTGCACAAAATATAATCAATGTACAGTAAAGTCTGGAAATTAAAATTATCCACTACTCTTTTATTATATGCATTTTCCGTTTTAAGACTGTATGTGACTTGATGGCTGAAAACTTTTAGATGGACACATTCTACACTCTCATTTAGAAGTCTTGCTACAATACATGACACATAAAGTAATTATTTTTTATTCGTTGATCCGACAGATTTTACCATATCAACGTTGTTTTGCGTGGATACTCACATCTTAAAGACGATTCATTTATCTATAAAACAGTATTTAATAATTTTCGTCTACAGACCTAATTTAGCAAAGATTCTTCGTGGCTAAGTCGGTTAAATTTCATCAAATCTGACGACGGTTCTCACAGCTCAGTTACGCATGTTCGAATCCTCTGGAGAGTTCATATTTTTTTCTTTAATAAGTCTGCGCGAATATTTCGAAGCGACTACTGGAATATTAGTATCAGCAAAAATAGCATTTAAAGTAAAAGAAATCTATCGGATTATACAACGAAACATGCATTAATTCTTTACAATTTGAATACTTTTAGGTTTAGATATGAAATTGAGCAAATATGAAACATTTCGAGAGTCTATGAGGAAAAAGATTTCGGTTAAAGATGTTTCAGTTCAGTTCAGTATTGAACCAGAAGATTTCGGTTAAAGATATTTCAGTTCAGTTCAGTATTGAACCAGAGTTTTTTTTCTTTAACAAGATTTCTCAAATTTTCTGGCCGGTAAACGAAAATAAATAACTATACTGATTAATAACTATACGGAACGTCTACTCAAGCATCCAATAAAGATAAAGTTTAAAGTTATAAAATGTATGAAATTTAAATATTACGCTTATGGTTTGATTTGTTTCACAATGAAGCACTGATTTTACTATGAGTCATTTTCTTTCTGACGACTCTATCTATCCCATATTTTTCTCACGGAGAAGATCATATCGATGGTCCATCTGTTGGCTCTGTTGCCAAGTTGACTTTCAGTAAGTATGTCCTCTGACAAGATCAGGAGTTGATTGAATTGGATCTTGGTGAGGATCTTCCCTGTGGTGGACAGAAGAAAGATTCCACGGTAGTTTCCACAAACGGTTCTATCTCACTTCTCGAAAAGCTGACGATATTTGCATCCTCCAGATTTGATGAAACACCCTTCTTTTCCCAGATCTTTAGAAGAGGGAAGATTCTTTTTCTGAGATGTAATACGAAAAGTTTGATTAGTTCCAAGTGGACGTTATCAAATCTCGAGTCTGTAAAGGATCTGAAGGAATTGAGCGCAGCTTCGAAATCATAATAGGTAAGATTGGTAGTCATCTAATGTCGAACTGAATAATGCGGGACACAGCTTAGTAAGTCTGATGTACCAATGGAGTCACGATCGAGAAGGGTAGGGAAATGTTCCTGCTATCTCTCTAAAATGACTTGAGTCTCAGTGAGTTTGGTGATGTTGTCATCCGCTTTCAGGATGAATGTATATTCCCTGAGAGAACCCAATATCTCCGTAATTCCTGCGAAGAATTGTCTCATATTTCGACTGTCGATGGATTGTTCTAGTTCTCACGCCTTGTTTCTTCACCAGTGATTTGGATGATGCGGAGCTCTTTTTGACAGTGAGCCTTGAAATGGAGAAATTTGGCTTGCACACGTTGCGAGCATGGGTGGGATTGATATTCAATTTTGGCTTTCCGTTTTGTTTTAGTTTTTTTTATATCTCAGGATCATTGTAGTGGGACTAGTCTTGCCGGTTTTTTTTCGTGTCTTTGATGGTTTCTTTTGCAGCTTTTCACGTGGTTTTCCGAAGTGATGTCCAGTCTTAGGTGATTTGTTGGGCAGAGTTTGGTATAAAAAATGACGCTTGTCTGGCATTGCGCATTCCGTGGCCACGTTTCAATCAGTCAAATTTTATGTGTCAAATTTCGGAGTCGCTGGTTGTTTGACCCGTAGACGTCAGCGTGCCTTGATTTTGATGATCCACCCAACAGTCGTCAGCTCTGGGAACCGAGTGTGTGATGAGGACGTCCCATCGTTCTCTTTGTCGTATAATGGAATAGCACAAGGTGTGCCATGGTTTGGAACAAGGATGCCTCCAGTTAATCTTCTATCGGGTAGGCGCTGGAACATGGTATTGGTTAAGAGAAGCCCATGCTCAGCCATATACCGAGAAGGTAAAGCCCGTGGTGATTGAAGTTCCTGTCACCGGGCACCATGTTGCAGCCTTGCGCGTTGAAGTCGCCGAGAATGATCAGGTCATTCACTTGCCGGTAGAAATTTTCTTTCACATGTCATCAGAGTCAAGAATTGGAGCGTAGTCAAAGATGAGTGTCAGGGAGTTGCCATGGTGTAGATGGATGTTGAGGGACTTTCGGTGCACGTCGATGGCTTTTTTGAGCATGCACCATGGATGATTTCACTGCAAAATATCCACTCCATGCATCAAGAATTCTAGAGCTGTTTTCTATTTTCAGAAGTTGGAATATCCTGATTCAGCTTTGGCAATTCTTCCTTCGCCCTGGTTTCACTGACAACCGCTACACCGATGATGAAGCATGCAAGCACCTTGCAGACGAAAGCAGTCCTCCGTTCAGGCATTCTGTAATCTTCTTTCTATATTTAAATAAGTTTTCAAACCTGTGCAAGAAAAATAATATGAAAGAAACATTTATTCAGAAACTCCAATTATTAATGTTTGTTTTTTTTGCGATTGAAGATAAATTTTCAAATCAATTATCCTGTATCCATATACGAAACATATATATATATATATATATATATATATATATATATATATATATATATATATATATATATATATATATATATATATACATATATATATATATATATATATATATATATATATATATATGTCATCCACAGACAGACTGTTTCGCTGTTTCACAGCTCATCAGTGTGGCTAGACGTCCGGTTGCCTCTAGCTAGGATCGAAACCTGACTGAATTGGCGTCAGTGGGAATTTCTACCACTAAGCCGTCGGCTCACGGCAGGGATGAAAGTGAATATATATATATATATATATATATGTGTGTGTGTGTGTATAAACATAAATATATATATATATATGTGTGTGTATAAACATAAATATATATATATATATTTATATATGTATGTATATATATATATATATATATATATATATATATATATATATATATATATATATATATACATATATGTATGTATATATACATTTTAGTTTTCATATAAAATTTTACTGTGATTACATAATATTATTAAACAGTTAATTGTGAGAAATAATTTCATTATTTCCACAAAGTTTTACAAAATACGTCTTTCCTAACTCAGTATATTATTTTAATACAATAAAATTAAAATTTCTTAGTAAATGTTTTCTAAAAGTATTACTTCATAATGTTTTTCACGTTAAGATATCCTCATGAAATTGATTCTATCGCAATTTATATAGCATTCCAAGAAAATATCCGGTTCTATAAAGTCTAAAATATTATTTATATCAGCAATTCTTCTAACTTTTTAACTTATAACTGACACAAAAATTATGATGATAAAATATATTTTATATAAGTTTTGGGAATTTCTTTTTCTCGACGTATGACACTTTTCTGTTAAAAGTGCGATGAGGTACTTAATACATACCCATCTTTCATCGTCTCTTTTTCATTTTTGTGGTCCAAGAAAGATAACTTATTTCAAACTAAGATCGATATATCGAACCTCCGACGATGACACGTGGATTCAATAACGAGTCAGGTGTCTGTCAGCGATAAGACATAAATAGTCACCATTGCCACTGTATATATAAATGGGTGTGAGTTAATGGAAAAGGGGGAAAAAAGAGGGGAATCATTTAGAAATATTGTTCCTAGTCATCATGCTTAATCTTCCGGGAGAAAGTAACTTATTTATTTCTTTGATTGTCTTAGGCTTATCTATTTGTACGTTATAACATCCAATAAGTTAGATTACAGGGCGCTTACGGTCGTCGATGAAGAAGTGTTCATTAGAGAATTTCGAATAGAAATTGTATTTTAGTTGGTAAACAAAATATTGTATCTATTTTCTTTTTTTAATCATGTAACTCCAAGCAAGGCAATAAAGTCACTAAGAATCAAGGGGTTACTGAGTGTGATAAGATATAATAATAGAAAACATTATTAAGAAGGTAGAACAATAAAAGAACAGGAAGTCGGTAGTCAGAAAATAACTATTGACATTGCATATACATTTTTGAAGAGCAAAGCCGTGTGTTCCACAAGCGATAAGTGTGAGAATTTAAACTTTTATCATAATACTTCCTGTTACATCAAGCAATTTCAAATGCAAAATTATGAGAACTTGCCTGCATTCTAGTAGCTCGTAAATTCTAGTTAACAGATATATAAAGTCATCAGAACAATTGGCGTTAACATATTTAGAGAAAAGGCACATGGAAGCTACGTTACGGTGGTGGGCAAGTGATCGAGACCGACATATTAGCTCAGGACGAATAATAATGCATTTTTGTTTTGTATTTCATCAAGAATCTGTAAATATGTATCAGAAGGACCAGGCCAGATATGACTACAATATTCAATAGATAGAAGAAGAATAGACATATAAAGACACTTGCAGGAAAAACTACATGGCACGACACATTGAACCAAATTTCATATCTGCAGACTCCGTATATTATTTTCAACATAATTTCTTTTCCTCATATCAGAGAAAAATTTTGGCTCAAGAAGGCGGAAAGGGTTACTCTCGGGAAACTTGGCATCAGCCATGCAGATAGAGGGCAAAACAAAATTTTTCTTTGCTAATTCAAAGAGAACAGTTCTGCTTAAACTTAACGGGTCAATTCTTGCCCCGGTTAACAATAGATTGTAGGTCATTTTTAGATCAACTACCAATCATACTTACCCTTAAGACAGAAGTAAATAATTCTGTCATCATGAAACATACGGAGTCGAGAACTGATCTATAAATGTAGATTACAATGAGCTGTCATTATATGAAAGACTTCATCTGCCAGAATATATTTTCATTTCAATATACTCCAAGCACAATGCCCGATAGCCCCTCAAGTTATAGGATTACAATTAAAGGGTAATGATGAATAAAGTGAGTATTGTGAATTAAAGAGAATTGGGTAGGAAGGGAATATTATGTGGTGGATAGATAATAAATTTCCCTTGATGTAAATAGGTTATGACTGTAGCAATCAGAAGAAACATCTATGCAAGACTATTTTTCTCAAAGTAGATATTTTTGAGAAATATATGTGTGGAACATTGTTTTCCATTTGTAACATATATGAAACGAGGGTGTTTCGTCTTCGTGACAGCAACATGTGTTGTCCTAACTGTAAAGGTTTTTAGTTGTGGAACTAAAGACTCTAAATTTGTCTGAGTATTCACCCTTGAAATAGAGTTAGTGTAGCAATCTTGAACATTGCATCTGTAGGAAAGTGAGTACAGACTGAGGAATCTTCTTTGCCCAACAAGATGACATAAATTATTTTTAACTCTCGTCTGAATGCCATTTGAGAGAGGACAGGGCAAAGACATCCCAGATAAGAAGGAAATATATCTTTCTAACCTCTGACTCGAGTATAGATAAACTATAGCTGAAGGATACATCTTGGGGAGCGCGAATGAGTCAATCATTTTTCCAATATCATTTATATATGAAGTTCAATTGAGATCTTGAGTAGGCTTGAGACTAAACAGACGCTCAAAGCGTTGAGGCACATTGACAGTTCAAACGTTCATCGTAACGAAAAACTAAAAGAAACTCGGGGTCCGAACGGTATTAATGGTACGATACTAGCTTGTTTTTATTATTATTTTAATTTACAGGAGGTTTTTTTTTCTCTATTACGTTGTGAGAAGTTGATCAGAAGAGATATCAGCCGAAAATCAACGAGGCTCATCATTTTTTGAGAGTGCGTCCATAAACAATGATATGCATAGATGTTTATCAATGATGGAATAATCAAGCTTAGATGAAGGAGGCACAGTGTAGTAATAGATAGCGGCTCACATTGAGGAATCGGAATGCCGAGTTCAAATTCCAGTCAAGTTATGCTAATACAATTGGGAACGATATGATTGCATCTCTTCACTTCAGCTATGGATAAAAAGTAAGATAAATTGGACCCCATAGCCTAGGTTGGCAAACAATATGTGAAGCAAAATTCTGAATACCAGCCAGCCTCTCTTGCGTAAAAAACTATTGCTATGGTTGCAGTAGATATGGTGCCTATACGACCCTAAGGAGTTACGTGATTCTTGATCTTGATGCTTAGTACCAGATGTACGTTCTCTACTAGTGAGTGAGTTCACCGCTAGACGTTTCTGCTCTCGCATATCTCGCTTGCGGAACTCACTTCCGGATTTTTGCTTTCTAGTCAAGATTGATATTGAAAAAAATTAAATGCAGTGTCAATCGTTATCTTCTAAATTTCTGTTCTTTTATTGTTCTTGCTCTTAAATAATATTTTATTTTTCTCATATTCTCCCTAACCCAACTTGTGAGAGTATTTGTGTCTTAGAGTATTTATTGCCTTGCCTCGGGGTAATATGATTAAAACAAAGTAGAGAACTTCGGTATATTACTGGTAATACCTTACAAACAGATTCTTGCATTCTCTAAGAAAATTACTTGCTCCAGTGGTAAATGAATGAAAACTTTCGTTGCAGATGATGTATACTTAGTTCTTTATCATCTTTTAACAAGAAAGTTATCTGAGGTGATATTTTCGTTAATGAATTACCTAAATAGACTGTTAATCAGTCACGGAAAATTCGCATTCTGGAAACCAATTTTTATTCAATTTAACAATCATTTGTTGAGAAGAATATAATGCAAATTATCACTAAAATGTTTAATTATTTTTTTAGTTTTTGTAAATAATCGTCATGAATGTATTACTGCGTTTTTCATTTTTGATTACTTAATAATACTCAGTTACGTTTTGTGTAAACATGAAATAGAGTTCATTTTGTTTTTAAATATTCTTCTTACCTTTTTTAAGAAACCTTTTTTTTTAACCTTTTATGGTAATGAAGGTAGTTTTGATTGTTTTCTCTTGATGAAACATTAGCATATCAGAAAAGTTCATTGCGGCATCTCGCACAAAATGATGGTAAAATCTTTAAAATGCCTTTGACATTTAATCAGCACTTTATGGTGTTTGCGTGTTTACCATTTTAATAATTTTTGCGGGAAAGTGATAATTTTAATTATTTTATGTAAATTATGACAGAATGTAAAATAGACATTTAACGCTGTTAGCACTTTATTCTCATCTGGGAAAATGCACAAGAATATACAGTTGTGAACATTTATGGTAATTATGCACAATTAACTGTCAGAGAAGTGAAAGCAGAGTTGTCAACAAAAGAGATAGCCTGAGGTGTGAGCTAGTGTTCAAACTCACGCAGTTACAAAGATTTATTTGTCCTGATAGTGTAGTAACAGACGAAAGAATGTGTGACAAAATCTGAAATTGTAAATAACAGCGAAATATGACTTTCCTGAAGGGGAAACAAAGAAAAAAAGCTATGAACTACTAGGTAATAATTAATCTCCTTACAGAAGAGTGAATGTTGGAATCCTAAAAAGGTTGAGATTGTTCACGGAGATAGTGATTTGGTTCTACCGAAGAACGCAGAAAATATCATAGACAGAACATGCGATCGTAGCAGTGGTTGTAAGAATACTAATTAAAATTGCTGACATTTCTGTGACACGTCATGAATAAATAGTTCCAGGGAAATATAAAAATCACGACACCTACTAAAAGCCACAGCAGCACGGGCAGAATCATCGATAAAACTATATAATGTGTTTGAAGGAATGGGTAGCTGAACATGTAGAACGATGGATGAAGAACAGGGAACAAAGGATTATATAGAGCAATGATTAACCGAATCGGAAAAAAGACACTGTATATTAATGAATAAAATCACTTATTAATTCCGAGATATTGTTCGATCTAATCTGCAAAATTACTTCAAACTGAAGAAAAAGGGTAGATGTTCATAAAACATTTCTCTTTCTCTACTTCTCCCTTCTTCTCTCTCTCGTTCATATATATATATATATATATATATATATATATATATATATATATATATATATATATATATATATATATATATATAAATATATATATATATATATATAAATGTCTCTAACACACACACACACACACATATATATATATATATAAATGTCTCTAACACACACACACACACACACACATATATATATATATATATATATATATATAGAAATATAATAGTGAACATTTAATCAACACTCAGAGGCGACAGGCTGTTTTATGCTAAACGCAATCGTCAGGCCACGGATGTTGGATTAGTCCTCGAATATTTATATATATGGGTCAGTGGTCCATTGTGGATATGCCAGAATAGATGACCCACGATGCAACATTTACCCACATATATAAATAGTCCAGGAAAAGTCGAACATTCGCGCCCTGACGATTGCGTCTAGCATGAAACAGCCTCCGTCGCATCTGGGTGTTGATTAAATTTTCACTTTTATAGTTATATTTACTTACGCTATATTCGTGGTATTGAGCACTTTATCCCATAAATATAGCATATCTTAAGCTATATTTCTTCACACACACACACACACACACACATACACACACACACACACACACACACACACACACATATATATATATATTAAGACATGTCGCATTGAATAATTTAGACAAGTTTTGTCTACTTATTTTCTATAGGATATTCTCATATCCACGCACAGCCTGCTTAGTCTGCTTATTAGAGGAATAGAGACAATTATCATGCTGCTAGATATTCATTTATCCCAAGTACTTTAGACATTAGCACAATATCAGGGTGTTGCTTTTTGTAAGACAAAATTGTTGTGTTTATTTAAAAGTTAAATCGTGCAGTACATAATTTAAATCGTGTAGTACATATCTTTAGTGTTTCTCACTTCACAGCTAAAAAGTAACATCGAGATGAGCACAACAATTTTGTTGTTTTTGGATTTTGAATTTCCGTAAATTATAAGTTGATAAATGTTTATTAATTGCACTCTTTTGAGACGTCTTCTTAAGGAGATAGTGGTGTGTCCGATACAGGTAATTAAATTTTTACACGTAACTCAGTCTTGTACTGGACATTGAAATTTAGTCTTCCATTTCTAAAATATATTATGCCCTTTATATGTATTTCCGTGTTACTGCAGAAATAGAGTTTTTAATGATTCTCCTTATAGCAAATTCATCCTGATTATGATTATTGTGCATCTGGTAGCAATAAGATATGATGTTTTGTGGTATTGTATTTTTGTAAGAATAATAATATTTGTAAGAATGGTGCCGTGTATTTTTTGTATGAATAATTTTATTTGCTTATCAATGATGTAGTTGAGAAAATTATGGTTGAATACTGTTTATTTTATGTGCTTCAGTTTGTTCAGAAATAAGATGGGGGACGATGAAATTTGATATGATCTATTTACAAAGTTTGTTATCCCTGTTATTTTATATTTTCCTGGGCATTAGCATTCATAGTTTAGGAGACGTGTTTTTATTATATGTTTTTTAACCCACACTCTATAAATCTATAATTCAACTAATTTATATTAATCTTAATAGCTTTAAGTTGAAGTCCGCCATCGCTTATTAATAATATTGGAGACCTATAGTACAAAGGCTATTTACTGTGAATCCCAGGAATAAATACATTGGACTCGTATAAGAAACGCCACATAGGAGGAACTGATATTATTCTACAAACGACGAAACCTTATAGCCATAAATAAACTCCAACCCCAGACTGCTTAAACCAGAATAAGAAACAATACCCACCCACACCATCAGTCGCTAACACTGTAAAACATGTTTAATGTAGTTTGAATGTAGAAATCCGACGTAGGAAGTAATTTGTTCAATGAAACAGCAACAATATCTAGTAGCAGCTATTCAGGAATTCTTAAAGTCTTCTATATCAGAGGTTGGCAGTGGAGAGAGTAGGAAAGTGTAGTTCTGCAGGTCTTTTCATCTGAGAGGTTAGCAGTGGTTATTGCGACAAGAAAAACAAAACAAAATGGCCGCCTTTATACACATCGGATCGAATATTTCAAGTCTTCTGTTTGCTTAACCTTTTCTTTGTAAACTATAAAATGAGTCAGCTCAATTTAGTTTGCTCACTAGTATTCTTATGTATACAACAGATCCCAACAAACACAAACCCAGTCTCATTAACAAGGTATCTACCAGAGGTGGATTTATATCGAAAATTAATTTAAAACAATGCTCCAAAGGGGGCTGATGATGACCTCGTACAGAACGGCTTGAAATAGACTGTCCCATGTTGAGGTAATTTTTTTTTTGCTGTTAAAAATACATATGCTCTGATATAATAAATACATCGAGCTCTCTGAGGATAAGTTTTAATAATTAATATTACTAGGATGCACCCGTATTATATACCACCAAATCGATTAACTGTAATATATATATATATATTACGATTTCATATCTTTCGTAACCACATTTCGTGCATTTTTATAAAGAAAAACTTCTCAGTCATTATGAAAATGATCTACAAATCATGGCTATTGTCAGTTATTCTTTTATTTTCTTAAAACATTTGCGATCATTTTTTTTAGGTGTGTCGCTTTTTGTCCAGATCAAAAATATATGTCCGTATTGTACGAGATAGTGCTGAAAGTTTAACAGCTCCTTCCATGAATTGTAATCAAAAGTATCTTTCATTTTATTACTATTTCGGTACACCTTTTCTTCATTGACGGCAAGGTGATTAATTTTCAAAACTAACTTCTGGTATTTGAAATGGACAGGGCTTCTTCGAAAATATATTCTTTTTAAATACAGAAATGATAAATGTGACGTCAAAAGACTGCACATTGTGACCCATAAGTCAGCCTTCATATAATTTCAATCAAATTCTGTTTGTATACATGTTTACGTGTACACCTGTAGATTTAATTCAATGACAGATACAAAAATATTTCTACAAATTTAAAACAAAAGAAAATTATTTTATTTTATTCGTTAACTTACAATTCCAGAAAAGTTCGTGAAATAAATATCCGATCCGAATAAATATCTGATTTTTTTAAGTTTAAAAGATTAAAGGAATATTCGCCCGGAAAATAGTCGCATCAATTTTTCTCAACTTCCAATTGTGACATTTTAACGGAATATACTTTTTGGGGTCATTAAATTTCTTAAATCTTAAGCTAAATTGACTTTTTCGCCATAAGTAATAAACTGGGCATTTATTTTGTACCTATTTATATGCTGTCATGTTGTAGTTTTCAATAAGTAGATTTGAATTTACTGATACGATAGGTATGCATAGATTTGCATAGTCATGAACAGATTGATATCAACAGATATTAATTTTCACAGAGTGAAACAATTATAGATAAGATATTCATTCGTTCTCAATATAAGTATGAGAAAAAAAAAACGAATATTATTATTTTTTACTTTTTATGTCCACACCGTAGCCATATGTGATCACTGATATACTTTCAGGATATATTAAGTTGTTAATAAGTTTATCATCTGATTTTTATTTTTTAGTCTTTCATTCTTGCCTACAAAGTTATGAACTCATTGTTCAGCCAAGGTAGTGGCCTGTCTAGGCTGAGTGAGAGCGGAATGTATTCTTTCAATATCTTATTTCAAATTTGTGCGTATCTGTAAATGGGGGGGTCTTTAGATTACATAGCATATTTAATAAAGTCACTTACGCATATGAAGTCACTCACGAAAAACAAAGATAAACACATATGCATTACATACTCTTATGAAATCATATGCAGACAACACGTAACGGACAGAGAATAAACGATTTTTAATAGTATAGATTAAATCAACATTTTCAGCTAAAAAGGTAAATGACGTGTATAATCTGAACATTTCAGAAGTGAATGGGATCAAGATTAGAAATCTACTGGGTGGGGCCCAGTGCAAATATTTCCAAGAAATTTCATAGAACTTAAAGAAGATATCTGTACTCAGTTTCATGGCTAACTTAAACAGACTCGAAAAATCTTACATAATGATTGAAAGAACGATAAATCTTAGTAAGATTGGCATCTTTTGCAGGACCGACTTTTCTTATTCTTTAATCAAATTTACCCCAACCAAAGCATTCAAACCACTAAGGCACAAGGTGTTCCAGTGTGTGAAAGTATTAGAAATCATAAAACATTTGAAGGAGCGAAAACAATATAAAAGTAATTACGAAGACAGTAGATAACGATTGACATTGCATTTAAAATGTAAAAAATCAAAATTTGTCGGAAAGCATGAAGCAGAAAGAGATCTACAAGCGAAAACTGAGAGAAAAGAAACTGTTAACATAGACCTTGCGGTTGTATATAACCAGTTCAACTGTAAATTGATGAGAAATTGTCGCCAATATAATACTGCGCTTAAATTTATAAAGTCTAGGTACCCTAGTGATCAGCAAATTCGAACATGAAAGTATTTATAAAAAAACACAGAGAAGCAAATTTATGTTGTTGGGAAAGTGACTGAAGCCGAGACGCCAGCTCAGGCCCAATAATATTGCTGATTTTCCTTTTGATGTTCTCATGAATCTTTCAATAAACAACAGAATTTTATTTGCAAGATTCTTCGGAGTGACATGTCTCTTCAGGAGCTGCGCGATACTTCGTATTTGAAGTTTTAAAGTAGTTCCCTACAGTTGTATCACAATACATTCAAACAAGGTCGTGTGGTAGATTACTCGTTATTTCCTTGCAGCATTCAATATATCCTGTGAGTTTCATATTTTCCAGGCCTACTTTCCTCACTATATATTCCTGAAATTTCAACTTTGTATTTTTTTTTAGTAAATATGTATCTTTTCATTTTCATTTTCTTTAAAACTTCCCCGTCGTTTGCATTCTCAGTCAATGGAATTCTCAACATACATCCGGATAACCAGATATATCTTCACTTCTTCTGTGGGAAAATAATCCTCCATTCACTGACATAAGTATAAAGATTAATATTACTGTTATGGGTCCTTACCTATAACTACAGAATGAAGTCTTCCTAACATTATGTATACTACGCCTCTCAAGAGAGAAAGACGAATCGAGTCGAGCCGATAGTAGTTCACTCCAAACCAGACTGACAGTCATACTAACACCTTCCACATCTTGTATTATTATTCCGTGTAATATATCTTCGTTATTTCTACTCTTGTGTTCGTGTTGTTCTTCCTTGGTCCTAACTTGCACCATAACAATAACATAACAGTTCGACACTAGGTTTTTGATCTTATCTAGCTAAAAAAAATCCCAATGTTTTTTAGGTGTTGACATGACTTGCAACAAATGGAAAATTTCAAAAAGCACTGGGAATGCTCCTAGGTGATATACAGCTGATGTAAGTGACCACATCAGCACCGGTGGAAGTACCCCAACATAGCGAGTCAGCCTATACTGGTACCTTTTTTATCTGGTTAGCAATCGGTACAGCAGCACCTTCGTTCATAGATTACTTACGGGGTGTTTCGTGCTAAGTAAAGATATTATTCAAAATGTCAAAGAGTTCTGTATTTATATATTTTTTGGAAGTAGTGACGATAGTACAAAACATTATTTATACGTGGACTCTTAATTTTTTGCTTACAATTCTGTGTGAACATTAAGGAACTAGCGTCATTATCTCTATCTGTATGTACGCACAATTTGTTACATTTTATATAATATTACTTTCAGGGTAAATGTTACTTATATAAAAATACCTTCATTGTATATCTATAAGCTGTGTTATGAAATGTGAAGAGATATCTTATTTGTGCTAGGGTTCCATTTCAAAGCTGACCCATTTTATAGATGCTATATAAATTTAAATACCCTGTATTAAAAAATCTGAAAAAAATCTCAAAACTGAGGCACGTTCTGTTCCAAGAATTTCGGAAAAGGATTCTCAATCTGTAATTAGTTTAATTTTTAGAAACATCTATTCAAGGGTGTCTTCGATTTTCGGTGTTAGTTTTTCCGTTGTCCGAAATTGAAACTACTGTATTTTTTTATTGTCATCTACAATGCATAATAATCATATTGGACATTTCCTATTAGTGAAAACCATAATTTTCACTTTTTGACAAATGATGATTTGTCATTTTTCATGTGAATACGTGAGCATTAAAGGATTATCCGCTCTCTTGATCCCTGGAAGGAGACATCAGATTTTACTGATATGACAATTCAGTTTACTAATCGAAAGATCAAGACGTATAACGTTATTATTATATCGAAGAAATCCAAGAAGTACAAGGAAGAAAAGTCAGCATTATGATTGAACGTATTATATTTAGATTAAAAGAACGTACAAATAATTAAACAAAAACAGAGAAAGCTTTATTATCTGTCGAAGTTGCAACGCAAGAGATTACAGTCGAGATATAAAACACACTATAAAATGACGAGAAAAATAAATGAAGAGAAAAATAAGTATGCAAGCAAACTTATTAATAATTCAAAAATCAAAATAATACAGAGACGATATTTATATAGAATAATTTTTGTTTCAGTTATTTAAGCCTAGTAACATCTAAACGTCTAAATAATGATTAAAAACACAGAGATGGCCAAATATCGATGAAAAAAGTTTCGGTATTTTATATAACTTTAAAATAAAACATCAAAATTATATTTCTTCTGACAAATACCTTTCTTTGTGTCTTTTCTATTAACAAAAAAGCGTTCGAGTAGTCTTTACCCGGCCGTTCTTATAGAAAAAGAGGGTCTCTGCCTAAAGAATAAATTGTCTGAAAAGTAAAAGAAAATTGATATATTTCTTATAGCAGAAAAGTAATGCTGTGATAAGAAAGGTAATCCTGGGCTTTGTTCACTGACTGAATAAACTGCAAAATTAATTAGTGCAGTAGCGTACATCAGTGATGGGCGTGGGGGACGTTCCGGTCAGCAATTTTATGGGACAAACACATTTCGGTCTGCTGTATAAGTCTATTTAGAAATATAAATTGTTGTAAAGACGGGACACAGCTCAATGTTGAAGGACATTTAAGATTTCGAGTAACTTAAACTATGGCATATGCACTTAAGCTGTTGTTATATTGGCCGAACAATAAACATTATCCAGAGATGGATTCAGGACTGCTATATTATTGTTGACAATGATAAACCTATGAACATACACAGGGTGTTGATTTTTTAATGCCTCAGCAACGCTGTTGTGAGTGATATATCTTGGTTGTTAATAAATAAATTTCAGTTATTTTCCTTGACAGAAGTTCGTTTCAGTGTATTTATTGCTCTATCTTTCGTCTTATGAGCATGGTAATAGTTAATATATATATATATATATATATATATATATATATATGAATATGCGTATGTATTTGTGTGTGCGTTTAGGAGGACTACACTCTACAATGTGTTGTATTAGTTTGGAGGTGATGGAAGGCGCGGCAAACTCCGAATGTTTGCTCTGAATGCTACACACTCTGCCTCAGACGGCACACTATCTAGCTACTCCTGTGAAATAATGCAATCGATAATGTATACGGTAGGTTTTTCTAGAACTTGGTTTGCCGTACATTGTCTTGTCTCAGGCAGGATCTACTAGAAAATGATGCTGAATATTTGAAGATACGTTCTCTAAATCAATCTCTAAATACAACCATCAGATGCCATGATTTTGACGATGCTGACAAGTAAACTCTAATAACAATTAAAAAAATAAATTGTCGTACTATGTTACGATATATCTAATTTAAACGAATACAGCATTTCAAATAATATTTCTACATTGAAGAAATACTTAATGAATGATGGGAATTTAGAGTTTCTTTTTAATTGCTGCAACATAAAAAACGAATTGTTAAACCCAACAACAACATTTCCATATATAAATGATTTGTTTCATTATCAAGATTTTTTTTTTCATCTATTTTAAAAACAGGTTGCTTTCATGAGCATAGTTAATTACACGCATGAATGCACGTATAATTTTATAACTCGCCAATATAAATAAAGATTTTTCTAAAACCCATCACCGCGAAAAATTGTTTGCAACTTTATAATGTCTTAAACTAATTTATTTCCAAGCTGAAACCTACTGTTGACTGATGAACTATGAGCAAATGCTAGAAATTATTTTGAAATATAACAAAGTTGATGTAATTAAGACGTGGCATTAGAAAGTGCACTGGCTGTTGTAATAACAATGAGATACTCCGAAATAAATATTAGTAAATTGCTATAAAGTAGCAAACCTTAAAAAGGAAAGGAATACAGTATTTATTTATTCTTTGTTTCTACTGAGTGTATGTTTGAAAAATTATTCCAGTATAGATTTGAACTGAACTCACATAATATATCTGATTTATGAAGATAAATACACATTTTCGAGTAAAAATATTTTCTTTCTGTTATTAGAATGTCGGCTATTTAGGATATGTAAAAACGGACTGACATTTACACACACACACACACACACACACACACACACACACACAAACATACATACATACATATATATATATATATATATATATATATATATATATATATATATATATATATATATATATATATATGTGTGTGTGTGTGTGTGTGTGTGTGTGTGCGTAACAGCAAAATTGTCCAAATCATGAAACAGCATAATTGTACATTTATTAGATTAAGCTCTGAACCGCTGTATCTTAGAAATGATTAATGATATCTTACTGGAATTCTGTGAGATGTTTTTAAAAAACTATTAGACTAGCAATAAGAATGTATAATTATTTCTAAGCTTAACAGATGTGTCGTGATGAAATTTCAATCCACATACGTGAATAACAATATCATATCATTAATTGACAGATTATGGTTACGAGAAACAAAATAAACCACTAAACACATAAAACACCGTAATGAGCTACAGAATTAAACATTCTTTTATCAAATAATGAAGTAAAAAAACAGAAAATGAAAACAAATAATAGATTTTGAAAAAAATAATAGATACGAAATACAAGATTTTAAAACGCTAATTGGTTTTCTGCATATATTTAAATCATTTCCCACCTGTTTGCGGTGTCCATATATTTAGCCTACCTTTAGACGCACTTTTCAAATAATCTTTGAAAAAAATCCTTTCAAACACGCCATTGTTCGATAGCTTTTTCCCAATTGCCCGTTATCATCGAAGCACCGTCTTTGAAAGCTTTCCTTTATCCAGCCGAAAACGTGATAGCCTGATTGTGCTAGACCTACTGCAAGAAAATGGGATAAAACTGATTAAACTTCTTTATACAATAATATACGAAGTTATCAAATATGTGCAAAGACTTTTCTCCTGGTGAAATATTAATATTATATTAATATTAGGCATTTTCTGTAGTATATTTTTATGGATGTTTTTATTGTATTGTACGCATGAAGTGTAGAGGGACCGTGTCGGTTGAGTTTTGTTGAATTAGGAACACGTGCTGTTTATACCTGCTAGAATAAGGTCCAACTACAAGAAAATGGCGGACACAAATTGAGTGCAAACAAGATGTAAGGAAAACAAACAAGACCGATGTATACATGTCAACAAATATATGTATTAAACAAAACATTACAAGTGATATAGACATTAATATTTTTGTTTGGGTGTGAACGTAAAGAGTTTGTATTTTGGTGAATGTTCGTACGTACGTATATGTGTTTCATGGCGTCTTCCCAGAAGTGGGCTAAACGCAGATTTCTACGAGAGATCACATTTTAAAATCTGTCCGCTGAAATGCAAATTGAAAAAGAGAACGAGGCATGAAGTCGCCCATTATTTTTAGTGTAGAGAGAACGGCCCATAGTGAATAATTAGGGAATTAAGGAGGATCTAACTTCGACAAAGCTTTCGACTTGATGCCATAACACTTTTTAGTACTCTCTACCCAGCAAAAGCACTAGAATCTCTCGGTTGTCATAGACAAATCATTCAAGCTTTTTACTAAATTAACAGAGAGAGTTTGGGAACCACACACAAACACACGCGCACATATTTTTTTAATGAAATTGTAGTAGATTTGAACAGCGAAATTAGATCAGAACAATTGTGTTTACTGATGGGAATCTGATCAAGCCCATTTGGAATTGGTTCTTTAGGAAGATAATGGAAGATGATCGAGATAATTTTTATCGGTTACAATTTGAAATAGAGCTTACTAAGGCTATGAGGATTTTGAAATTCACATGATTTTAGGTTGAAGGCAGCGCTCGTGATAAGCAAGTGAGGGTCAAGGGTCGATTTATGACCAGTCAGATTTATCTATATAAACGCGCACAGAAATCTATTGACAGAGTGGTTGGCTCGTCTGTCGTCCAGTGCAGTCGATCTGGGTGGAGAGAGGTCGGAGATTTAAAGGGAAGTCAGAAATTGAAACCACACACCTGCTAACATATTTTGTTGATATAAGTACGAAGAAGCGAATTACTCCTCCAACCATCTAAGACTGCTACTGCTACTATTACTACTACCACTGGAAACGGAAACGTGGAACAACCTACAAAAATCAAAAGGTTGTTTTGGGGCTCGTCTGCCGTCTCGAGTGCAGTCGAGCTGGGTAAAGAGATATCGGAGACTGGAAGTGACGTCAAGGATTTGGAACAAAACACCTGCTACTATGTACTGTTAATATAAGTACCGATGCTTCTACTACCACCAAGATTACTACTACTGTTACTACCGCCGAGGAGGAACGCAACTATAAACTTTAAGCCGCTCACAGAAATCTTTATCTCTCCATCGCAAAAGTCGTATATCGTTCTGAGACGATTTCACAAGCTAATCACAACCAACTCTCTCTCTCTCTCTCTCTCTCTCTCTCTCTCTCTCTCTCTGTCTAGAATCCAGTGTATGAGATTTTACGTCAAGTATTTTCTTTTCTGTAAAACTTTCTTTTCTATACTATTCTTTTGTGCTATATAAAAACATTAACAATTCAACCATTCAATAGTTGTTTGTCCGGCTTTCTACAGATACATATTTTTTTGGTGCATTCTAAATTTCTTAGCACAGACTCTCCAGCCGTGTCTACATCTTCAGTCGACCGCGAATGGAAGAACATCACTTCTGCTTTCTGGATCAAACCAAACCCAACGTGGCCAGGCAGCAGGATTAAACCAATGGACCGGTCGGATGATCTACGGATGCTCAGGGGACCTAAGGTCACTCCCTTAAGTTCGGTAAGACCGAGAAGACAGTTCAAACCAGAGAGTAAGACGTCGGAGGTTGATGGGGTGGTGCGAAAGTGTTAGACTAAGTGCTACCGTTTAAATCTATTTGGCTTTCCTTATAGTTACGTACCACCATTCCATGGACTGGCTTTATGGGTAAGATATATAAGTACGTCATGATTTAATCAACAGAGAAAATGTTACCGAAAAAACAATTATCATCTAAGACTTCAAATGATAAAAAAATTCCAAACACGTAAAATGATTTCTCTTTGAAATCAACTAATAACTGACGAGAGACACATATGGCGCCCATATCCAATTAATTTAGTTACAGTATAAATAATGTCAGGACCTTATAATTGCAGTATTTTTCCTTACCAATCTTACCCTAGTAGGATGTCGACACCAGTCAAGCCTTATTTGATCAAGCATTTCCATTCGTTTCTAATTTATTTCTGTAGTCAGGCGTCATATATTTTACACAAACATGTACATATTCTTTGTGCCTACCTGTCTATCAATCTGTTTTTAAGTGTTTAATAGAATGGCGGACATTCATTTTTTTGTTTCTGTGTTTTTATGCTTTCCGCATCACGAGCATAGTAAAGACCTCCCTCGGGTTTCTTAATTTCGTATTTGTGACCCTACAAATATTATACCGAAACTCTCAGACGATGATCTTCCGTTTGTTGCATATTAAGAAAAACAACAGACTCCCAAGAATGAGTAGCAACCCCTTTGGTTCCTATTATCTATCTATCTATCTATCTATCTATCTATCTATCTATCTATCTATCTATCTATCTAACATATGCATACAAACATAGTCATGCACCTCATGTGTGTGTGTATATATATATATATATATATATATATATATATATATATATATATATATATATAGATAGATAGATAGATAGATAGATAGATAGATAATTGTGTATTTGAGTAGCCACCCTCTTTTGTAAAAGTTTCATTAAAAACGAATGGAAGTTACTGCGTTTCTTTCCTGGGCATCAAATAAGTAGAAATTGTCCGCCTACATAGTCGACATATATTTTGGATTTAGTATCTTTTAGTTTGAGTTTGCTGTGTCAATACCAGGCCATGTAATTTAATAATAATGTATTTTCCCACCAAATCCAATTTTATACTAGTTTTATTCAATGCAACCGAGAATATATAATATCGCACATTGAGTACTGGTGACAATAAAATAGTGCTTGATATGAAATAACAGAATTATAAATTATATATTCATACTAACTATATATTTATTTCCTCACCTGAAGCACAACTTCGAGTTTCATGCACAACGTATTCTTGAGGCGGTGAGTTAAAACTGGCAGTTACATAATTTACATTTTGCTATATATATATATATATATATATATATATATATATGTATATATAAGGAACTGAGCATTTTTTTAAAATTTCTTCTTGTCTTCGATCAAGTGTTTTCTTTTTTGGATATATGTGAATGTTTTTAGATTCATAGGGATATTTTATTTTTCGAACACACCACAATGTGACCGTGGATGAAGTTATTCTCGCAGAATATAATAACACCACTTTTATCACCACATTATATAAAAAATCCCACTAACAAAAAAACCTGGCCACCTTAACTTTAAAAGTGAATAAACACTCAGATACAAAATAGAAGTAATAAAAACTTCCTATAAAAGCACTTCAGAATTCATCCTCTCGACTACTCTTCCTTAAAGAACTCAATAATGTAAAACAGACACTAGTTAACAATGGATTACCTAACCACCTTTAACTATTACTCCCTAATTAAATACCAACGGTAGTAAATACACATTCTAAAATAGCATAAATATTTTCTATGAAAAACAAATGCATATCAACTACAAACAAGATGAATCTTCACTTGACTCGAACAAAAAAATCAAATTAATTTTTCACTACAAAAAGAAACTAACCTTATTCTAAAACATAACAACTCACAGCAAACTCAAAATTACAACGAACGAACATTATCTATGAGTTCAAATTCCAATTAAAGAACTGTGTTCCAGATCAAACCGAATTCATAAATAATTCCATCGTTCATTCGATTACATTCCTATCCAGACACCTTACGTTACACCTATCTGACCACAGCTCAATTAGAATCCAGAAAAATATTACCAGACTCCATTCAAAACATACTAGTAGTAAATACAAGTATAATAACCCCATCCACATGTAAAAAACATTAAAAATATGGAAGCCTTAATATTTTAAAAAAGCCAACACTTATTAATATTAACTACAAACATGGCAACAATGTGCTGCGTTTGGAAAATAAAAAATGTCCCTATAACTCAAAAGACATACACTCAACCCATACACCCAATTAAAAAGAAAAACTAAATGTATAGCCGAAAGCGCTAGGATTTATAGAATATTTGGTCAGTTTCTACACACTCTGTGCCTAAGAGAGAAAACATTTGTTCGAACACAAGAAAATTAAATAAAAACTTCATCGTTGCATTCTGTCTGTCCTCTTTAATGAAACATGTATAGATGAAGGATTGCTGTCTAAATAAACAAGATATATATATATATATATATATATATATATATATATATATATATATATATATATATATATATATATATATATATAAAGGGTTGGACAAAATAAATGGAACAGGTGCAAAATCCACTCTTATGTTTCAAAGACCTATTATATTAAGAACTTTAAAACTTCGTAATTGCAGGTTATATCTATTGTGAATACATTTATTTGTCTAATTTACTGTCTTTGTCGTATTTATTTTTAGAATTTAGTAAAAAAAAAAAAGGCAAAAAGTTCGAAAAAGGGCAAATTATTCGAGCTCGCCTGGGAGGAGACTCGATCATAAAAGTTGCTGAAATGTTTGTTTTTTAAGAGCTACCATATCAAGAACTATGTCGCAACTCGAGAAACAGGGCAAAACCTCAAGCAACCGTAGCAATTAGGGCCGGACTTGCAAACTTACTGACAGGGGCCGACGCACAGTGACATGCAATGTGTCAAAAAAAAAATCATCGGACTACTGCGGCCAAAGTGACTGCTGAGTTGAATAATCATCTGAATAGTCCAGTTTCTCCGAAAATTATTCGTCGTGAGCTCCATTGTGCTGGATATCCTGGAAGAGCCGCCGTAAGGAAACCTCTTCTCTCCACTTGCAACATTCAGAAGAGGTGCAGAGATAACAATGCCTGGTCTGCAGACCAATCGAAACAAGTCATATTCTCAGCCGAGTCCAGTTTTTCTCTTTTGTCAACTTCAGGGCGAGTTTATTTGTGGAGGTAGCCCAAAGAAACTTACAACCCTGACTGTCTTCTTCCAACAGTGAAGTATGGAGGTGGATCATTGAGAGTTTTGGGCTGCCATATCATGGAAATGTTTCGGTTCAATACTTTCCCTGCATGTTAGAATCAACAGCAAAGATTACCTGAACATTTTGGGAGATCATGTTCATCAAAAGGCACAGACTTTATTCCCTGATGGCGACGATAATGCTCCAATACAAACCGCTCGAGTGGTTAAGAATTGTTAAGAAAGAGCCTGAAAGTGAGCTAGAACACATGCAGTGGTCTCCCCAATTACCTGATATCAATATTATTGAACTTTTCTGATAGATAGCCTCTATCCTCCACCGTCGTGTCTTAAAGAGCTGGAGCAGGTGTTAATGGAAGAATGGCTGAAAATTCCTCTAGATGAAGTCAGAAAGCTGTATGATTCCATTCCTAGACGCATTAAAGCTGTGTGTGAGGCTAAAGGAGGACCAACTCCATATTAAATAATTTTTCTTTGAATTTAACAAATGTTTCAATTATTTTGTCCAACAATTGTGTATGGATATATAAATACACACACATACACACACACACTTATACATATATATATATATATATATATATATATATATATATACACACACACACACACACACACACACACATATATATATATATATATATATATATATATATATATATATATATATATATATATATCAGGACGTATCTTGCTTTATCTACATATGTTGTTATATGGATATACAGATGGCTACATATGGTTATTACAGCATTTACAAAACATATTAAATTTGTATCTGACTGCTTGTATATATATATATATATATATATATATATATATATATATATATATATTGTGTGTGTGTGTGTGTGTGTGTGTGTGTGTGTGTGTGTGTGTGTGTGTGTGTATGTGTGTGTGGTATTTCTCATATCTTACTCATACAAGAACCGCCTCTTCACCCAAACTATCACTTGTAACTGTTTCCGTCTCGTTTCGACATCCGTGGGCCCTATGTCTCTTGAGACCAATATTCGATTTAATAGGTATCCGTCATATATGACAGATAAACGCTGTATTGTGGATTAGGTTAATTGGATCTACATGCCCTACAATTCTCCTGTGTGTGACTATGTGCTTTCTCATTCCAGAGGATCATCTGGAAACTGTATTTCAAGCAACGCAGGTATTGTCATCAGGATGATGATGCAGGTTGGTATAGTTGGCGTGATTGTGATTGTTATGATGACCCTTCAGAGTATTTGCATAACCTGCCCTCGACAACAGCATGTGCTCGTACACAAGCACATCTCCAAGACAGCATATTAGTTGGAAAATCAGAGTGCGATTCCCTTCGGAGATCACGCTTTTATCTGACTGCTTGTGATATTCATCCTCAAAAGTGTTGCACAACTACATTATAAATTGTCTCATCTGTATACATACGTACACACATACATACACTCTATTTACCAATTTTGTCTCTAAGTGACCTTTCTGTACGTGGTTTTCCTTTTGTACTGGTCTGAAATACTTCAAACGTTTTTAATCAAATATATATATATATATTAATCTCATCTGTTGTCACCTCGCCAGACATTTTTTAAGACTTGTGAAGATGTTAACAACAGTAAATCTTTCTTTGATCTAATACACGTTAATTAATATCCATTTCTCTTTCATTTCCATAATTATGCATCGCCTGAAAAATTATTCTTCATATAGTATACGTTAACTTTCCTGGGGTTTAAAAATATTTAGATTACAGGCTTATTTTTGCAAGCAACTTTTTTATAATCAACTGTACATAAATATACCTACATCTTAAGTAAGTTGACTATTGACGCCAGATTTGCTTAAGAAATCCCACCCCACAAAAAAAATCAATAATTTAACTTAAAAATACAAAACTGATTTAATAAATACATTATGTTATTCTTTATATAAGAATTCTCCCAAATCTATTACTTTTATTCAAGGGACTTTTTTTTTCTAGCATTAAAGAGAATATTTTTTGCAAATATTCTTGCGCAAAAAAAGTTCCTTATTTTATATTGAAAATTGAAGGGAGAAATAGAAAGCAGATATTGCTTCTTCCGCAACCTCCTTATACGATATATAAACATGAATGTACCATGTATGTGGTTCTGTGCGTTTATCAATATATATTTAGTTGTTCAAGAAAATCGGAAAAGATCATTTATTCATAATTTAAAGAAAAACATTCCGATCACGTATGCATATCAAATATTAAAACCACATATAATTCTATAAATAATATGTAGACAGTTTGTAGTATATTGAGAATTATTCTGCCTCCACCAATTAATATAAACACCTTATATTAGCCACCTATGTATATCTATCTATCTATGCATGAAAACATACACACGCACGAACACACAGACACACACACACTATATATATATGTATGTATATATATATATATATATATATATATATATATATATATATATATATATATATATATATATATATATATATATCCTAATGAGCCATGTACTACGTACCTAGGTTTCACCACATGGGATCATCAGGGTGAGTTAGTTCACCTACCATCCCAAAGAAATAAAAACCCAGTGAGTATTTTCCATAATTACATTAAAATATCTTGAAATAGTAATGAGTAACTTAATTCTATAAAATCGCCATCAACTTCAACCACGGCCTCCAGACGAGTGTGGTATCTCCTGCAAAACTTGTGGACGGATTCCTTGTTTCATTTGGCGAATGCTACCATAATCACTTTCCTTCAGTTCAACTTTGGCGTTAAAACGAGTTTTATTAGTCTCTCGCTCAACTGCGACCTAAACAACCCCAAACCGCACCCCCTTTTTGGGGTTGCAGTTTGGGGAGTCAGGTGACCAGATATAATGGTTAATGTGGTTGCAGAAATTGTCTGACAGCTATGACAGTGTCCTCCTCTTTGCATGGGGTGGTCCAGATTCCTGTTGCCAGACATAGTGTCTTCCAGCAGCTCCTCTCTTGATCCAGGACAATAATACCTCTTCAAGGCATTTGATATAGGCTTCCGTGTTGAGTCTGATGTCAGTTGCGAAGATGAATGGAGGCATACAGTCGCCATCACTAATGATCACTCCAAACACCTTCGCAATCACGATTAGACTCATCCAAGTCTTTTCGAATGCTTTGCCCTGTCCTCAGATTCCCACCTAAATACTCTGAAATTTTCGTTTTGGAGCTTCCGGCTAGAATGCTAAACAGTACATCATGACGATTCCAAATTCATGGCGATATGAATTGAGTCATGGTGCTCTTTTTCATACAGACAGTGCCCATATAAAAATATAAATTGGCGAGAATTATCCATCGCGCACTACTTGTGTATGTGTGTGAGCGTGTGTGCGCGCGCATGTATTTGTGTAGCAGTCGCTCTTGTTTCATTTGAAATGCATTCAACCGAACCTTGGCTACTTCGCCGTAACCACTGTATACGGTATTCTCAGCCTTAAAAGACGAAAGGCAAGTTGTTTTTTTTTTCAAGAGATTAATAATTTTCATATTATTTTATTTATTATACAGTATAAACTTTGGCGTAAATAACAATATTTTATGTAAATATACTATAATTTCTGACATATATATATATATATATATATATATATATATATATATATATATATATATATATATATATATATATTTGTGTGTGTATGTGTATATATTTGTATGTGTGTATTATGTATTTTTGTATGTTCGTGTGTATCTGCATGTGTCTTATAAACGAAAGTCTATTGAAAAATTCTCTGATCGACCCACATTCAATAATCGAA
>OZ038481.1:78743265-78810765 GCA_964036315.1 Acanthosepion esculentum
GAGGTTTTATATATTTTTATTGTTTTTATCCATTATTAAACCTTGAAAATTCTTTTTAAAATTCGTGTTTTTTCTTTTGTTTTTTTTTTGCTGTCAACGTAGATCCATAAATTATTACGGGGAATTTGACGTCTTTTTGCGGTGAGAAATATATTGATTTTGAAATTCTTGCAAACATCAGATAATGTTCAGCTTTTAATTAAATTTTCAGGATGACTTCAGAAATTAATTAAATCATTTTTTAAACATTGTCTTTTTTAAAATAACTTTACAAAAATATGTTTTTTTACATCTGTTATCACCCACCTCACTTAAATTTATGAAATTTCGAGAAATTCGTTTTATATATCACTTATTGTTGAAATTTGTTATAAGGGCAAATCCTCGGAGAATTTATTCTTTAAGATTACTTGGTAATTAAAAATCGATATAAAAATGGTTTACTTATTGCATTCATTTTTTCATTTACAGTTACGTACCCCATAGTTAAATTTCCCAAACATAAAACTGCCTATAGTTTACTCATAAAAAGAATCCCTCCCCAGGTTAAAAATGTTATTTTTCTGTTAAATTTTAAAATAAAAGTAACTAATACATGTGTCAATTCAGATTAAGTAATAGAATCAGCAAACTTCTCTCAAATTGTATTCCATGAAATATATTTTATTTTTAAAATATTTCTAATAAAGTATGTTGTGTTAGGTAACACTTTTTGGGAGGTACCTATATGTGTTCTTATAGATTTTATTGATAATCAGAAAAAAATGATGCCAATGAATGTAAATTCGGCTTGAAATACAAAAATGTTTTTTGCTTATGGGAAATATGAAATCTAATCTATTACCATGGACGTAAAAGCAAAATGAATGCATCAAATATCAATCTTTTTTTAAATGTGTGTTAAACATTAGGTAACACTTTTGGAGAGGTACCTATTTGTATGTATATATATATATATATATATATATATATATATATATATATATATAAACCTTAGGTAATACTTTTTGTGCGGTACCTATATGTGTATGTATGTATATATATAATGTAAAATACGTTAAAATTACGAGAACATCGTTCTTTCGTTATGAAAATTATAAACATGAGATAAGATAATTAGTTCAATAGATTTGTCAAGCATCTGGCTCTAATAAGAGTTTTGATGCGAAATACTTGGTCATCCAGATAAGTAAGAACTGTTCTTGATTTATTGAATATATATTTATTACCAACACCAGCAACAACTAAAATGGATAGCACTTGCAACTTGAAGAGAAAATCATGACATAAAGAAGTTGATAACATCCCACACCACTCTAAATAGTAATTTAGGAAAGTAAACCAAAACCCAAGCGATAAAATTTTCTCTGTTTTATAAGAAAGATTTTATACATTTCAACCAAAAGCAGTTCTGTCTTCTCGCTCAATTAATGTCCAAATTAAATATTAACATTAAATATTAGTCTAACATTGGTCCAAGATTTATAATGATTGAATTCTTCTAGAGAAGAATAACATAAGTACTATAGATTCTCTCCAGTTTTTTGTCTTGAACATCTTTACCAATTGACGAGGTTAATCGCAAACATACGTTTGGACAATGTCGGCAAATAGCAACAAATATATACGCAATATAATCTAACATCATTTAATGAACTGATCCAGCTTAAGTTAATGTATGTGTATCTATGTAAATAATGACACGTATGTATGAGCATTTATATCATTACCCATTGGATATGCATGCGTATCTTTTTAATTACTCAGACAAATACATACAAGCTCAACATGCCTTTGGATTTAAGTGAATGTTCTCAATCTTAGTAAATACTTTAACACATTATTTTGGCTAAGAGGTGCCTAAGGTCTCTCACATTTTATGTGCTGTGTTCTCTCAGGACGTAGGTGATGATGTGTCTCCACAATTTCCTGTCCATGGCAACTCTAAATTAATTGTGTCATTTCGTTATTTCTATACCCTGTTCCGCCGGCTACTTTTTCAAGTTCGTGAAGACGTTTTGTTAGACGTTGTTTTCCTCTATTCCATTTGCCCTCAATTCTTCCTGTGAGTCATAGTTTTCTACTTTCCCAATATGTGCCCAACACATTTTAACTGTCTCTTCCTGATGTTAAGTATGAGCTTCCTTTTTTGTTTCCGTTTATTCTAAAAACTCGTCGTTACTCATATATTCGGCCCATGGTATCCTCAGCATCTTTCTGTTGACTTAGAGTTCTGTAACTTCAAGTCTATTCCTAATCGTCGTAGGAGAAGACTGGTATTTCCTTCCTAACCTTTCATTTTTTTAAGGAGTGTAGAAAATAAACATTTCGATTATCTCCTTATTTTTCCTTCTTTGCTGGACAAAGATCCCATATCATAGGATCTTTGTAGAGCATTTACTCTCATACAGTAGAACCGATATCACGTAACAGTTCAGTACACTTTTCTTTGTTTCTAACGATGTTTTGTTTTTAATATTTTAATACTCTGCTTAACTTTTGGAATGTATCTTTTCCTATCCCTATGCATCTTCGGATTTCAATATCGCATTTCCGTCCTCTGTTAAAACACTTTCCATATAATAAAATGAGCAGGAAGTGTTATATACAATGCATTCGTTTCCCAATCTGTGTTATAACAGGATCCTTGTAGAGTTATCTAGTAAGATTACGTTGTAAGATAAATGAACTACTATTAACTGTACTAATAGTTAACAGAAGTACATCATGGAAACCTTTAATTGTGTGCCTTTTTGGGGATGTTTTTCATTTGCCTCAGCTGTTGACATTTTAGGTTTCTATTTTTTAATATTTCTATCATTAAGATAATATGTTAAATTCCGTGAAGTTTAAAGAAAGACCTAAAATTATTTCTTTATTGTGAAATATAAAATCTTTTTGGAGGGTGGAATTATGAAGTTTTCTGTAAAATGACAGATAATAGTGTGAAAAATTTGAAAATATTTTATTCAAAAAATTTGATATTGAAAAAGTCATCTTTATTTTTTAATCAATAAGCTTAATATGAGTTTTTTTTTTCTTTATCTGTTCACTGTCTTGTAAAGGACGTGGGATGAGCCATAGGCACGTGCGTGCAAAGAAGTTGGAAATACGCATGAGGATATACGTACAGACACAGATGAATGCATCATCTTACGCACAAGTGTTATCCGCTCGATCTCATTTCTCGGAGAACAACCTTTTTTGGCAGGCATCTGCGTTTATTTGGAAATCCTGCAAGCTCTAAGTGAATGAAGATAAGAGAACGCGGGAAAAGAAATGTCTTTTTCGCCAGTATGGTTTCTCTCTGCTACTGCTGCAGGCGGGAAGACCGGCAATGACTGCGGATAAAATCATGCATGATTTGTTGATGCTTCTACGACAAAACATTCTTTGCATGTTTGATTTTTTCTTTTCATATTTTATTGTCGTTGTTGTAGCTGTTGTTGCTGTTGATGTCAGTGCAGTCGAATAGGTATTGCGAACCGACGATGAATCTCTCGCTGACTGAAGCAACAATGATGACTTGGCATTTTTCTTAAAAAACGCCGCAGATATCCTAATACTTGCTACAGATATACAGTTTCTCCAGCTTTCAACGTCCGATATTTTCCCGACAAAATAGTGCTCCAGAAATAACATAGTATATGAAATGCCATTCTCTGGGCAATATAACAGATTAAGATGTCTTGTAGGCTCGGACTCTTATTCCTTGGAATAATGGTATTTTATTGTAGAATTAAAACTATCCTTAAGAAAATTACGGGAGAAAATTACTTTATTGAGGTAACCGAGGTACTGCAACTGTTTCTAATATATACGAAATATATCTTGACTTGAATTGTTTTCTCTATGAAAGAATAAGCATCAGCAGTAAGAAATGAGCAACGGTTGTGTAGGAGGTCATGTGTGACAAGTAGCAGATGAAGTAGCAACATCAAGCAGGTAAGAAAAACTGTAGAATGTGGTCTTCAAATTCTAGAGTCTTGTGGCCTAGAAGATTGAAAAGTTAGTTTGGGAATTTAGTGACAACGTAATTGTGATTTCACTCGCTTGGTCTTGGAGTACAGATTTAGAGTGAATGGGAACAGGTTAAGAATGAACTGAGCAGTATTAAAAAGAACAACACAAGACATGTATTTATCAATTCCATTGACCATTACAAGGTTGCGACGCCTGTGATAAAGTGAGATATCCAATACATACATTGGTGACACGATAATTCTTTAACTAGGCGCATGACAAACTCCTTGAGTGATTTTAGTTTGATAAGGAAAGACACAAACACTCATAGCCAATTACCCGTTCTCATAAAAATTCCTTGAAGTTAATAATGTAATTTTAAAAGCCTTAAATAGTAAAATCCGTTTAAAGTTAATGGAATATAATATCATAATACAGTATAGACCTACAATCAAAGTTAGTATGTTGAAACTAGTCACAAAGTATGAGGAGTGTTGTCAACGCAGCCAAGCCATAATTACTATTATTTATATATGAAGCAAAAAATACACTAACGCCAACTCCCTTAATAATGGCTAATCATTTAGCCGAAAGCGCTTGGGACAATAATCATTACGGGCAGTTTGTCACACATTTATTCGTCATAAAATCTGCGAGGGCAGTAGAAAAACTGAGTAAGAAATGGTATCAATTTTACTTGATCGTCATTGTCAGTTAAATATATAAATACATGCATATGTATGTTTGCAGGTTGAATGTGTCTTTATATATGTGTGTGTATACTCGGTGCTGTAACTTTCACGTTTTATATTTGTATATCTAATCACACGCACAAAAACTCTGTGTGTGTGTGTGTCTCTCTCTCGCTCTCCCCCTTTGAAATACAATTCATCGAATTAAAAATGAAGTTGTTAAGTGAGTACATTATTTAAAAAAATACTCAGCTATGATCAAAGAATTTTCTGGTGAAAATAATAAGATTTCATAAAAAAGAAAAATAATACCAAAATTATTAAATGTTAAATAAATTTTGCTTTAAAAGTATTTCTAAAGTGATATGCTAAAGATAAAACCTTTTTTGCAATATTATTCAGGGAATTGTAGATTGCTTTTATTTTATATTCTTTTATTCTCTATTGCACTCAATATTGCTTATTCGTATTATTATTAATAATATTATTATAGGCGTAATTACTGATTACTTTATTCTACTAATGACAATATTCTGATTAATGAAGTTTCGTTTCGCTCTGACAATTGTGACCATGACTTTACAATATCGACTATTGAATACAATGATAGCTCAGTGATTATTAGAAACAATAGATTCAGAATAAAGCACATCTGATCATATAACATATGATAAAAGCATATTAATTTCAGACTAGAGTAAATATATTCCTTCCGGTCTGTCTGTGTAACGATGTCTCTGTGATAATCGCGAAGATAGTGTTTATTCTATTTTTTATGATGGGATTTTATCTAATTCAAACGAAGCCGAGCCTCCAAAGAACTTCAACTCCATAGAGTTAATTCTTCAGATTAAAGATTATCAAACAAGAACCTATATGAAATAAAATTACCTCAATTCTTTCAATATGATTAATTTATTTTTCCACTGTTTTGGGAGGTATTCTTAGTTTTTAGTTTCTTGCTATTTTACAGACATTTTTGTTTTGCTTTTATTATAATAAAGTGTCCAATGTGCTCTTATTTTTCTTGTTATGATTACTGGTATTGTTTGCATAAATTCAGATATTTCTTCCAGTACGACTTAATGTTCGGATTATTCAAAAATGACATAAAATTGTATTCTTAATACGCTGTCAAAAATGTAACTCAATAATATCCACGTTTTAATTCTGTTTATATTTGAAGTACAAAATAAACGAGCCGTGACTTTTATTTCCTCTTAGAAAAATTTCACCACCGTCAACCTTATTCTATTCACCATTTTTATCCTGAATATTTCCTCCAATTCCTTAATTCTACGTAAAAGCGATTTAAGAAAGCGTTTTATTAAATATTATTCTAGAAATTATTCTTTTTTACTTTATCTTTATCTCATCTTTATATTTATTATCAAAACATTTCGGTCGTTATACTCTTCAGGCTTCTTCAGAAATAAAGTAAATCGAAAATAGAAATAGTCATGTAAATGATTCAGCATCGGTAGCAGTATGAACGAGACAGGGAAGGTGAAAGTGTTCAAGCCTACCATCAAGACGGCATCACTAATAACAGTAGGCAAGCAATAAAACCATTAGGTTTAAGGATCTTTCAGGATTTTACCACAGGGCAATAGCCAAGAAAAACAAAACAAATCAAGAATTTTGTGGTATATTAATTGTAGTTTCAGTCTCTTGGGTGGATTCTAGATACAGACACTGTAAAAAATGGCTAACAATAACCATCTAGTAGCAAGGAAAAAAGAGAGCCGTAGAGAGGAACAGCGAAAAGAGAACTATCTATCGTTTAGCGTTTCAGTTCCGCGAATGTTATTCGGATTAAGAGAGACATGACGTCTCTCTGAATCCGAGTAACAAAACCTTGTGATAATAATAACAAAGATTCGAACCTTATTTTGAATGTAAATAATGATGAATCATAGTTCCAGAAATTCAGACAGATGGTATAAACCTTCCATCACGTTTTTCATTAAAACTTAAATACAAAAAAAAGTTATTTTGACAGGTGGTAAAATTTAACAAAATGTTAATCGAACTCTTCATTACAAACTCACCATCTCGGATTGATTTCTACTTTTGAAATCGATCATTCACAGGGCATACTAAGATATTTATATTGCGAAGTAGAAATAAAAGCTTGCTGAAAGAAGTAAACACAATATTTAGTGTGACTCGCTATTTAATTATTCAAATATTATATGACCTACTAATGATATAGGCTAAATTTACTTAGTTCATTAAATATTTACTGATTATTTACAGGTTAGGTTTTGGTCGCAAAGACGCCTGTCGTTTATTTTATTTAACTATAAAAATGTTTCATTTGAGCTTATTTTCGCATACTTTCTCCGAGTTCAAAAATATGCATGCATTTATATTTCATACAAGCCAAGAAGCCGCCCCACGTGAATGTTTTAGGATCGCTCCTGTGGAAGGCTATTGAGACTTTTACATTCAGCGTACTATGTATGTATTCAAAAGTTATAAGAATTTAGAAATAATAAAATAATTTTATCATTATTTGAAACCTTAATACGGCATAATCTTTCTTCGTATACGCAACCGATCTCCGTAGTTTGTTTACATTTATTTTGCGGGCATGTTTTATTTCCTTTTAAAAACACCATTCTTGATGCTCACTTTAAATAAAATCACTCTGAAAAAATAGTAGGGAACACGAACTATGTAATATTTCGAATACGTCACAGTACGATTGCCAGAAGAAACACACACACACACACACACACACACACACACACACACATATATATATATATATATATATATATGTATGTATCGAGTCTGATTCGTTATCTGCTCATCACCAGTTGTTATGACTTTTGCGTCGTATCGTAATCGTAGTGAATGTACACAGCTGATGAGTCTCAAATATAGAAGAAAATGGAAGACCAGAGCTTTCTGCGTTCTGTTGAGTTTTCTTCTAGTTTCCATGAATTACTTAGTTATGATTATCTCAAATCCTCCCAACACATTATAATTTCTATCACTCATATATATATATATATATATATATATATATATATATATATATATATATATATATATATATATATAAACCAGAAATTCGGGACCTACTCAAAACTGAAGCAATAAAAGTTAAGTATGACAAAAAAAAAACACTCGTCCAAGCTCCTATCAAAACAATTAAAAATTGCTCCAAGGAGTTACGTAAATACACCAATATATTTGTTAAAAAAGCAGATAACATCAATATCTTTGTTGTATTGAATAAATCTGATTATAATTAAAAATTGTAACAAATACTCGACAATCACACCAACATTAAAAAAGTCAACAAAAATCTCATTAACAAACTGAAATTGAAAACAAAATACTAATCACATCCGACAACGCAGAAAATAACTTAAATATTCCCAAAATAATTGGTGACTACATCCCAGTATACATGCATGGAACTATAAATACATAAACCTAACTTCCCTCTCCGTCCTGTCGTATCCCAAATCCCCACTCCCGTTTACCAATTGAGCAAAAACATTAACTAATTACAGTATACATCCATATAATACATTAAGAAATGTCTGTGCTTAACACACTTTTTTCAGTTAAAGTCGCACAACTCTCTAAATAACTCATCTTCTTCTATATACGAAATGCGTAAATGTCTTTGTGTCACATATTTTCAATTAAAAGGACACAACCTTTAAATGTCTCATCTTCTTCAAATGAGATTTGCACATCCCCTATTGCATTTGAATTCTCAGATTACAAATGTATATCTCTGTGAAATTGTAGACAATGTTATGAACTTGACTCAAAGAGATCTCAGTCCAACAGAGCAACTGGGATGATCAGCAATGGAATTGTGAGAGAAACAGGATACAACATGGAAAAACTAGAGCAACGTCTTCGAAATAATGAGCCCTTCTTGAACCAAGAACAACAGTAAGTGTATCAGACATCAGCAACAATAATGGGGGAACTTTCTTTTTGGATGCATCTGGAGGTACTGGTAAAATTTTTGTAACTAACATTCTGTTATCTGCAGTGAGACTCCAAAGAGAATTTTCGCTAATGGTAAAAGGGAGAAGGATTCCATTGAGTGCGCCTCCTTGGGGGAGAAGCGACTGGCGTCTAATTCAACCTCTGCTTTGCACTCTTCTGATTGCCGTGGCGATGAATGACCCGGCAGCTTTGCTAAGCGTGCCAAAATACCATGGCGATGAAACCTTAGCAGTCGTTCTAAAAGAGCCTCTGCGGCAAAGAGAAAGCGGAAGGAGGAAACCGAGGTAGAGGCCTCTTTGAGGCTTCCCAGTCAATCTCAACGGAGGCAGTATGTTTTGTCACATGAAACGCTTGTACCGTTTGTACTGTAAATCAATTTTCTTGCATGGAAAGGAGAAATGGAATGGAGTTTGCTGAGGACTTCAGTGTAGACCACATTTTCAGCTTTTTGTTAGGGTGAATAAAGGAACCTATCATCGCGCCCGCCGACTCGAGATCAGGCTACGTAAAGTTGGACGTATGGGAAGCACTGCTCCTCTAAGTGCACACCAGTGACAGACAGTGTTTGTCCTTGGGCCTTATTAATTGTCAAAGCAAAATAGGGTGTTAATGGGAATGGGGATCTTCTGAAAGTGAAGAGTACATCGGCATCTGATGGATACAAATGCATCCTTTGGATAAGCACTTGCTCCCCTTTACCGCATTACTGTGAAGCATTGAACTCATCGCCAAGGAATGTATAGTTACAAACATCAATTTTCTCTCCTCACATCACCATACCATATGTACAGAAATGAATGACCCCGACCAGATTACGGTCCCTTTCAAAAATGCGTGCGAGATCCCTTCGTGCAACAAAAAATCGATAAAAAGCTGCCATCAGCTGTGAGTCTTTGACTTCTTTTCACGCCCAGGCTGAAATTAACGTTAAATGTCGATTCAACTTCCGACATTTACGGCGTCAATTCGTAACGGAGACAGATTTTCAATTTGGACTCAGGCTTTCAAAAAATTGGTAAATCGGCTGGTACTCCGGTATTTGGGCGGATTACATTCTAAAATTTCGGGCGTTCTTTATAATTCAACCAGAAATTCCTACGCGGCCAAGTTAGAGGTGCCTTGTATAGAATGCCGTGTGGCCCCGTCGTGACTCAAAAATCGATACAAACCTCCGTGTTGGCCATGCCCTCAGCAGTCCATTTCCCACTTCTTTAAACTTTGATCTTTCTCCCAGGCCGCATGCCAGATCCGATTTTTCAATTTACGTCATTGTGTCATGCCGGAGCCCGATTTTTTTTTATTTGGGACACAAACTTTGTAAAAACAACGACTAACTCACAAGTGATACGGAGTTTGGGGTTTTAAGTTGAATGTCTCGCCTGCACTACGCGGCCCAGTACATCTAAGCTTTTCACCTCGTTTTGGACTCTGTGCAGTTGACTTCGCGTTGTTAAATACTTTTGAGCTCTTTTTGTTTGAACTTAAAATCGGATCAATGTATGGTTTCCAAAGTACCGGGTTAACAAAACAAGGGCAACAACAACCCCAGCCAAGTAGTATGACCAGTCTCAATATTTCAGGAAACTGGTTTGGGTGTGAAATATTATTTGTTGTTAACATTGTTTGTTCATTCGGTTTTTCCACTGACGAGTCCTTTTTTAAAGCTGATCGTTTTGTGTGCATTTTGTTTCAGTTCGTAACAGATTTAATGTTTAGTATAGAGCTTAGTAAAAATTCGCAGTGTGAGATAGGCAAGAAGTAAGGCATGTAGCAACCTTAGCACGGCAAAGGGCACTCCTTTAAAGGCAAGGAAGGGCGAAAATATTTTAAGTCAAGTGATAGCGATTGCTATATGAGTCGTACGATTTTTGAATCAAGCACGGGCAACGCCGGGCCATGCTGCTAGTATACTTTAAGAATGGTTAGTACGTTCTTTCGTCCCAGACAATGCTTAACGCCTGCTGCCATGTTCTATCTTTACAAGAGTCAGATCAGACAATGAAGGGGATACTGATGCCATATGTGGCATGGAAGTTCCTAGTCCTCTTTGTCTATCCTCGATAGAGTACAAGACCGATTAGACGGCCTTGTAGGTCATTGCTAATTCTCCAAACTGCGGCTCTCATCTCACAGACGTAACGTTGCTAACTTTTCATTACTCTATCCCAATTATTCTGTCAGATGTTCGGACTAGATACATTTCCCAGTGGCAGCAGTTCGGACTTTCACAGCTAAGAAATGCCATGTCATGTTTGCGGCTGCAAAACATCTCATTCGTGCTTTTTTATAAAGATCAATTTGCACTCAGCTATTTTCCAGGAACTGTTACTGTGTAGGACAATCTCCTGAGTGGATCTTTCCCAGACAACTAAAATATCGGTCGCTTTATGTCCAGGTTCAACCGATATATACACTACGCGTCCTCATAATAAGCGTTTATTTTATTTCCTCATTCCCGCTCATTTACAATAATCACATTCAGTAACTCTCTTGCCTGAGTGTCCCTTGAGCCTTCGAATGGTTAAACATACATAAAACAAATCGACAAAATTACAGTAACCAACTGTTAGATGAGGTAGACATCTGTGTTATTACGGACACTTGTCATTCAATCAGAATATAAATATATCAATAAAATAAACGAATATAATCATAGAAACCATTTACAAGATAACATCCATTGACCTGAAAGTTCAAGTCTACATTGTCAGACATACTATTGGTATAGCCACAAATCAGAAACAGTAATTTTGAAGAGGGGAGTAACATTCAATGGAATTTTGAAAATTCAAACTCTAGTCTCACATTACATTGTGTATAAAAATAGGAAAACTTTGATATCGAACACTTACTGTTCCAACAGGCATCGTGAGATTGAAATCATAGAAAAGGAGTAAACTTCTTCTTCTTCTTCTTCTTCTTCTTCTTCTTCTTCTTCTTCTTCTTCTTCTTCTTCTTCTTCTTCTTCTAATTCTTCTTCTTCTTCTTCTTCTTCTTCTTCTTCTTATTATTATTATTATTATTATTATTATTATTATAATTATTATTCTCTGTAGCTCTTAGTAACGCTATCACTCTTAATTATTCTTCTGCCAAGCATTTACTCAATCTTTATTGATAGATTATGCACGGCTTTCATTTGTCCTTGTATTTATTATCCTCTATCGAAGCTGTCTTTCGTCATTATGCGTATAGGAATTACAGCTTTCAATATTTCTGATTCTAAGTATAAATGCCTTTGTGTTTTTTTTACCCTCAATTCTCGGCTTTTCTCACGTGTTTCCATGTTATTCTCAGCATCTTTCTGTAGAATCACATTTCTAACGTCACACGTTTCTTCTGCTTCTTATTTAGCATTCACTGCTTATAGGAGAAGCAATATTACATAAGAATCCAGTGTCTGTTCCCTTGTTTCTAATGACATTTTCCTATTTTTTAATACTTTGCATGTTTTCGGATTTCGCTGTAGCACTTTTCGTACTCTATTAAAATAATTTTCATAGGAAACTGAAAAACATAAACAGAACATTATCGGTTCGATTCCGAATTGGCAACGAATAGCGAGGAAGAATTTGCAATTAAAAGCAAAAATAAAAGGAAATAGTATATTAGAATTATTCTGGAACAAAGATGAGACCAAATGTTAATTCCTCCTGTGCCAAACTCATGTTTGAATGTGTAAACTCAATACACTTAGGAAGGCGAAGTAGATGAAGATAAAAGATGATCGTAGTAACATTGACGCAGTTAAAAATACGGAAAATTATTAGTATATGTATATTGATGAAAATGATGACAACCTTGATTATAAACACGAATCTATCAGTAATAATAATAATAATAATAATAATAATAATAATAATAATAATAATAATAATTTATAACTCGGTCTTCTTTCGTTTTGATAGATTCTTATTATTCGTAATATCATTGATGCAATTGATGTTATTATTATAATGACTATTGACCAATATTGCTGGCCTTAATTAAATCTTACTTTGTAGTTCACATAGGCAGTCTCATTCATTGTCGTGTTAATAGGCTGGAAGTGTTAGATCGATGCAAAAAAGAGTGATTTAATTGGAAAGCTTCAGAAGTTACGATCATCGTGGTGGCAGGGGTGTGGAAGCTTATCTTGTGGCTTGCTGGGTGAGGAGGTCGGCGAGATGGACACAAGTGCGCACCCATGCCCGGTTCTTTGCCAGTGTGAAGAACGGGTGAGCGAAAGGGAGCAGGCATAGATTGAAAGGGAGAGGGGGGTTGTTGTTGCGAATAGTGGAAGGAAAGGCAACATGAGAACGTTAAACAGACTTGCTATGGATCTTTAATATCAAAGGCGCGTTTCAATTAGCTGATACTGTGAATGTGGAGACTATAGGTATGGATGGATGAATTGACTGAATCCAGAAAATGAAAGAGTATATCGGCTGGTTCATGGAATGGTCGGGAAGGCGTTTAATATAAAAGCAAAATGCACAACAAGAATTACGGTGAACGCAAGAGAAAAAAGAACGGGGATATAACCTAAGAGTGTCAATGGGAAGGCAGGAAGAAACGATTGCAGAAGAAAGAAAGAAAGAAAGAAAGAAAGAAAAAGAAAGATTACAGAAGAAAGAAAGAAAGAAAGAAAGAAAGCATGAATGAAAGAAAAAAGAAAACTAATCTTGAAAGAAAATTCTATGAAAACTTACAAGAAAGCATAAATTAAAGAACAGAAATTAGAAAGCAGGATATTTTCGAATAAGAAACGATTACAGAAAAAGAAAGAAAGCAAAAAGAAAAAAAAGAAAGAATAAAAGAAAGAAAAAAGCTTTGAATTTTCTTAAAATTTTCAACGAAGCATGAATTAAAGAAGAAATCAGAAAAAGAAGGAAATTGTCAAAAAAGAAACAAAAACAGATAAAGGAAAAATGAAATAGATAAAAGGAAAAGGAAAGTTTGGAGCATAATAATTGCATGAAATTTTTCAGGAAAGCATAAATTAAAGAACAGAAATCAGAAAGGACATTTTCGAAAAGAAAAGAATACAGAAAAAAGTAAGCCAAAAGAAAAAAGAAAGGAAGGAAGGAAAAAAAGAAAGATAGAAAGAAAGAAAGAAAGAAAGGAAGAAAGGAAGGAAGGATATAAGAAAGAAAGAAAGAAAGAAAGAAAGAAAGAAAGAAGGAAAGAAAGATAGAAAGAAAGAAAGGAAGCAAAGAAAAAAGAAAGAAAGAAAGACAGAAAGAAGGGAAGCAAGGAAAAACGAAAAAAGAAAGGAAAAATGAAAGAAAGAAAGAAAGAAAGAAAGAAAGAAAGAAAGAAAGAAAGAATGAAGAAAGGGGATAATTTTCTGGAAGTTTTCAATAAAAATTAAATTAAAGAACACAAGTCAGAAAAAAAAGAAAATTGCCGAAATGGAAACGAGTACAGATAAAAGAAAGAATGAAATAGTAGAATAACAGAATACTTGGAACATAATAATTGTAGAAAACTTTCAAGAACTCATAAATTAAAGAACAAAATCAGAAGAAAAAAGGAAATTATCTATAAGGAAAGACAAGAAATATATATTAAATGATGTAAGTAAACAGAAAGACGACAGAACGAAAGAAGAAATTATAAGTGTTTTAATGGAGAAAATACCAAATCTGAAAACAATGTCGTCGTAAATGAAAGGAAACACATAAACTGTATAAAAATGCAGGCATATGAGGAGAAAACGAATTAGAACACATCTAAGAAGACAACGGAAAGCGGAAAAAAGACAGTAACAGTTATAGTTCATGCTACAGAAAAAGAATACATTTAAGTAGAAATAAAAAACAGAAGGTAATAATAAAGAAATGAAGAAGATGTTAAAAGTAAAAGGCCTTGTAGGCAAAATAAAAAAAAATGGACAACGAAAAAAAAGAGAATTTGCAACAAGCAATATATTATTGATTGGAAGAACTACAAGAAAACGAAACAGAAAAATCATAATTCCAAATAAAACAAGCGAAACATAGAGAAATGAAGGCGCAATAAATATAGAATATAAAACATAATAAAAAGTAGATAAAAATAAGAATAATCTCCTAAGAAAAAAAAGAGCCAAATAAAACATAAAAGAATATGTTCTACATTGATCTTTACTAAAACTTGTTGAGATCATTCGGTATTTAGACGGAGTGGGTAACCGCTCGATAGTCATATTGAACCTTTTGATATTGTAGGAAGATGATTAAGGCAATACACAGGCTTTTTCTCTGTGCAGCAGCCGATATCCAACCCAGGTCTGCTTGCACAGTTCCGCGCTGTGAGGAACAAACGCAATTGTAAAGAGCACGAGTGAAGCCAGTCAACTTTGTTCTCAATGCAATATGAGTACTCGCCTACCTCTATCCACTGCCGATCAACACCGCCTTTTACATATATATAAGCAGACACAAACATTGACCTGGAGGCACAAGCATACATTTCAGTTATGTTAATGTATAATCTTCATGACAAGGAATCATATCAAGATGAAAAATCTTTCTGTAATCTGGAACTACAGGGGAAATGAACGTACACATGCGAAGCGAGCAAGACGTCGCTCGAATCTTAATATTTACGTTAGATTATAAGAGCAAGGCTTATTTCAATTGGTAGGAATAATTGAAGCTGTATGGAAATAAAATGATACCCTCCAAATGTAGAGTGCTATTTATACATGTTTATAAATTAGACGAAAAATGTTTATATGCAATTGTTATTCGTTCTGAGAATATTATTCTAGCACACTCTTATTGGCTGCATAGTGCCGTTATAGTATTGCGACACTCAGAACATAAAAAATAAATATCTATACTTTCATGTATTTGGTTCGTTGATCGTCTCACAGCACAGTTGATGCTGGAGATTAATGTCGATTATTTTGCTAGAACCATATTTTCTAGTCAAATCGATTTTGTTTATTGGGGAAATCGGTTTTATACACTCATTCTCTGACATTTTAATCAGGCAATACTTTTGTGAACATTTAAGAATATGTTTTGCATCAAATTGATGTTAACCATTAACTTTTATCGCTCTAGAATCTATCTTACATATTTATAAGTCTACCATTTTCCATGCTTAAAATATTGCTTCCACATATAGTGTAGAGCTCCTTGATAAAATCCAAAGAATAATTAGCAATATTATTGGCTTTAGTCACTTCATCACCGCCGTAAAATCGCACTGTAGTTGTACCTTTTCTATAAATATTTTCATGATAATTTTTCCGATGTAGTATTCGCTATGGTACCTAGACACTTTTTTAATTTGCACGTAGCACGAGACTGTCGCCAAGAATTCGTCAAATTACAATTGAATTAACTAGATGTAACAGCAAGTTCTAAGCTAACGGTTTCTTTCTCGCACTTCTCGCTTGCGTAACTAACTTCTGGTTCCATGCTTTACAGTCAACTTTAATCTTCAAAAATTAAATCCAATGTCAATCGCTTTCTACTGTCCTGATTACTCTTTCCCTTTTCTCGTTCCATAGTAATCTTTTCTCTTTTTAAATCTTCCCCATCCAGTAACCACTTGTGTCCAGTGGCTTTACTTCCTTGCTTGGTGAGAAGTCGATTAAAAAAAACAACAAATGCTATCTGTAATTGTTATGAGAGTAGGTATTTTTCAACAGAGAATAAGCGTTCTGTTTTAAATATTCTTTCTTTCAGAATTTATTTTTATATAACTTTCATAAAGAAAAATCATGATAATAGTTGCATGGAGGAAAAATTGAAAAATATTTTACATATCTTTATAAATATTCATGTGAGCAAATTGAAGTTATTTTTTTATTTTATTTTTTTTAATCGCGCTGGTATCTGTATTTGAGAGAGAAATTCCAGTTGTTATTTAGATAAGATTATTCCGTTTGTCTTTATTTTCAGTTTGTGTAAAAAAATTTTGAGCATATATTTATCTATGAAAATATGTTACTTTTCTGAATATTATCAACATTAAAACATTTCATGTATGTGTGTGTTTGTGTGTATAAGACTATTGTTATGAAACTGAATTTGAGACAAAGTGAACACGCTTATTCAGACAACTGGTTTCGTCTCATTATAATAGACGTCTTCAGGTCAGAATGGGAGATAACCTCACGTTTGTTGAAATCAGGTATAGTAATCTGAGTAATCGTTAAATTAAAGCCTTGTTAGATGCTACAGACAGAATCTCTTTGTTTTCGTATTGAATCCGCTGACGTATGCTTGATGTGAAATTAGTTCATTCCGATAGGATATGTTTCATTTCTCTAAAAAGAAAGAAATCGAAAATTACGTATTGCCTTCAACTACAGGAAATTTATGACTTCAGTACACACACGCAACCCCCCTACATATATATATATATATATATATATATATATATATATATATATATATATATATATATATATATATATATATCAACTCGACATAGAATTTTAAATGTTAAAACTGAATCAAAAAGAACGCCCAATGTTTATTTTCATTAAACAGAGGAAGATTTTCATTACAATTGGAATTAAGATATCTTTAGTTAATGACCATTTTCACCGACAAATTTTAATTTTAAAATTCGCAAGAATTTGTAAACTGTTAACGGTATCAATTTGTAGTGGTATAATGGCTTAATATAATTCCTGTAACGGTGCCTTCTTCTGCCATATCTTCCACCATGTCCCTTTTAATGTCGTACCTTTATTTTCTACTAACTAGCCAGTATCCCACTACAAACTAATACCGTAAACAGTTTGAAAAATCTTGCGAATTTTAAAATTCAAATTCATATGTGAAAACAGTCATTAACTAAATGCATGTTAATTCTAATTGTAAAGGAAAGTATATATATATATATATATATATATATATATATATATATATATATATATATATATATATATATATAAACATTCATTCTGCATGAAATATTTAGATTACAAATGAAGCTATTGCATTACAGCATTTTGTTTATTTATATTTGAATCTACCAGTGTGATGATGTCACTAGTTCCAGATTCACATAGAAGTTAAAATAAAAGATATAAAAGAGATTAATAGCGCCTAGTTTTAAAAGGCTTAAGCCATTTTTGTAGGTCTACGGTATTTTAATGATGCCAAGCAGAAAATACATTCCGGTGCCTCTGACAACTCTAAGAGCGTAGGAACAAACGATAAAAAATATAATAAAGTTCATATGATACATATGAAAAAACTGGAAGTGGCCTTTCAGGAAATAAGCCTTGTATTAATAGGTAGGACAATGTCTCTGGAAGAAAGAAAGTGCCTTTCAGAAAATAAGCATAGGTAGGACACTGTCTCTGGAAAAAAAATAAAATGCGCAGAACTGCTATTCAACACAACCTACGTGGGATATAGTTAATGGATCATCAATCTTATTGTGGGCATCTTGTTTTCCTACAAAGTGCATTTTCAAAATGGACACGAATGCTCTCAGCTGACAGCGATCAAGTAAGGAGATATTTGTAGTATAATATAAATATTTTTAAAGAAGCATTCCTCACCATACACGGGCTCATCTTTAATGCCATATCCATTCAAGACCTAGATGATCATGGCTCTTGACAGGTTCCATTTCTTTATTATCTGGGAATTGACATTGACTTCTCTACGAATAAAGAGTATTCTATTTCGTAGGATAGATGCCGACCAAAGTTTGTAGTTCTATTTGATCCTCAGCTAGAAGGGGAAATAGATGGATTCATTCTTTTCACAAGGGCATTTCTCACAAATTGAATGCTACAGATTGTTCCAGAATTTGAATTCGGCCTGCATCGTTCTCTTCAGATAACCGTGACGCTACCCACCGTTCTTATACATCTGATAGAGCACCCATTATGCTATGCATCCGAATAAGTTTCTAAAAAGACACCCAACAATGTGTGCATGATTAAAAACGCATGTTACTTGTTTTTCTGTCCGTATAAACGAGAAAACATTTGAGAAACCCATTGATTAATCTGATACATTTTTTCGCTCTAATTAATAAATTAATCGTCTCTATTCAAACTGCGCGTATTTTCTGAATTATTCCAAATTGTTATGGACTTCGAGCCTATTGTAATAGACTTTGGTAATGTAGAAAATATCACTTCAATAGAATACACTCTAACGGCGTGATCTGATCAAAAATAATCATATAGCTGTGTTCAAAAGAGCGCGTGAGCGTTACACGTGATCTAATGAAAGAAGAACATGTTATAAAATACTTAAGATTTAAGTGTTCGCCATCATTCATTGTTTCGTTTCTACTCCACGTCCTTTCCGATAGTGGGAGATCATTATTCTTTCATGCATCATCGTTTTGTTGATTTAAGTATATATTGCGACTTTATTATTTCCCTTTTTCAAATTGTCCTCATATCTATTATCGCAACTCAGTAAGGAGGTTACTCATTGTTATCTTTCTGCTGCTCTTGACTTAAGCATAATCCATGCGTATTATGTGCTGCAATAATTGTATCTTTATTATCCATCCTAGAATTTTCATATGGTTCTTTCTTATTTATAGTAACTCTTACAGTGTCGCTTCCATTCTTCTTACAACTTCCTCTTAGATAATATTCTAAGCATCCGTCGTTAGAACCACATCTTTTTTATGATCGTTACTACATCAGATAGCAGATTACCCAATATTTACTGGCATATAAGAGATAAGAAATTACATAGCAATTTCTTTTTTTAATTAGTGAAGGAAAGCGAAAAGAAGGGACTAAACTTTACAAGAAGACGGAATGTATGATTGCTTACAAAAGGGACATCCCAATATGCAAATTATAAATTGGAGATACCAAATTTAAAGAAGTACAAAATTTTAAATATCGGGGAAGTATAGAGGATGGAAAGTGCGACACTGAAATGCGAAGGATCATTGGGATAGCAAAAGATGCCTCCCAGAAGCTAACCAAAGTATTAAGAAACAGAAAAAACAACTTGAATAACAAAAAAAAAAGAAGATTACTGAAATTTTACATAATATCTCTCCTCTGATATGGCAGTGAATGCTGGACATGGAGAAGAGGAGTGAATGATCAGAAATGTGGTTCTACAGAAGGATGGTAAGAATACCATTGACGGAATATATGAGTAAGTTTTGGACAAAATGGTAACAAAGGGACACTTTTACTTACTATCAGGAACAGACATTTGAAATTTCTAAAGCACATAATGAGTAAAGAGGGCTTGTAAAAGTAGGTATTTGCAGGACAGACTGAAAACCATAGGGACAAAAGAAAACAATGCATAATCTACCGAATGAAGTTGTGTGAATGGATAGCGGATCCATTTTAGGGGCGATAACAAAGTTCATTAAGTGCCTTAAAAGATAGGAAATTCTGAAGAGCTATGATTCCTTACGTCCTGAAGGAACGTGGTACATAGAAGTAGAAGAATAAGGTTTCATTTTTTGTGCTATTAGTTTATCTTAAACTACCGAGAAATATATTGAAGTTTCAGTACTGAACTCAACAATTGGGTGATATCTTGTACTGACAGGCATCGATTTTTTTAAAGTTAATGGTTAATACCTTTTGCTTGCTTTTCTTCACAATCCTGTCTAATAGTTATTTATTAATTTCTTGTCCGAGGCTGTCATTAGCACATGGTCATATGCGTTAATTTACGTATTAATTAACGTAAAAGCGTAAGTTCACATATATGACGCATATAAACTATTCGGCAGAAATATATTCTCCTGGTACATGTATCCCTCTTTCTAATTTCGTGTATTCACTAAAGTCATTATTTATCCACCCGAAAGCTGTTTTTTTCTTCTTAGCTGTTAGTGATAACACGAATATCTTTCTCGTATAAATCAAGTTTTCCTCATATGTCAAGTAGTTCTTCATGTAGTAAGCTATCTGTTAAGGGGTCTCCACTTTTCACACAAATCGACTCACCCAAGGTATACATATACTACTACCAGTGAATACCCGATCAGTCAAGGAGTCGAGACGGAACGACAGAAGCGTAGTAGAGTTCAGTAGTAGTAGAGTAAGTCACACACAGAGACGGCGGAAAGCGTCACAGTTAGCGAGCCCGTAGACTCAGTAAGGAGTCATACCGCGATACTTCAATACCAAGACTGTATATATATTATTGCTACTAACCCGCATTCCTGGATCTACTAACCTGTATTACCAGTTTATATTATTACGTTAATACATTTATTTTCCTTATCCATTCCTGGCGTTAATTATTCATTGATATCGGATTCATCCCGGAATCAACAACACTATCAATAAGTTTTGTTTAAACTATTAAAAATAACTATATTTTTACTGCAAATATATTAGACATTGTGATATGATTCTGATCATAGAATTTGCATTTCTTAAATTTTTTATTACTAAAAGATATTAAAACTGAGAATTGGCCATTATTATGAGTAAGAGAGATCTTATTCTGATCCTGAATTTTTGCTTTACAAGACGGTAGGGTCAGAGGAAACAGTTATTTGTCTCATGAAGAATTTTTCAGCAATTCTTTTGTCATTTTTCAAACAATTTTCCCTCTCCATTCAAAATGAGATTAAAACTAAAATTCTTTAACACATAAAGATAAATCTGTTTTGTGTTTATCACCATTACTACTAGTGAGCCGAGGATAACTCGTCCCAAAATCATCTTATATTATAAGTCAGTCGATTTGGTAATCAGAAAAGTTTTCTATGCTATAACATCGACCGAAGTCCGGACCATAGTGCTATTGTGATTATCACGATCTTTTCGGTGGTTACGTAGTGTCTACTTCGGCAGGGCTACATGTGGTTTAGAATTCACAGTATTTTTTCTATTACCAGCCTGGGTACCACCTCAAGGCAAGAGAGTCCGATCTACCATTTTAATTAATTTAGCGATGTGGGTGGGGAGATTATGTGATAATTTTCGCAAGTTTATTTGTTCGTGAGTATATTTAAAGAACTTGACAAGAATTTGAAGTAGGCTAGCCGTGTTCTTGCTCTCGTTCCCAGGCGGACACCATAATAACCACCTGCACATCCTAAAAATAATTTAGGCAATAATATAACGCTCATGCTTTAAAAAATCAGATATTTCTTTCGATGTAATAATAATAATTTAGTATGTAGTTCTCTGACAAAATGGCGACGGTTGCTTTTCACATATTAAAAGCATTCCTTTATCCTTAACCCGGCGAATGTTTTTAACTGAAATGAAAAATGATTAAATAAAGAAGATGCAATTTGAGTGCAAATAACATAAATAAAACCAAAAAGAATAATACTTGTTTCATAAAGCAGTTTTTCTACAGCCAGTATTACTTCAGAAAAACACATTTAAATTATTTGTCTGAGCCAAAACATGATACAATGTAAAAAATTCTCAAAAGCATAAGAAGAGAGTCGACAGAGGAGACAGTAAATATTGCCATTTAGTAATCATTTTTTCAGTAAATAGTTTACGACAGAATTAGTTAAATGAAGTACTACCCTAATGCTGGCCCGAAAACTAAGGAATATATTCTTCGCTATTCGAGCCAGCATACTCAAAATTTTTCAGCTGTTTTACCCATCGCTCATTTTATTTCTTACGCATTTACATTTTGGAATTTTGAAACGAAGTAAGAATTGAAGCAGTTCGTATGATGTTTACTTGACAACCTAACTGTCAGGGTTTCAATTCTCAGTAGTGGATGCGCACTGCTGATGAGTCCCAAATATAGGACGAAACGGCCGTCCAGTGCTTTCTGTATTCTGTTGAGGTTTCAGACTTCATGAATTACTTAAATATAATTATCAAATCCTGTATATATGGGCAGCAAATTTTTTTCAAACATGTTTCGTTGAGTATAACAGACAACGAATGTTTTATGTATTTTTTCCAATATTCTTACATTTTCACATTGGGTGGGAGTAGAGGAGTGGTAAAATTTTTTTAGTGTCTATCGTGCCATCAGCTTTCGGCTATTCTATAGTCATTTACGCATTCACACATGAAAACATATATTTATATATATATGTATATATATATATATATATGTGTATATATATATATATATATATATATATATATATATATATATATATATATATATATATATATATATATATATATTACTTCATTAAATTACACACACATACATATATACATACATGTATATATACATATATATATATATTTATATATATATATATTACTTCATTAATTTACTCACACACGCTTATATATACATACGCACACAAACACACACACACTTATATATATATATATATAAATATATATATATATATATATATATATATATATATATATATATATTACTTAGCATTACTAATTACAATAATTATCATATTAATTTTAAAAGAACTCCCAAATAATGCTGCATCATTCTAATCTAATAAATTGTATTCTTGCAAAATCCTCGAGCTTTTGTTGGTTGTAATCTTCAAGCTTGGAAAGGAAACTGATAAAGTCAATGGCGAAAATCATAAACAGCAGAAATATAATTCAAGAAAACAGACTAATAAGGAAAATTTCTTATATCAGAACTTCTAATAATCAATAATGATCGTGTATTATTTGGTTATATAAACAGTGATGAAGAGATAACGACCAAAATATTACTTTTGCACAAAAATAGGTTATTATGGCGAGATTATTATTTTTGTTATTCTTAGTATTTTCTTTATTCTTCTGATTTTTTAATATTTTTGTAAACGTCATGGGTTGTTTACGGATATGAGGATTACTTTTTATTTACTTATAGTACGGAACAGTCATTATAACACGAAAAAATGTGTTGCTGGCAATGGAAAATAGTTTACAGGAAGTGATTATGCCTAAAGTGAGATAATCCGGTGAGTTCTTTATCAATTGTAATAATACGAAAGAGGTAGATTTCGGTGTAATATTATTTTTAGGGTTTGAACATTTTCAATACCTTTTCAATTTAAAAAAAAACTGTTAACCTCAGGTATTAAAGGCCGAATCAAAAATACTGTATAAATACGATTTTTTTTATTTTTAAGTCATTTAAAATTTTCCGGGTACTACAATAGTAAAAAAAATGTTTTGAACAAGTTTCATGATGCTATTATTATTATTATTATTAGTAGTAGTAGTAGTAGTAGTAGTAATACTAGTAGCAGCTGCATTTTTAGTAGTAGGAGTATTATGGAGTAGGTTGAGGAGGAGTATTCAGTGAAAGTTCAACATGTCAACAAACTGATGCTAGACTAGAAATATACGAAGAACAATATAACTACAATAAACAGTCTGAGAAAAGTATATCAGTCAAATTCATCACAGCTAAATTGTATGCAATATGGAGTCATTTTTAAATAAAAGAATTGCGTCATGTTCCAGGTAGGACCCAGTTAGAAACATCTCTAGATCATGTAACCCAGACTACTCAGACGGTCTCCGATAGAGGATGTTCTAAAATATCTTGCTGCGGCACCCAAGTCCTTTTGTCTAATTCATTCTACAAAGTGAGAAAGAAGAAAAAAACATCTCGACGCTCAGTCATACTGATACTGTAACATGAATCCACAAATGAATAATGATTTAAGAAGAGTCAGCACGCAGAGACATTTCCAGCTGGTCAGATATATAGTACTGAAAGAGGTATTTACTGTGGCCAATCTTAATTCACCATGAAAAATAAGGGTACATGTTAATACTTCCAAACAATTAAGATCAAAAGCCAAGGGACCAATGCCGTGTGGAACAACAGGGCATTTATTATTATTATTATTATTATTATTATTATTATTATTATTATTATTATTATTATCATTATCGTCATCATCATCATCATCATCATCATCATTGATGATATTGTTGTTGTTGCTCGATGGCCAGTAAGAGTTCTAGTATTAATACAGTTTCCACCCCTAAAATATATAAACACATCTCTGAAAGGAAAAACTCGTCTTTCGTAGTTTTATCAAATTGCAATAACACCATTTACTGTAGTACGATATTTTCTCGAGAGGTGTCATTACATTGGCGGACTTTACTGAATAAATTGAAATTGTCAGTGCAGCAATCCAAGTAGTATATCGCCATTTTAAAACATGTCTGGAAGCTAAGGGCACCATTTTGAACAGCTCTTGTGATTGTAGAGTTCAAAGGTAACTGATATTAATCTCGGGATATCTAAATAAATTTAGTATTACAATAAATATACAAGTTTTTTTTTAATCCTTTCCTGAAGTGTGATTACATTTTATACACACTGTATTAACTCTGGTAATCAGAAAATATACAGGGCATCAAAGGATCTAGTCAATACAAAGTTCTCAATATTTTATAAAAATAATATTGCAAAGCAAAATTAATAAATAAAATGCTTGAGGGAAATATAACATAATTTTAAGTGAAGAATTTATTTTTTATGGTGAGGTTCGACGATGGCGTCAAAGAATTAACCTGTTTTTTTAATCAATTCATCACAAGCAAGGCAATAATACCACTAAGGCGCAAGGGGCTACTGGAGTTGAAAGAGAATGGAAAGACTTTAGAAGGAACCGGAAATCCTATCCTAAACAGAAAACAAGAAATAAACCCCTAACCCATTTCAATATACTGGGGTCTGATCTAGACGACAGTTGAACCTATCTACTCCGATTGAGGACAAAATAAAAAATAGTAAATACAATCCCAGAGTTTAGGCGGAGACTTTACAAGTATAAAATTGAAGTACGATTTATGATAAGGAAACTTTGTTTCAGTATTTCGTTTTTTTCTATCTTTTTTTTCTATTTTTGACTAATATTTCTTTCATCATAAGTTCAGTTTTAATTTATCCTAACTTCGACTGGTACTGAATAACGCCTATCGGAAATAAAAATACGCTCAAATCAAACTCCAAATCACATCCTTTTCTCTTAGTTAGGGAACATTTTCAGATGGACAACAGTTAGACTACGATGACCGGGCAAAAACACAAACCCGATCGTACCGCTTTCACTTTTCATTTTATTCAAACATCAGATGTGATACTATCTCTAATGTTTTTAAATAAATGACTAGTATTAATAGTAATCATTGAAATTGCCAATAGATTATGCGTCGTTCTTTTAAATATTGGCTTTCAAATAATCTTTTATTTACCGTGCTCCGTGTGGTTGCGGGTGATCATCGTTCTCCACAGCATCTTCTTTATTGCTATATGTAATATTTGCTTCTTTATCCATTCAAGTCCCTACTCTGCCATCCATTTTTGTATTCTCTCTTTTAGGGCGAAACGAACAAACACGTTTACATGTGAACCATACTGTGATGGTGATGCAAAAGTAGGTATACAGTAAGAATTATATCAGTACTACATATTATATTGATATGTTTATATAATAAATAATATAGACTTTGTACGTACGCTTTGTTTTCAATTACTTTATACGTACTTTTGCAGACTCCTGTATATCAAAAGACCTAAGAGTATCCCCAGAAAGTCAAAAAAAGTAATGTAATGTTTTGAACTCATGAATGTGCATTGAGATAATTCACTCAAAACCCAGTCATTCTATTGTCAGTTTGTTCGCATACCAGAAAAGATTGAGAAGCCATGAGTAGAGTCAAAACGAGAAGTATAATATTCAATAAAGAAATATTAACCGTTTAAATTAACGTTAAGGATTTACATGATTGTTCTAAATGTTATGATAATTCACAATCTAGAGTAAGGATTAGGTACCTCCACTATAAAGTCATATTCTCGTGGAAGCAAAGGGAGATAATTCACCACCATTATCACAACCACCACAACCACCACCACCATCAGCAGCAGCAGCAGCATCATCTACTTCTGTATCTCGTATCATTTCAGGACATTTTTTAAACCAATTTACCCCAAGTGAAACAGTAATGCCACTGAGACACAAGGGATTACGTGTGTGGAAGAGTTAGAAACAGGAACAGTTGCTAGGGAGCGAGAACAGCAAAAAGGATGCGGACATTAGAGAGCGAGTGACATTGCATTTAAAATTTTGAAAATTAAAATTGGCTGGAAAGCATGGAGCAGGAAGGGAGTTCCCTGTTAGCATAGAATGTACGGTTATATCTAGCCAGCTCAATTGTAAATTCTTGAGAACTCGTTGCCAATCTACTACTGCACTTAAATTCAAAAAGTCTAGCCACCATATCAAAGACCTCATCCAGACAATTACCATGAAATTATTCATAGAAAATGCAAAGGTCGGCCACGTTACAGAGGTGGGAAAGTGACTTAAGCCGAGAGGCCAGATCGGTGTCAATAATATTGCTGATACTTCTTTGTATTTTATCAAGTTACACTAGATAAATAGCAAGAGCACCGGACGATATGAGGCAGCAATATTCTAAGCATAGTGGAATTGTGGAATATATTGTTATGAAAGATAAACTCATGAGTGAAAAATCGTCCAGCGCGATATAGTCAACCAAGATTCCCAGAACCTGACCTAGCAATGGATTCAATATGGTTTTTCCCCTTCATATCAGCCGAGAATGTTAGACACTGAAGGCACAGCAAGTCACCTCTCCAGGAGGTTAGCATCAGCCATGCTGATAGAAGTTAGAGCGTGTTCTCTCAGATGTTTAATAGATTAATGATTAATTTTGGCGGCGTTTAACTTATGAAGCCCTTCTTTGGCTAGTTAACAACAGATTGGACGTTGTTTTGGATATCAGCTGCCATTTGACATTAGCAATCTGATCAGGCTTACTATTGAGACAGGAGTAAATGCATTTTTCATTAGACTAGATAGAAAATAGTGAGATGACGCCATCGGGAATGTCATTAACGAAAATCAAAACAAAGTATAGTCAAGGATGAAGCCCTGGGGGACAGGAATGGTCGTTGAGGATTATGTTCATATCATGATTTGATAGGAAAGATTGGGTCAGTTCAAAAATTTGTCCAGATATATCGTAAATTTTCAGCTTGTGGAGAAGAGACGCATGCCAGACTCTTACGAAAGTCTTCAAGATTGGCTCTCCACGACTTTCTATCTTTTTTATCTTTTTTCACTCCCCCTCCCACTCCATGTTCTATCATCAAATTACAAAAGCTTGTTAGGTAGGTTACATTCTGTTTCCCTCTGTCCGTTTTGCCTTCAATTCTCGCTGCGTGTGCAATAGTCTAGCAAGTTTTATTTTCTCTTTATGTATTCCAGAGATTGCAAATATCCGTTTCTCATACTATTTAAAAGTGCATTTTACAGATAGTAATGTGTTTCTTATTTTTATCTTACTTTTATCTATTTTTCTTAAATTTTAATTCATATCTATTTATTTAAATTTGGTTTTAAATATTGTTATCTAACTCATAATTATTTTAATAAATGTTTCAGATAATTTTACTTTTATCTTTTTTCAATCACATTTTTTTAAAAATGTCAGTTTCTTTATCACTGCCAACTAGAAACATCCTTTGTTTTTGTATCTATACTACTTGTAGATCGCTACATAATAACTGCTTTTCTATTAAAAGATACTGAAATTAACCTGAAAGTATTATGAGCAACTTTTTCAATAGTTCATCTGAAGTTAAATTCAAATAGAACAGGTTTAGTCACCAATGATGTGCTCATGCGACAGGTTTCACCGGGTTAAAATTAATATTAGTATCTTGACTTAACCTAAATGCTATATAGTTGACCCAGTACAAATCTGGAGACACTCTCAAGGTAGGTGGTTGGTAGGTTGGTTGATATCAACAGCATATCGACACCACAGGCGTCATTTGATATCGAAATTTAATTTTATTTGGAGCTTGCAGTAATAGAAATATATGTTATTCTACTTTCACAGTTGGATATATGGTAGACGATAATTAGCTTTTCAAGTTTTACAAGTTGGTGTAGATAAAATTAAATAGAGTATTTGATATAGCCGTTAAACAAACAAAACAAGCAAACACCATGACGTAATCCCTAATCATGTGGAAACAAATCACGCAATTGAAGTCGGGAATAATTGGTTTGGTTCTAAGTCCTCCATAGTTTCCCCTCGCTGGTCATATTTTAACCCCATTGAGTGTTTATGGAACATTCTTTCGAACCGTATTCAAATTCTTACAATTTGCATCTTGGTTATGGACAGCCCTGAAAGCAGCCTTTACAAATCTATCTTCGCAACAATTATTGTTCCTCAGAGACGCCATGTCGCGTCTTGTAACCGCTGTTATTCCCAGGAAAGGAAGAGTTAGAAATTATTTGGTAGTTTTGGTACTTAAATTTTTGTATAGAATAAGATAACTAGAATTTTGTAACACATCATATGAGAAACAGGCTTTCACTTGGAGGTAATAGGAACAATTTTGTTACGGACGTGCAGTAGACATCCTCCTCCTCATCATCATCAGGTGATGTACGTAGGGGTACATCAGGACAACCTTCAAAAGCGTGACAACACTTCGCAGATATCTCTCTCGAGTGAGACCCCCATAGAGGAGAACATGACTAAAGACTGTGTGTACGCTATCCCGTGCAGCTGCGGAAAGGAATATAAAGGAGAGACAGGCCGTCCCCTCAAGGTAAGGCTTCAAGAACACCAGAAAGCTGTAACGCGAGGGGAAGTTGAAAAATCAGGCGTGGCTCACCACATATGGAGAGAGAAGTGAGATCACCGTCCCCTGTGGGATCATGTTGAGATCATATACAGGGAACACGATTGGAAAATTCGTAAACTTAAGGAATCAGCACATATGCTAGGCCACAAAAATCTCCTGAGTCGACCAAGCATAGAAATAAATATAATATGGTAACCAGTAATAAGGAATGCTAGAGAAAAGCAATGATAACAAAGTTGCAATACGAGCTCTGGTAAAAACATGCAATGATAACAGCAAAAATTGCAATATGAGCACTGGTAAAAAATAGTTGCTGAAAACATTAGGTTTATAATACCCAGAAATTCATAACCAGATGTCCTCAAGGACACATTGCACAGTGGTTAGATCCAGTGACAGACCCAAAGAGTGTGAGTTCAATACCCGGTTAAGGCAGTGGAGAACTTTCAGAGGGAAAATTAGCAGGAGATAACTGATAACTGACATCCATCAAACATGGAACGTGGAACTAGAACAGTCTACCCCAGTGATCGAAATAAAGGGTTCAGTTCGAAATTCCAACCACCTGAAGAAGGCCGGGGTGTACAACGGCCGAAACGTTGTGACAATTATGGCGACAAAGATGAGGACAATAGTCCGACTAATTTAAATACTGTACATAATACCTCATCTTAGAAATATAGACAGACTCTAGTTTGCTTAGTGTGAGTGAAACGTGGCCGATTCATCTGATTCCAAATATAAATTAAATTTCTTGGAAGCATTAGTAATTTATTTTACAAAAATATATACTTAGTAATTGTTTTTCTTCAAAGGGTTATTGCTGTCAATTTTATTTTACAAAAAATTATTGCTGGTACTATCTGCTTTTTATAAAGATGTATTGCTAACTATATTTTTCTTTATTTTTTAAAAGAATATTTCTGGCAATATTTTTTCTTACAAATATGTATTGTTAGTAATAGTTTTCTTTTTTTTTAAATGTAGTGCTGGTAATATTATTTTTTAAATATTACTGGTAATTCCTTTACTATGAAAATGCATTGCTAGTATTTCTACTAAAATGTTTTTTATATTTTCATAGTGTTTTGACCCCAGTTTGGGGGTTAACTTTTTGCTCATAGCTGGGACTCTAACAGATGTTACCAAACTGGGCGAAGGTAAACATGGGAACAACAACAATATGGAGGTGTTTCCGCATTCCTCAAAACAGCCCTATCAGAGACATTGCTGCTGGATGTAGGTTATCGTCATGCCCATGACAACGTTTTAGTGTTGAAGCATATAATGTCTAAATGGTAACATAACACCCGAGGATGAACATTTTCAAAGGTTTGAAACACATCAGTGTATATCATCCTTGCGAAGATATATTCCAAATCCATAGGTATTTCTTTCAAATTCAGAAATAAGGCCCTCCATACCATTACATATCAAAGCCCATCTTGCATGTTTCCTTGTTAGCCGGGCGAATCTATATCATTATGCGTTTTACGTTAAACGAGAATTCAACTCTCGAAATGTAAGTCCTGTAATAGTGGCTTCTCTGATATCATGACATGAGACCAGTTCTCTACAGTACAAAGATTATATATTATGGTCAAGGTAACAAGTTATAATTGATACTCTGTCGTCAATAATTGTGCACTTTTGGTCAAAAACAACAAAGCGTATCGGGTGCACATTTTCATTTTTAATCAAGTCACTCCAAGAAAACCAATCCTGAATGGTTGTGAATATAAGAAGTAGAAAACATTATTAAGGACAATAAAAGAATAGGAATTAAGAAGATAGAATATTGGGATGTGTTTGATGCCAGGTTCACCTTGTGAGTCAAACTTCTTCCTTGTAAATCATAGGTGGTCCAATGTTTGATTTGTATTTGGCCAATAGTTTGGCAGGAAATCACCTCTTCCTTGGTAAATTCAACCGAGAAAAAAAGATGCAGATACTGTCAACGCGATGATTGCGTTCCTTATTTTTTCCCCAATTGCAATTCCAAGATCAGATATATGTGCAATCGTATTAGACATTACTATAAGTTTGTGATAATGCTTGATGGGTTTTTATTGAATGCCTGGTTGGCGATTATAGACATAGTGAATTAACACAGCTAAAGATTTCCGCATCTCTTGAATTTTGTTTGATCGTGAAAATATAAAAGCGATAACATTCTGAGTTTCTTAAAAAATACGTCAATATCTGCTAATATTTTTTTCTTTTAGACTACCATTTCTTTAGTGTGCAGACATTAATTTTCTTTTCAAAACATTTATTTTATTTTCAGTTTTATACACAGTATTACGTGTTTGCGTGACAAAAATTTATTTTATTTCTAACTTAATCTGATGTTGCATTAAAAAAATATCATATATATTTTTCTAAAACACTGTTATTTTCCTCTGTCATCAAATTATTTTATTGCTATTTCTTTCAATTCTTTATTTTCTTTTGTTCTACAACTACTTACTAACAATTTCTTTTTTCATTTTAGTAGCGTGTTTCTCCTTCATTTTGTCAATTGTGTTTTTTTATACATTTTTCCAAAACGACGAAATTTTAAAATATTTTTCTTCATTTATTTTCTAAATTCCTGTAATTAATGTTTCCCTACAACGAACAATAATCACCTTCATTTTAACGATTTTTAAAATTCATTCTTTTAATATTTTCTTTCTTATATTTCTTTCTTTTTTTTACTTTTTTATATTTCTTTTCATCCTTTTTCGACTTTAACACTTTTACTTTCTTTATTTCTCTACCTTTTTTATTCTTTTATTATTCTTTCTTTCTTTCACTTTCTTTCCTTCTTATTCTTTCTTTTCTTACTTCCTTTACTCCCCTTTCTTTTTCTTCTTTTCATTCTCTCATTTCTTTCTTACTTTGTTCACATTTACATTAATCATCTTCTCTAACTTTATCAACCCTCCATTCCATCGTTTCACTGATTATATTCCATTCATTTAAAATATGTTGCTTTTCTCATTTCCCTTTGTAGACCAATGTCGATCAGAACGTCTGCTGTCTGACCGTGCTATGAGCAGAATTTAGATCGGAAATCACCACTTCATGATGTTCTATTTCTGTGATTGACGGAAAAGAATTGATCTAATTTATTGACAAGGCGAATGGTCATGTCGGAATAATACGATTTACTGTAGAATATATTCACGTTCCTTATTAGTAAGCTACGGATTTACTGACTTACCGACATATATCCTATTTGTTATATTTCACAGACGAATTTATTATTTTTAATGCTTCCTATAAATTCTATATATCTTTATATAAATACATTTATTATTACTTGTTGATAATGAATATAATAGAAAGGGGTTGGGGATGGTGAATGGCTTTGTTATATTCTTTTATCTTTTGTTTTCAGGAAATCTATGTAGGGTTATCTATTACTTTGACGTGTCTTATAGTGTTTTTTTTTTTTTTTTGTAGTTTTTCAGTTTATTTATTATTCTTATGTTTTATCTCATTATAGTCTCTGTTTTTTCTATTCATGCTTTCAACTAATATCCTCCCTAATCTTTAAATTGAATATAGCCATCTTTCTCTATTCCGTTTTTTTTTTGGGGGGGGGGGTATACACCTTACCTGTCGCTGATGATTACGTTGTTTTCTATGCTCGTATTTCTCTGATATTCATTAAAATTTAAAATTTATTACGGTATTCATAGAATAAATAAAACAAATAATATTTACTAATCACTGTCGAATTCTAGTTCCAGATGAATCGGTGATATTGACATTAGACACAGCAACGTAAATTTCTATTTGTCTGTGGAAATAACTTTCACTCCTTGGACATATCTTCTTTCTAACCACTATACGAGGTCACGTGCCAGGAATTGTGCTCTCATCATTGGAGTATCCTTGCTTCTTCTGACCTCCAATAAATAAATGCCAAACAAATTGGTTCCACATTCATATATCCATGGCCGTCCAATTATATTTCTGTAGATTTAAATTTTTGCAAGAATTTTCATTTGACAAAGACAATAATTTTTAAATTAATTCTCACAGATTATCTGAGCATTAAACAATGTCATACATGAATAAATGAAATTATTTATTAAATCAGACGAAGCAGAATTGCATAAACAGAGTAAGCATGAAAATTGCAAGTAACGAAAAACTGTAATTAATAAAAAGGCAAACATTCCCGTGACTCCACGATGAAAGACTTCTGAGGTCTTAGCCTAATTTGACTTGTTAATACATTAACACGGTTCCTTCATGTGTCGATAAGGTATCGTCTAAGAGGGGAAGATTGCAGCCCAGTACAAGTTACATTGTTTATTCAAAATGGCATCCACGTCGCCACATTTTCACTCTACTACGAATTTGAATTTCTTTGTCACATACCTTACTATATTGATTAGTGTCGATTCTATTGTTTCTTGTCTTTTTTTTATATTAACCATTTTATACAAGTATTCTTTATAGCTTAATAGAAAAAGGCATTCATTTAACTTTTTGGACTAGCGCGAATGTAAAGGGAAACTATTCTTTGCTAGTATTTTCTGTTATCATGTAACTACGATTTATCGACAAAAATATTCAATCAATAGTTTATGATGTAAAAAAAAAAGGAAAGCTGAATGCAAGTGAGATTGCGAAAATCAGTCTTATTGTCGCGTTTCGATGATTAAATACGACACGCCAAGTGACTCCAAAACATTGCTTTGGTTATCATGTAATATATTTGATGTGTTTGTAAGTACATACCTATATGCATAATACATATTTCTACATCTATATTTTAATTCATATCTTAGTTTACAGTTTACAATTTTTTAGTAACATAGTAAATATTTGGTTTACTTGTCAGCATTTTAAGATGAGTTCTGGTTGTTTATTTAGTAATTTGTGTCGATTAGGAAAGATGATTATATCTATTTTCTCCTCCAGATAGAGTTTAAAATTTCTTGATTTATTTTTTTAGGCTAATGCTGTTTTCTTTATTTTCTATGATATTCTTGGTTTTATTAGCTTTTTTTTCTGTTTATAAATTCTCATAAATGTTTTGAAAGTATTTTTCTGTTCGCGCATTTACTATTTGTATAGTATGTTTTTGATTGTAATTTATTTGTTTCCAGGTTCCTTCTGTTCTTCCTCCGTTATTTGCTGATTTTACAGTAGATTGATATATTACATGTTGATGCAAGCAATTCCCGTTTAAGGGACATTCGTTCTTTGTTTTGTAGATTCACTTAGTTTTGATCTGAGTGGGTGATTTTGTTGGTTGTCTTGCATTTGTGTTATTTTTTGTCTAATGTTTTCGGTTCATCTTTAGCTGATTTTTAACTTGATTCTGTTGAATATCTTGAGGGGAATGCTTGATGCGTGTACGTGTACGTGTGTGTGCACGAGTTTAATGAATATTTTTACGCGTGTTTTCATGTTTTTTGTATGGTGGGGGGACTCATGCAATATTTCTTTTCCTGTTGACTGCGTAGTGTGTATGCCAGTGTTGCCGAAAATCTATTATTTTTTAGGGCTGTTTCATAATTGTTCTTGGCTTCGTTGAAGATGGTTTCACTGGAAGATTTGTCAGAAATTGATTGTGCAATCCGCTTCATTATTGATGGCGAGAGGTTAGAAGATATATCTACTCGTTTTTAATTCTATGACGAATCCCAAATATTTGGTAATGTTCATGATTATTTTTGTTTTTGGCGATTTGTTTCTTTCTTTTACAGTTTTTATTATCATTATGAGGTCGTCGTCACTATAAAGAACTGTATCATATGCTAAAAGACTCTTTTAAACCCGATAAAAGGTACACAAAAATGTTCTTTTACAAACAGCGCCTCCTACTGCTACTAATGCATTACTCTTCATGCACGAATTGAGTTCTCCGGCCACTGGTATATTTCATATAGAAAAAAAATCGTTAAAATTTCCATTTCTCTCTATTGTGCAACGATAGCCTAGGGGTAGGAATGATTGACAGATGTTCGTTCTTAGCTTGAAGTAATCGGCCGTCTAGCCAAACTGAAGAGCTGTGATACAGCGAGACAGGCTCTCCCTGGATGACAATATATATATATATATATATATATATATATATATATATATATATATATATATATATATATATATATGTGTGTGTAAATATGTGTGTGTGTTTGAGGAAGATGTAAAAATCAACAGCATCTTATTATCTTTAATTTTTTTTATTGTCATGTACTTTCAGAATGGACACCATCATAAATTTACGAGTATTTTTCCCTTATTATAGCATATTCCGAGTAAAAAATGCGGAGATTTTCCCCATTGCCTTTCCATCGTTCGGAATAGAACATTTCATCTTGTCTGGGTTTCGAACAAAGTCAAACAGCCTAGTCTACCCTGCTATTCAATCAATAGCCGAGGAGGGGGAGATGTGATGGGTCGATGCCTTTCCATATGCCAGTCGTTTGAACGCATACGCAGTAGATTAACCTTAAATTTGAACAGATTGGGGCGATTCTACTTTCTGCACAGATATTTGTTACATGATCCACACCCTCTTAGAACTATCTACCTCTCACTTTGTCCCCTTCAATATATATATATATATATATATATATATATATATATATATATATATATATATATATATATATGAGGATTAATACCTTTCCCAAGGTTATTAGCACGTAAGTGAATGTAATGGATTCGAATGGAAAATCTGCGGAGGATCGTTTGGGGACTTTGTGGCACGTAGTGCGCCAGCTCTCTTTATTCGGCCCACAAAAGTGTGGTTGGTTCTGCACAAAGCATTCACCACTATAATCAAATCATATGTGCTGGTATCAGGGCTGTCGGAACTGAGCTGCTTGACACTCATACGTCGAATCCGACGGGAGAGTCCACCATATATATATATATATATATATATATATATATATATATATATATATATATATATATATATATATATATATCGAATAAGTGGACTTTTACAGAACATCACATTTAAGTATTAAGAATTTGTTTTATTTTTATTAAAATCAGCTCTGGTCAATCAATTCTACAACATAGACAGGTACTTATATATGTGAGCAGTCATGAAAATAAGAAACTTATGAAGCAAAAATACGATTCCTCTGAAATGTCACTTTCTATACTTATTTTGTATTTATAAAATAAAAGTAGACATCGGTTGTAAATTACTTGGGTTTCATTTTTTAGTTATATGATTAAACGGAATATGATGAATTGACGTTTCGAAACAAAGATTATAAAACCTCAAAAATCGGTTAAATTTCAACATAATTTGCACTGATAAATGTGAAAGATTTCCTCCTTTTTATGCGCCATGTCAGGTCGTAAGCGATCATGGCTCTCCACCTCCCTCTATCCTTGGCAGCTCTCAGCAAGTTCCTTCCCTCTGCTTCCTCCCCCAGACCACGTTCTGTCATCCACCTGCTCAAGCTCGTTATGTATGTCGCTGCTTTCACTTGTCTCTCTTTCCCTCTATTTAACTTGCAGGATAGAGAAAACCAACTTTCTTAGCAGCTGACCTACCGATGGTTTCAGTAGAGTCTTTCAACTTCATGTCAGCTGAGAATGAATATATCTTTCATAAATTATTAGCAATCTAAACATATACGTGATTATCTATATATATAATTCTCATAATGTGTGTGTATTTATGTATATGTCTGTGTATGATCGGGTTTATGCGTTTTCAAAGTTTCCATCCGATATCGATTATTATTTTTTGTTTGATAGTTAATTCTTCAGTGACGGTTTTGAGTACAAAATGTTGGCGACAATGGCTCTCCAATATTCCCTGTCCATTATAACTCCCAGCAACGTTTTACTATTTACTACCAGTCCTTGGATATATATCTTTCATAAAAAACCTTTAATAAAAATAAATAATTTAAATTATTGCAATAATATTATCTATATCTATAATTAATAAAATGTGTATGTATATCCGTCTCTGTGTGTGATCGGATGTTGTTTATGCGTTTTCCATAGTTTTAATCCGAGTTCGATGATTTTTTTTTTATTTTATATTGTCTGATAAATCATTCTTCAGTGCCGATGTTGAACCCAAATGACACATTCCCCTTCTCTTGGCCAAGCAATTCTCTCTCTCAATTGAGTTTTACTTTTAAGTTACATGAAGCCTACTACTACAGTTTAAGGCGTTGTTTCATTGTCGTTTATAGCCGTTCCCAATTTAACTTTTATTGTCGTGCCAGTTTTGCATTGCATTCACTGTACTTTTAAGTAAGCTTGCTTTTTTTATTACACAATATGTATTTTTCCAAGTTATTCAAGCTTAGTGATCCCTGTAGCTATAAAGCGTTCTCCTCTGATATTTGCCCAGTTATTCCATTTGACAATACATACTTGCGTAGGACATGCTTCCAAAGAAAAGAACTTTCGAAAAACCGCTGCCGCCAGGTCCGCCATCAGAATAAGCGATAACGTATCGTCGTTAGAACGTTCAGATTACCTGTCTCAAAATGCTTCTCGGAATGATTCAATCAGAGCCACTGAGTCCGAAGATCAACGTGGCCATCGGCTTTCCAGAAGAGCATAACTTAACGCTTCTGCGCACGAGGCTGAAAATGGTGATCAAAGGACTCAACGGCTAAGGAGAAACGCCTCTTCAACTGCAGCTGTGCGTGAGACGGAAACAAGAGTGAGAACACAAAAACGGCTCTTTTCAGGTCCACTCGCATTCAAATTGTTACCCCCCCTATTTGGGGATGTGCCTCAGTTGCACCCAATTGTTACTAATATTGATTTTTGGGTGGGGTGACTTTAAATTTAATCTGCTCCAACTGAACGGTAAAAATTCTCAGTAATAAAAGACCTGGCCGAAGACGAGTTATACTGCTAGTATTAAAATAATTGCTAGTTGGGAAAAAATGTTCTAAAAAAATATTTTCCCGAATTTTAAAAATGCACGTGTTTCATTGTCATTAATCGAAACGTTTATAAGTTGGATTGCAATTTGAATGGTGTCCAGATTATTTGAAATTCATAATTATCAGAGTCTTCTGAGAAAAATAATTTCAGATATTTTCCTGAGCTCTAGTAATGAATCGACCAAATGACGATGATCTCAGTATTTACTTTTTGGGCATCTCTCAAGTGATCGAAAAAAATAGACTTCTTCAACTCTCCTCTGCGTAAATTCTGTTAGTACTATTTTAAACAGTAAAAGATTCCTTTAAATTCAGTTGATATTTCGAGGTGAAGAATATTTCTAAAGAATCAATCACTTTTGTTAGCAGAACCATTATTTTTGTTAAATCTAAATATAAAATTCGGTCTATTTTCAAAATGCCTGTGTACTCTTTCAAATATTGAACTCATTAAAGACAGACATAGCCTTTAGAAAATTACATTTTAACTTGTTAAATATTATAAATATTATTAATTCGAGGTAAAAGCGATGATTGCATTAGGATTAATTTTCATTCATACCGCTATGAGTTCTGTTATTTAGAAGATGGCTGACTGTTTGTAATATTTTCGTGCTCCCTATGGCCTTTCTTTAGTATTTTCTTGGTTGTAAGATTTTTCATTGGGATTCGCATAAACTGCATAGTAAAATGCTCATCAATCAAGAAGAACTTCGTTCTAAACTGTGCTTTATATCACATTTGCTAGAAAATTGTTTTGCCGAAGGATAGCTCATTAAAAATCTATGCATTACAGGAAAACAGAAGGAGAAAGCGTAAATCGATGCAAATTTCAGTAGCGAATTCACATACGCACGCATACGCGCACACACACACACGCACACACTCTCTCACACAGAGAGAGAGAGAGAGAGACACACACATATATATATATTATAAGTAAAAAATAAAGAATTTCATGAGCCTCACTAGCTCAAATGATATATTGTACCGTTTAAATTTACCGACAATAAAAATAACAACAACGCGCAGACACACACACACACTCTCTCTCCCTCTCCCCCTCTCTCTCTCTCTCTCACACACACACACACCCATATATATATATATATATAATTTATATTAACGGCTAAATGTCATAGCACAACGTTTTCACTGTCATTCTTACATGTATATATATATATATATATATATATATATATATATGTACACCCGCATAGATACATATCCCTATATCAATGTATGTACACACACACACACATACACACACACACAAACATATATATATATAGATATAGATAGATAGATAGATAGATAGAGAGATAGATATAAGCGAATGATAGTGTTAATGAATAAAATGTCTGCTATTTTATTATATGTATTTAATTATTATTTTACTGAAGCAAATTCCTTTATATAGGTGGGCAAGTAGAAATAGATTGAGGCATATATATATATACATATATATATATATATATATATATATTCATATATATATATATATATATATATATATATATATATATATATATATATATATATATATATATATATATAGCGAGAGAGAGAGAGAGAGAGAAAGAGAGAGATTTATATAAAGATATCTATCTGCTCGATTGTCTGCCTAAGAGGCTATAATGCCAAATATATCTCAATATAAATATATTGATATATATTTGGCATCTGGAATAACGGAAAATTTACGTTTTAATAACAATCCTTTTTTATGCTGAAACAATAATATGCAGAGAACATGAACATTCCGCAAATTGGTACGAAACACTGTTATCTTCTGAAAGAGAATTTTCTGACAATTCTTGCCCTGAAGATAGATGGAGGCGTGGCGCTGAAAGTCAAAATGCAGTGTTGATATCTAGGTCAACACGTCCTATATCTATAAGCATTCTATCCCCAATAAGTAGTAATTCCCTCAATAATTATACCAATTTTTAAACAATATATTTATATCTATTTGTAATGTAAATAGTATTTAAGTAATGCAGAACTACGTTTTGTATTAAGAGTTAAAAACATACACAGCATGACACTTTGTAGTTGGGTTATGCCTTAAAGCCTCAACGTTTGCTAAATACGCATGATTTTATACTGCATTGATTCGTTAATATCAATGACGACGAGCAATAATGATTTTGTCTGCTGAGGAAAATCAAGTATGCTGATTGCCAATGCCTTTCCAGAATTGTTTTAACTTGTAAGGATTTTGTTCTGTGAGCATCCACATTATAGAATCACGTCTTCTCTTGAAAACTGCTAACGAAGCAAATAATGCTTTAGTAGATTATGTGAGTATATAGATGCCAAATATACACAGATTAGAACATGGCATGAACGAGCTAAACCCTCTCAAATGTTTTAAGCTCACAGCTGTATATAGCCGGCTTCTCGGGTCAATGATGAGTGTATGTGTTAGAGAATAACATCCTTGTGGAACGACGCTAAATGATCACAAACATACTTCTCTATAATTTATGTTATTTAACAGAAATATATCTGCATAATAACTGTAAAATCTATCTATAATATCTGTAAAATATATCAGTAAAATATATCTGTATAACATCTGTAAATATATTTGTATAACATCTGTAAATATATCAGTATAATATCTATAAATGAAAATATATGTATAATATCTGTAAATATATATCTGCATAATATCTGTGAATATATTTGTATAATATCTGTAAAATATGTCTGTATTATATCTGTAAATATTTCTATAATACCTGTAGATATATCTGTAAATACATCTGCATAATATCTGTAAATATATCTGTATAATATCTGTAAATATATCTGTATAATATCTGTAAAATATTTGCATAACATGTTATTTAACAGAAACCACATAACTTGAGGATTTTCAACAAGAGTATCAATTACAATTGATGGCATATGAAACTCGAAAAGAAAATAGTGACCTAATTAAAATGTTGATATTCGATACTTTATCAAAGAGAATATTATGAACAAACCGTGCTAAGTAGTTGTAAGAATGATAACAGTGTGAAACCTGCTTACATTTAAAAAAAGAAAGAAAGAAATATTTCATAAATTTAAACTAAAAGATCAATGAATGCCGAATGTTACCATATAAGGAAGCAGGTAGAATTGTCCTTACAGTTACCATATTACATTTATATTCCGCGGCCGATGACGAGAATGGTTATCAGCTGGAGAAGAAAGGAAGGTGTCCGGTCCCGGAGAACAGCTTCCCGCGGCTGTAAACCCATCATTGTATTAGAGAGGGGTGATCGTTAGTCTTATCGATTCCAGCGCAACCGACGGTTGAGGGGACTGGGCAATTTTTGTCGTGGGCTCAGGTGTACGTGCTCGGATTCCTCACATTAAATTCGACCTTGTTTCACATCTTGTTTCTATGAAGTGACTGGGTAACTACGACCATATTACGTTTCTGAGATATGCGCATCGGTAAATATGTATTAACTTAATTTTATATAAGTATGCAATTTATTTGTCGGCATGTTTTTTTAGATCAAAATTATTCTGATGTATTAAATAATATATTAACCCATTATCGAATCTCTTTTTGAAGATAATAGTGTTTCGATCAAATCTTCGGAATGTTTACGGTCTCTGCGAATGATTGTTTCAGCAGCAAAAATCATTCTTATCGAATCATTGAATGTAGAATGGCTCTTAAAATGATCATCTTAAATTCAGCTCTAGTTGTTTTCCACTGGAAATGCAATTAACATTGAATTTTTCCATCAGCACACACCTGACATCATTTCCAGATATCAAAGAGCGTTCACCCCAAACGTGGCCGGTGATTTCTGATGATTACCAAACAACTTGATACAACCTATATCATACAGCCAAGTGTATGTGTGACACCTATCTGCAGAAAAAAATTGGTAATAGTAATATTAGTTGTTTGATTGATTTTCTTTAGCGACTTATCAATCTCTACGGGTTATTTAATACGGAAATCTAAATAGTTTGAACACAATTTCATTCCTTCAACTACAGATAACATGTAGTTTGGATCACTTTGCTATGAAACATTGTCATTTATTTTCCAGTAAAATGTATTGTTGGTCATTCTGCTTTCAAAATGTATTGCTGGTATTTTTACTATAAATATATATTAATGGTATTTTTCTCTAAATATGAATTATTTATATTTTCATAGTGTTTCTTTTTGTTTGCCCGTGGCTTGGACTCTAAGAGGTGCTACCACCCCAGATCATGATGGACCTGGGAAAACAGTAATTAAGTGATGGTTCCACGCTACTCAAAAACTTCAATCTCCCGCTGCCAGATGTAGTGTATCGTCATACCCAGGACTACGAGTCATTTTAGCCGTTTCCTTTTCAGGAAATATTTAATATACATTGAAAGAGCATGGTCGGTTGGAATTCATAAAATCTTTCTCGTAAAATTATTTTTCAGAAAAATAATTTTCTAAAGTCCAGTCGCTCTTATGGCCCTTTCCAATATTAATGAGGAATTCTTTCATAAACTTGCGATTGATGTAACTACATCTTGATTATATACTTGTTTTCTCTTTGAGTGAAATCCATTTTAGATATTGCTGCTGGTGAAACTCCACAAATGATGTCTTTATGTTATATGTGGTACATGACTTTACGATTCTGAAGAGCCAGTTCCGCATGTTCGAGGAAGGAAGGTCTTCGCTAATATCTACAGATTTCAGTTGCTCAAAGAATCTTTTAGCCATTGATCTGAGAAAGCGTTTTTATAAAATGTGCGAGGGGGCTGGACAAAATAATTGAAAAACTTGTTAACTTCAAAGAAAATTTATTTAATATGGAGTTGGTCCTCATTTAGCATCACATACAGCTTTAATACGTCTAGGAATGGAATCATAGTTTCCTGACTTCATCCAAAGGAATTTTCAGCCATTCTTCCATTAAAACCTGCTCCAGCTCTTTAAGACACGACGGTAGAGGATAGTGGCTCCTAACTTGTCGCTCCAAAATGCACCACACATTTTAATAATATAGGTATCTGGAGATTGAGGAGGCCCCTCCATGTGTTCTAGCTCAGTTTTATGCTCTTCATACTAATTCTTAACCACTCGAGCGGTATGTATTGGAGCATTATCGTTTTGGAAGATGCAGTCACCATCAGGCCTAAGGTCTGGCCCATTGGAAGAACATGATCTCCCAAAATGTTCAGGTAATCTTTGCTGTTGATTCGTCTATGCAGGAAAACTATTGGACCGAGACATTTCCATGATATGGCTGCCAAAACTACCACTGATCCACCTCCATGCTTCACTGTTGCAAGAAGGTAGTCAGGGTTGTAAGTTTCTTTGGGCTGCCTCCACACATAAAATCGCCCTGAAGTTGGGAAAAGAAAAAGTGATTGCGCCTGAGAATATGACTTGCTTCCATTCGTCTGCAGACCAGGCATTGTGATCTCTGCACCACTTCAACCTCTTCCGAATGTTGCGAGTGGAGAGTAGAGGTTTCCTTACGGTGGCTCTTCCATGATATCCAGCCTTATGGAGTTCACGATGAACAGTTTAACTTGAAATTATTCAACTCAGTAGTCACTTTGGCTGCAGTAGTCCGATGAGTTTTTGCCACATTGCGTTTCAATGCACGTCGGTCCCTGTCAGTAAGTTTGCAAGTCCGGCCCGAATTGCTACGGTTAATTGTGATTTTGCCCTCTTTCTAGAATTGCGTCATAGTTCTTGATATGCTAGCTCTTGAAAAACCAAACAGTTCAGCAACCTTACCGATCGACGTTCCTGCTATGCGAGTTCCAACAATTTACCCATTTACGAACTCGGAGAGGTCACGCATTCAGCTTAAATGTTACTAAATTCTAAAAATAAATAAGACAAAGACAGTAAATTAGATAAATAAAGGCATTTAGAATAGATATAACCTGTAATTACGAAGTTTTAGGTAACGTTTTTAATATAGTAGAACTTTGAAATATAGGAGTGGAATTAGCAACTGTTCCAATTATTTTGTCCAACCCATGTATGTATACAAAAATAATTTATGCTGGGAATATATTTCTAATAGAATTATTCAAATTATTCTAGTGTTACATCTGTTGTTTATGTAACCTTTGTATCATAACTATGTACGATAATGGGTATGTCCCCATTCACACAAATACAGTAGTTAATACTGTATGTGTTGGTCCGCTGTTGGAAATTCCGCTGGATAATCTCTCTGCCCGGGGTCAGAGAGCATCTTCAGACGGGGCTATGCCGAAGGGCAGAGTCTCTATCAGGAAACACCTACCAAACCCCGTTTTATACGGGGTCTACTGGGAATTTTTTGTCTGAGCCTACGGACTCGGGTTACTCCACATTAAATTCGGCCTTTTCCCACATATGACTGCGTAAGGCAGTTGGTTGTTACCGTGTGCATTTGGAGATTTACTGTGGAATTCAACTGACTCACTTCTAGCAGTTGACTACTTCTACGCAGCGCTGGCGAATATTATATGTGTTGATCTTGTCCTAAGTACATTCGTTCATTACCAACGTTGTGTGATTATTCTTCGCAGTAACCTTCCCTAGGTTACAACAATAAGGTTTTCTGCTGACATTAACTCTAAATATTATATTGAATCAATTCTTGGATCTTCTACTATAAAAATTGATTTATTATGTCGTTGTTGATATTTTCTCTCGCCAAAATCTATATTGTATTTCATAAGTTGACCACTCCTCCATGTATTGAATATTGCTGTCACATCTGTTCTGGTGTACCGTCTAAGTATTAGGACGTTCTTGATAAATCCAAAGAAGAAGAAGACGTATTGTTATCGGGCCTGATCTGGCATCTCAGTTCCAGTCAATTTTCCACTGTTTATTCGCTGTGCCTTTCCTATAAATATTTTCATGATAATTCATCTGATGAGATTTCCTCTATAGTATCTAGATTTTATGAATTTAAGCACAATACTAGATTGGTTGCATTGTCTTATCATTTTACAATATAAACGGCAGGATTTAACAGTAAGTTCTATGCTAATAGTTTCTCGCTTGTGGGACTCTACTCAGGCTTATTGCTTTACAGTCAACTTTGATCTTCGAAATTAAATGTGATGCAAATCGCTACTGTCTGTCTCCTTATTTCCGGTTCTTTTGTTCTTTCTTCTTAATAGCGTTTTTCCTCACACCTAAACCGCTTGCGTTCTTAGAGACTTTATTGTCATACTTTGGGTGCAATGATTAAAAACAAAAATCACTGCTGCAAGTTAGATATTCTATTATCTTTAAGCACAATTATTTCGTAATTCCCATTCTTTTAATATTTCCTTTCCTTAATGACGTTTTCTTTTACACATATTCTTTCATAATCAGTAACCCCTTGTTTCCTTATAGCTTTAGTACTTTGCGTGGCGTGAAAGGATTTTGAAAAAAGGAAAAGAATAATTTTTATTGCTTGGTATGATCTATGCTAATGACGGGCTCAGAAAAAAAATTCTTCGAGAAAGGGAAAAATTAAAAAAGAAGATATTAACTATACAAAGGCAGAATGTATGAGCGTTTTCAAACCAGACAATGTTAGGATCTGGAAATCAGAAACATCAGAATGAAGAATGTACTAAAATCAGTATAGAAGCGTACCAACCGATACAAAATATGACATAAACATCCTAGAACGTATAGCATTATCTCAACATGTTTTCCAGAAACTGATCAAAGTTTCGAAATATAAGGACATCTCGTTAGAAACAGAAATATTATTGAACAGTTATGTCATAACTGCCTTTCAATATGGCGGTGAATCCTGAAAAGTCTACTTCAAAGATGAAGAGAATTCGACGCGACAGAGATGTGGTTCTCCAGAGACTTGCTGGGAGTATCATGTCCTTAATATGAAAGCAACAAGAAAGTTGTAAAGAAATAGAAATTTACAGGCTAATACTTTTAAATTTGAAAGAGAAAGATCAAATTCCAATGACATATTATGATGAAATATTGCCTGGGAAACATAACGCTCACAGAACATTCTAAAGCAAATATGGTTAGAGGGAAAATCTGTTAACCTACTTGGGAAATTAGTGTGCGTTAATATAGTAGCGATGATACAGACATATAGTAAAGAATCAAGGTTGGGTAAAAACTAAAAGTGAAGCAAAGTAGTGGATCGTCACGATAGCCCATGGTATTAACGGAAGAGCATAAAAGAAAGATAATCTCTAAAGATCAGTTGTTTTAGAGTGATGTTAAAACGTTCCGTTTTCATTCTATACTACAATCCTTTTCCCACGGGAGGAAAGTTGCTAGCTAGTGTATGGATATTTTCACGACAGATGTTCTGGTAAAGTAACTTAACTTGGTTCAACAAGACCAAAGCTTCACAGCCAGAAACAACAGTGCCACGTACACAGTGTTAACTCTTTCTACTCGCCTACATTTTTACAAGAAAATTCAACAGTTTTTTCACTGGAAATGTTGCATTTTGCAAAGATCTCACGAGAGGATGTTTTTTCCGTTCACAATAATCTTAACCTCTTCAAGTATCGGATCAAGCATTACCTATCGTAAATATTACCATAATATTCGCTTCTTGATCTGTCTCTGTTCGCTCATAATAACGTCCTTTAGTAACGCCATACATTGAGCTGCAATTGGACATTGTACTGTGTGAAGAATAAAGAAAAGAAAAGCAATTCATACTGACAATATCATGGATGCTTTGAATAATTATACAACTTATTATATAAAATAAGCATTCGGATTGGAAAAGGTAGCAAATTATATATTTAAAAATATTGTTGCATTTTCTTCTTCTACGCAAGTTGGAATATATTTTATTTCCAAAGCTAGTTACTTCGATGTTGCACTAGTAAGAGATTTGCATTATTTTTTCTTCATTTTGTCTTGAAATTATGAATCATTAAGTGATTATGGCTTATTTTACTTGTCATCTCTCAAGGTAATATCTTTCCACCAGTCCGAGTTGACTATTCTGGAATAATGATAATAAATGTAAAAGAATAGAAATGCAAGGGCAAAAATGAGCAAAAAAATCACTTCTGTGCAAGTGACATTACATTCGACAGTAGAGACACTATGTATTAATTTATATTTTTGGTTCCTTTATTTGGAAAAATAATGCTTCAGTTTTTTGCTTTTGTTTTAAATGAGATTTTTTTCCTTTTAAAATTTACATTTGAATAATTATTTTCCTTAATCTCTTTTTCCCTTTCGACTCTAGCAAATGGAAATGTTATTTAAAATCCACTCAGACCAATTTATCAAAATACAATCTTCCATTTTATTCTAAAATTTTATTGAGATTCTTTTATGTTTTTACTTTTTGTTTTGTATTTCAATGTGTGTTGGACAGTTTCTGCTTTTTATGATTTCATTGAAATTCCTCTGATATTATTTTAAACTATTTTATTTGTTTCCGGTTTAGTTCATTTAATTTCTGCACTTAGGCACCTCATTGATTTTATTCTATAAATTATGACAGGTCGTTAGGCCACAAATATCAATCCGTTAAGTATTCAGTATTTGGAATGCAAAGAAAATATTCTGTAAAATATTATCACATTTACTTCTTTTTTTTCCTTTCGTATGAAAAGTCAGATAGGAAAATATTGATCTTCATAATCGAATAGTTATATAAACGTTTTCAAAACGATACATTTCTTACATACTAGGAAGTTCTGTTCTTAAAGATATCAAAACAGTGAGATCATTTATTAGTAAAACTCTATTGGCATTTAGGATTTTAATCATTATACATAAAGATGCACATTCATTTATACTAAATAATTATTTATTGCGCCAAGCACCCAAATGAGATAGTCCAGTCTGGTGAACTCAGCATTCATAACCCATGGTTGTACGTATTTATGAAGACTGGTATTTTTAAAAAGTGGAATAATTAGATGATATTTATTCCAGTTACCTAATTTATATATAACAAAATATACTTGGCCCGCTACAGAAAATAGGATTATTTTTAAAATAGAATTCAATTGTAGTCTAGCAATATTATATATAATTTTGAGAACAATTATTAATAATTATTTAATCAAAAGTGTAATATTTACATGAAAGAACACGTTAGATATTCAAAATTAATATCGTATTGTTGAAATTTATTTGCAGATATTTGTCGAAAACGTTGTGATGTTTTAGCCTCGGTTTTGATGAGGATTTATAAATAGCCAATCAGCAATGTATTAATGAAATTTTAGTGATGACAGGATATGTATCAATCATTGACACTATCTTGCCAATTTGATGATTTGACATTTGAAGAAAAATATGTGGTTTATAAGCATCATTTTATATTGATGAATATAGTTATCAAGATAAGCGCAGCAATGTAGAGTTACTACATAAAATACACTTTTCATTATTTCGGTTAACCGTTTCAAGTATTTACATCACACGTTCTTAATTTTTTTTTAAATCTAAAATAAATATGTTATATATTAAGTATAAAAAATTAAGTACTTCAAATGTAAGATATCACACACGCCCACAATTATATAGATATATCATTTCACACATTCAAATAATATATATATATATATATATATATATATATATATATATATATATATATATATAATATAAAAGTGAACATAGAAGTCAACACTTAGAGGCGACAGTCTGTTTCATGCTAGTGCAATCGTCAGAGCTGCCTGACGATTGCACTAGCATGAAACAGACTGTTGCCTCTAAGTGTTGACTTCTATGTTCACTTTTATATTTACACACGCTCTATCTCTGATATTGAGCACTTTATCCCATAAATATAGCACACTTTAAGACTATATTTCTTGATATATATATATATATATATATATATGTTTAATAAAACAAAGGACAAACGAAAAGATACCGACACGTAATCAGTACGATAAATATTTGTTAAATATCAAACATTTGTTAGAAATGAAGCATCGAGAAAAATTGTTTAACAATCGAAATCTTCGGACACGCCTGTGTCCTTGATCAACGATCAGAGGAACAAACTGATAAATGGGAAGAATTACTCAGAGACTGATGTTTTTGTAGATAAGGTATTTTCCAGAGGAAATCTTACTATGAGCAAAACCAGATCTCTGTTTAATCACACGACGTGTAAAATCTTTCGGAAAATAAACATAAATTTTAAATTTCGATCGGTGCAAACGTACTAGTTAGTAGTGGGTGTCGGGGGGGAAGTGTGATTGAAAACATTGGTTATGAGCGATATAGGTTGGAGAAGGCGAATTATGTCAAACGTGTAGCAAGTTGTAGCAAAAATTAAAAGTGTTGAAAGCCACAAATATATGGTTGGAATATGCTTTCATGAAACAGAAGAAAGATAAAGTGAAATAAAGAAAAAATATAGAAAAGGGAATATATAATAATAGAATAAAATTAAAATAAATTATCATCTGATGGAAAAATATAGATAAATAACTTGAAATCAGTTGTTAAAATATTTGAAGAAAATAATGAAAAAAACTGAGAGGAAAAAGCGCGTGCATACATAGATGCAAATGCACACATATGTGTATGTACATACATACAAGTACACACGCAAAGATATGTACCACCATACACGTATAGAGATATAAATGCATGCACAAAATTAATATGTATCTTCACAGACTTACCCTCTTATTATGTAACATATATATATATATATATATATATATATATATATATATATATATATATATATATATATATATATAATATTTGAAGAAAATAAAGAAAAAAATCTGATAGGAAAAAGCGCGTGCATACATAGATTAAAATGCACTCATATGTGTATGTACATACATTCTCTCTCTCTCTCTCTCTCTCTCTCTCTATATATATATATATATATATATATATATATATATATATATATATAATGACGGAAACAAAGGACAAATTGCCAAAACCTAAAACTACCGTCTAGATAGAGTCTCGAATAAAAAAGACAATACTGAAAAAATAAAACAGGCCTAAATGCTCGAAGCCTAGATTGCCTCAACCGAGCAATAAACGATGAAGATCGCGTGCGCGTGAAACTCGAGTTACCACTACAGCCACTCTTTTATATTATACACACACACACACACACACACACACACACACACACACACACATATATATATATATATATATATATATATATATATATATATATAGAGAGAGAGAGAGAGATTGCGAGAGAGAGAGAGAGTTTTCAAATTGTATGCATAGATATCAAAGCTGCATGCGGATTGTCTTTTTTCTCCTTTAATTATATTATCAAACTAACTACCACTATTCTTTTAGTGGGTAGATTTTGTATTGCTTTGCGAACGTAGTTCAGTATATTATTACATTAGGAGTTTAACGCTAATTCAGAGTTTTGATTATTGCCATAATCGCTTATTTATTTTGGTTAAATGGTTGGACGATGTTTAATTCGGCTAGATTTATTTACGTTCATAACTTACAGATTTCATATATAAATATATATATATATATTTTATTTACATTGTATTTATTGGTTAAATGTGTTCAAAATCCTCCTTCGAAAATACGTAAATACCAGAATAAACGTTAATGGCATTTGAATCGAAATAATTTTTGTCCTGATATAAGGTATTTTATAGCTGTTGTATAGGGTAGTTATGTTAGCATATATATATATATATATATATATATATATATATATATATATATATATATATATATGCATATATATTATTTTTTGCTGTGTGTGGTCAGCAGACATTTGCTTCGGTATTTCATGCGTTGTTTTAATGTCGTAATTCGTTTTATGTTCTTATTTAGAAAAGATAATATTTCATTTCGCCCTAATTCCATAACGTTATGTCGTTTTCTAAATTAATTGTATTCGCTTATATTCTTCCATTAAAAATTACATATTTGTTCTTAATTTATAAAGTTTCATGTTTTTTTCGATTCACCGACAATGGCCTGCTTCCAGGCACCGATTGCAATGAAGTGTAAATACAGAAATTAGGTACATTTTGAGTAATTAAATGAACGTCTAATTATATTTAATTATGCTGACAGTACGATCATCGTCGTCATCGTGGACGTGTCTATTATCCTAATCGTATGTATTTCTCTACTCACTGTTTTATTTTTCTTTGTAAATAATTACTAGAAATATAATTGTTAAACTTTGGCGGAAAATGCAGCGACGTGATTCAGGTATTAGTCGCCATTTCAGGATTCTTGTTATCGCGAAAATATTGAGTTTTTCGTATAAATTTTGATTGGCTATAGACTCGATTAATTCGTACTTATTTGCCGAACTCAAATAACAAGTGGAGAAGATGGAAGAGTGTTGATATTATAAATGCAAACATCAGTAAGTAACTTGTTCGCTGGTTCCATATTATGAGAAATATTTTTAATTATTTAAAATTGAATAAAATAGTCACATTAAATATAACGAAAGATAAAAGGCTGCTGGAAATATAAAAGAAAGCTATTAGGTTATTACATAAATACGTACTTTTTTAAATAATTTATTTTAATACTTAGTATTTATTAATATCACTGATTAATCATTCAACAATGTATCAGATTTCATTGGTTACGAATCGCTGCCTATGATTTACTAAAAATTCAATCCCTCAACGATAGAAATCATTGGATTTTGACACAAAAAAAATCATCAAACCACGTTTTAAGCTCTCCGTCGTTGTTAAAGGAAACAGCACTGATCCTGTTAGAGAGCAACAGAGAAATTTGATAGTGTAACGGGGTTAAATTAAGTGTAGTAGAACTTCCCAACCGAACTCTTTCTTTGTATCAACCTGGTGTCGATCGAGTAAACTGGTAGTAACGACGGAGAGCTGAAATTTGCTTCTCTCGGTAAATGCGCCGTGTTTTTGGCATTTACCCTTTACTTTAAAGCCTTTACCTTTACTTTTGAGTGAAGATGGCGAGCGACAGTAACATGAGAGCTTGCCTTCTTTATTCAGCGCGTGCGATTGACTCCTATGAAAGTGAACAAGGGCGCTCAGAATTCCGGAGTGACTGTAACTTCGAACTTAACCTTCTTGAATCGGGAAAACCATTTCTATGCCATTCTGTCAGTAATGAATTCATCCCCTTACACAGCACAAATATCTCGAGCAGCATTGGCAGCATGATTAAAACCAAAGAGAAAATTATGTTGAATAGACTCATTCTTGTCTACTTGGCATTCAATCTTAAAGGCCTTTCCTAATTTGGAATAAAATATCAATAATATTAGATGACATTTTCACAGGATGAATGGAGTTACTAAGATCCAAAAAATGCAAAGAAATATTATTGTTCGAGATAGTTTGCGGGACATCATAAACAAAACGAACGAATATATGAAACAACCTAATATTTGAAAGTGTAAAAGACCACAGACCACCGAAATACAGGGTTAGAACAAAAGTCCATACTGTTTTTTTTTTCTTGGTGGCGAATAAACACTTGATTTTAATTAACATGTGACTGTAACGTTTGATAGATATTTATTCTGAAACCTCAGATTTTAACGTGTCTTTCTATATATTTTTCTCGAGACTGGGAATTATTACAGTAAATAGGTGATAATTAATTGACGTACATAAGATGTATTTGCGTCATCTGACTGATTTATTAGTGGAAAAGAAAGGAACGCGATACACACATCATAAACACATGAGCCGTTTATAGAGATGGCATAATGGCTGAGAGTACTGCCCGTAATTGGTTCACTGGAATCAGTAGTGGAATTTTCATCGAGAGGGGAAATAATTTTCCAGCAGACCTACACCCACTGAAACGAAATCGAAATTCTCATTAAAAGTCATCTAGGCTATACAATACGGGACATCTTGGAGGTATTATATTACATATATCTCATAGGAGTGCTGTAGCGTATTTCAAAATGTCTGGATACGTGAATAGCTAAGATGCTTTGGTTCCTCACTATTAAATAGGTAAAGATTAATGGACAGAATGTTCTGCGATTTCCTGTTCAAACTGAATCGACATCACCCGTTTTAGAAAAGGACGATAAGAATCGATGAAAAATGCATTGTTTACAACAATTTGAAGTGAAACATGTTCTTGTAAAAAAAAAATGAGCCATCGTTATACACTTTATAAGCCACTCTTCCTCAAAAGAAAGTGTCTGGTGGAACTGGAACGGCATTATGCTCCTTCCGCAATATCACAGTTCGAATACAAACATATATTGATCTAAATTGTGTTGATTAAAAGGAAGTAATTGACGAAATAGGCGTCACTATAATTTGTCAATCGCAAAGCTGCCTTCTACCAGGAAATCGCCAATCCTCACGTCTCTCTGAAGATCCGGCAGAAATTGTTGTAGTTTGGCTGGAATGTCATATAACACAAAACTTACTTAACTAATCTTTTCTTTGCTGATTACCTTGACCCATAAAAATTATTACAATCGGAAATTTAATTTCTCTGGAAAACAGTAAAACCATTTAGATCAGTTCAGCATCTAGAATGATTATAATTTTTGAGTGAAGATACTCATGAAGATGCTCCGCAGAAGATAGTGAAAAAAAATGGCACAAACTATCTAAATATTGAAAACGCGCCAGATGTTCATTCTGGCCAAACACAAAAAGCACTGACATGCTTACAAATATGGCCTATATGGAGAAAGTAAGAGACTATTACTATAGAAAGGGAATATCGGCCCAAAATGATTCTGAAATAAATTTGACATCGGTTAATATGCGATCTGTTCGGTAATATGTAAACATCTTTCGTTTAACAATGTAAGCTACAATTGGCTGAGAAAAACGAAATTCCTTTGGGGTTGTTAAGTAAAAACTGATTACCAATTTATGGTCTAAGCAATAGATAAAATCATCATGAATATCTCAATAAATATGTTACAAAATCGAATACTCTGATTCAAGATGTTTCCCGTCTGACATTCACAGCTAGGACTCGACATCCAAAGGATACGGCATAAATTATCTTCACCCCATTCGAATTTCTTTGTTAAGGAGTAAATTCCACTCAGACATCTTCTTCTAGAGAACTGTCAATCTGTAAAACAGACACCCGAGAGGATCATTCTTAAATTTTCAAATCTAATGTCAGCTGATATCTTACTCAGAGATTTTCTTAATATTTACCCCTTCCTGCCCCCGCCAATCTACGCTCTTAAAAAAATGCCCATTGGGTAACCATTTTAATAGGATGGGTGCTTGGGCATTGTATCTGTTGGTAAAACAAAAATACGGCTAGAGATATTCATAAAAGCGATTCACTCCTTTCTTCATTATTTGTGCTCAGAAATGAACGTAAACGAAACTGAATGCGACTACATATCCAATAACTGACATAGAATTTAGCAATCAAGTAGATATTTGATCTAGTCTGAGAGGGAGAGGGAACGGGTTCGTTTATTTTACAGCATATCAAATCCTTATAGCACATTTAATGTCAAAATTTAATTTTCTTGGGAGCCTTCGTAATTTTTCTTTACAATTAAAATGCATTGCAAGAAACTTTTTACTATAAAAATCTATTGTTGGAAATTTTTACTCTAAAAATGTATTTTTATACTTTCATATTGTTTTAACATTAGCTCTGTTGTTCATTTTATGGCAATAGCTGGGACCCTAACAGTTGCTGTCTACCTGGGCCAGGGTGGGTCTGGGAACAACAATGTATTGAAAACTGGAATGCTAGTCCGGTTTAATGTGATTTTATTGAAAGTAACTGAAGAGTCTGCCGTTTTGGCTAAGACGGCATATGACTTATTTATACAATTCATAAGCCAGAGGATCGGGGGCAATCGGGTTGTCTTACCACGTTCTCCTCGGCTATGCTTTCTCCTAGTCCGGCACAAAATCATCCAAGCGTCTGCGTCTCTTGACAATTCTCTGGGATCCTCTCGGTGGCAACTGATCTGAGCTTTCAGGTGTTTTGGTTTTCAAGTGCGAAATGTACGGTATTCCATATTATCCTACTGTATCTCACACTCTCAATTCCATTGAAGATCGTATGGGGTAGGCCGGCTTACGGCCATTCCCTGTACCAACAAGAATCATCTTAGCTGATCGGACATAAAAGATGTCCCGTGACCTGAATAATATAATCTAGCGCCCCGAATATAGAGATCAGTGAACAATGACAGTGTATGACCGTTGTTGCACTTACAACTGGACAGGAATTGCGAAAAGAAATCACGAGTAGTAGATATTTGTTTCGGGATTTACATAGAAGAAGACCGTTAAAGTCCACGCTCAGTCTATCAAATGGCTGTGTAGCTTTTTACTAAGTTTCTCAGTTCGGGTTTGTAGAACCTTGGTTTTATTCGAGCGCAAATCTGACAACCGTTTGTTATTCGTTTAACGTCTTCAACTGAAAAAAGCAAATTCCTGTTTCGAACCATATGCATCATCCGCGTGATGCCTGGATGACAGAGATCGTTATGAACGGTTTGTGGATCTTTGGTGCTGTTTACTGATCCACACACTCTTGATTCTTGACGTTACATTTTTTCTTTCCCGAGCGATAGAAAACGTCAAACGAAATAGAAAAGCTCTACCCTCCATCTCGCTATCTTTTCACATTTTATTTTGCTTGACGTCTTGGTATCAAGCATAAAAGAGACTGACTTTTGGTCAGGGATTAATTTAAAGAATTGACCAATTAAAAAATTTCACACTTTTTTAGCGCCTTGACTAGGTCATAAGCCTCCTTTTCGACAGTTGAATGTCTGTGCTCAGATTTTGACAATATTCTGGAGAATAACGCTACAGTGTGACTGGATTGCTTAACGCGGCAGCTATGGCGTGGTCGGAAGCGTCGCTTTCTACTTCTAGGGCAATATCAGGATTCACCGAAGTGATGGCTGATTTGCTAACATCTCTTTTTAAGCCCACAAACGATTTAACAACAGAAGGTAAAAAAAAATATAGTTAATTTTGTAAGTAGGTATATTTTTTTTCTGAAAATGAGAGTATTCATTGAGAATAATGAGTGAACATAACCATGGTTCGTCGCAAGGGGTCTATGGTGTTGGGAATTGGTAGATTTTTCACTGGTTTTAGTCGGCCAGTATCCGACTCCAAGATTGCTTACAGTATATCTAAGTAGTCTGATTGTTGTCGAATCATATGAACTCTTGTCATGGTTGATTGTAAGATTATATTTCTTGACAGCCGCCAACAACCGTTTTAAGTTGCGTGTGTGGTCGGCCCAGTCATAGCCGCACACTGTCGCATTCTCTATGTAGGCAAAGGTGCCTTGTAGTCTTTCTCCAATAATTATATTATCGGGGGCCCGCTGAAAACTGAAAACCCCGTTAGTGACAACAAACAGAATCCGTCGGAACTGATAGGTCGTCCACAGGCTACAAATGCCGTATGAGATTTATCTTTAGGGTCTATAGCTATTTGGTGGTTATTACTTCTTAGATCAAATGTACCAAATAATCTGTATTTGGCGATCTTGTTTATCATCGCCTCAATAAGAGGTGTAGCGTAAGCATTCATTAGGGTGTACCTATTTATAGTTTCGGAGTAGACTGTGACCATCTCCTTTATTATTATCCGAAAACGTTATAAATACTTGTGCTTTCGATGGTGACCAGCTTACTTAGATTATTCCTTCTCTTAACGTATTTATGCTTGAATAAACGTTTTGTCTTCAAGAGCATATTTTTGAGATTTCTGCTGGTTTGCAGTTATCGGTTATGTTTTCGAAAAGAGAGTGTTTTGTAAATTTATGGCGGCCAAGCCACAGATGTTCAACGCCGTTTTAGGTCCACCCAAAAGAGAGATTAACACTAGATTGTTGTTTGAGAAAATCATGGTCCAGTATTTCATCTTAGCATAGTTAGTTTGATTGAACTCTAGGCCGGACAAAATATATCTTCTTACCTGCGAAGAAGCGTTCGCCATAGCTACCTGAGTATTGCAATGTACGATTTTAAATGTGTTTCTCTTTGATATATCAGCGCTACTAAAATTCTCCGAGATTCCTGTGTCGACTAGAGACTTAATTTCTTCCTCGTTTATTTTTACCATTAATATTGCCTTTGAAAAACATTTAGGGTTTTCAGTTTATACGATTCTAGTCACAATAAGAGCGTTCGAATCAGGTGGAAAAAGGCTTGAGCGACAAACCTTAGAGAAATATCTCTTCTTCCAACACTTGTGGCATTTAGCTTTTTGAGACTACAAAAATAACATTGTGGTCTGGTAGCATCACTAGCAGTACATGCAGTGTCTTCCGGAGAGAGAAGACTTTGAACTGGCGGAGTGGGGGAGATAGAAATGGTGAAGTCTGTTGTAGAGGTTTGTCTTTTTTCCCCTGTTTTGGTCGTTTGGACTGGCGGACTAGTAGGAGTGTGAGTACTTAGTGCAACCTCTGCAACACTTATTTGGAGGTATGAACAAGATCGCTTTTCTGCCATCTGCAAGGTAAGTACCTGCAGCTACATCTAGTTGTTTTTTCCAGCTATCTTTCGACTCTAATACATTTATAAAGGAGTATCTTATAAATTATGTTGGATTATTTTGTGTATTCAAGTAATAGTGAGCAAACCCAAATGACTTGACTCACTTTATAGTTCCCCAAAAGAAGGTTAGCCAATACGGAGACGGGAAATATTCAATCCGTCTTGTATAAAGGCGGCCGTTTTGATTACTCTCTCCGAATGTCCAATGCGAACCGGTTAACCGCAGTTTGTCGATTACTGTGTTATTATTGCGATTTCAGACAACTTTGAAGATCAACTCAGTGATAAGTGTTTATTTTGTTACTTTTTCAGTTTCCAACATTGTTTTTGAAGTTTCTTGGTTTTCACTTTTTCGTTTTAGTATATATTGGAATATTTTACATTTACCTTTCATTTGCCTTTTTGTTGTATTTATTACCCTCCCCCTATTTTGATTTGCATTTGCTCTTTGGTTGAATTGTTTATTGCCTTGGTTTGTCCCGTTCTTGTTCCATTTTATTTTGTTTGAAATGAAAAAAAGTAATATTTATAAAAGGAGCAAGAAAAAGAGATAAATTACGTCGACCGTGGTTGTTTTTAGTCTACGCCATGGTCGACACAAACAATAAAAAAGTGCCTGATACACCGGTGGCAAATCCGGTGTCGCCAGCAAAATCGGCCTGGTCTCAAGATAGGCCGCTAAAGAAAGATGGGGAATTCTATGCCAGTCAGAGGAAAAAACTGGAAAGCAGTTTCAACGGCAACGAATTCCTCACGATTAAGGACGCCTTTGATGCAGTGAAAGTGAGAACTATTTCTCTGCTTACTTCAGACGTGAAGATTAGCGGGAAGTGTTCTTAACACAAAAACATTACGGTTACAAATCGAATATATGGGCACCCGCAGAACGAAAATTACCGTCCACGGAGTACCGATAGACATTTCAGAAGATCGGATGGGGGCTTTCTTCTCTAAATATGGGGAAGTGAGCGAAGTGAAGGCCATCTGCAGTAAGTCAGGAATTGACACTGGCGATATGGAAGTTCAAATTACCCTGGACAAGGAAAACTTCCAAGAAATCCCAAACATTTTGCTCTGCCGAATGCGAAGAATGCTGGTGGTGGTGGAAGGGAGGAAACCATGTTGTTGGGTGTGCGGACAGCCGGGCCATATGGCAAAGGCGTGCCCCACCAAGAAGGTGCCAGCACAAAAAGAACCGACTCCAGTAACGACAGCAGCAGCGACAGCAGCGACCGCTACCAAAACCGCCGAAACTGGCAAGACTTCGAGTGACGGCTGGAAGGAAGTGGTGGCAAAGGGACGAAAATCCCAAACAAGCCTCCCGTCCCCCCCAAAGGAGGCTTCTCCCAAAAAGCAGACTGACAAAGAGAGTCAGAAGAAAGAAGAAAAAAAGAAGCAGCATCTACCAAAGCAACCCGAAGTCGAGATGGAGGTAGAAGAACTACCTACAATGCGGTCTTCCTCTTTGAAGAGGAACAGGGAAGAGGACGAAGAAGAAGTGCCTACAAAAAAGCATACAGCAGAAAAAAGAACGGGGAGGAGCCAGGAAAAATTCAAATGCGCATCCACCCCGGCATCTCCAGAAAGGAATATTGCTGTACCTGTTCCTAGGAGTCTCCCCCCATCACTCTCACGTTTGCCACTCCCTCCTCCCACTCCCACTTCCACTCCCACTCCCACACAATCATCCACCCCCATGTCATCGGATGCGTCCCCTACCCAGCATACACCCACTCTCCCGTCCATTCCCTCCCCACCAGACCCAGATAGGGTTAAGAAAAAAAAGAAGAGACTCTTTAAAAGAGCAGAAGATATATGCAGGGTGGATAAGACGGAGCTGGAAAAAAACTGTTCTTCCAGGAAAAAATCCCTTCTAGGTCCACTCCATAAACTCACCTCCATTGACAACATGTCGGTGGAAGACCCCCAGAACTTTCCAGGGGCCCCAGGTGTGATTGCCCTCATCAGGGATGCGAGGAAACATTTAAAAGTTTGGGCCCATATGTTTGAGGCCAAAGAAGCATTCCCAAATTTGAGAATGGCGGAGTTTGGGTCTCCGGATCTCACAAAGATGCACGGCTTCTGTGCAGGGAGGGTCCCGGTACGTCTCCACCCCTCACTATACAGGGCCTTAAAATTAACATACCCTACGGACGTCGGCGGGATTGTCTCGGAAGGACGGATGACGTCGGAGCTGGGCACGGGAAGCCTGGGACAAACCGTCGCGGTCCTGTCACCGGCAGATTTCCGCCCCGTATGTGCTTAGGTTGTTGCAGTAACTCTCGTTTTTTATTTTTGCAGGCCTAGAAAATGGAAATAAAGATAGCCAGTTTGAATGCGAAGGGCTTGAGAGATCGGGGTAAGGCTGCCCGCCTGCTTCGGGATCTCTTGTCCTTCGGCGTGGATGTTGCCGCGATCGAAGAGACCCACTTTGTTTGCACTTCCGATGCGTGTGTGCTGGAGGATGACTTTGTCATCTATTCAGCATATGGGGACCGATGTGCCAGAGGAGTTTCTTTGTTGGTCAGACGTACTCTCGATGCGAAGGTGGACCTTGTGCATACCGATGCCGAGGGTCGGTTAATCGTGGCCGATATTACCGTGAAAAGTGGTTCGTTTCGGGTCGTTGCGGTTTATGCGCCCAACGACTGGGAGGAGCGGGGTTCCTTTTTTCGGCGGTTGGGGCCGTTCCTAGTTGATTCATCGCGCCTAGTTTTAATGGGGGACTGGAATGCCATCCTGAACCCCAAGTTAGACAGGGGGCGGGGCGCTAGCGGGAGTAGGGGCGATCGTAGCCTGGTCAATCTGATCGACGATTATGGTCTCGTCGATAGATACCGGGTCGATCATCCCAGGGGGAAAATGTGGACGTGGGCTCGTAGCTGGCCGTCTGTCAATGTAGTTAGCTACATTGACAGAATGTTAGTTCGTAGAGCCGACATAGACTTGTTAGATTGTCCCACGTTCCACTGGGTAGGCTACACGGATCACAAACTCGTTTGTGCCCGTGTGGCGTTAGAACATAGGCCTAGAATGGCTGGCTACTGGAAGTTCAATCTGTCTTTACTGGACAGGCGGGACTTCCAGAGGCAGCTAACTAGTGTAGTGCAGCGGGAGCTAGTGGGGGCGGTTATCGGGAATAAGTGGTGGGAGCGACTTAAGGATAGAATTAGGTCTTTCACCACTGATTTCAGCAAACGGCTCGCTCTAGATAGAGCTGGAGAGGTGAAGACGCTTAAGGCTAATTTTTCCCGGGCGGAGGCTGGGGGGGATCCCCTAGAGATAGCCCTAGCTAGGGAGGCCCTGCAGCGTTCGAATAGCGAGCGCTACATGGGTCAGGTAATTAGGCATAGGCTAAGTAAGATGTCTTCTGAAGCTGTGAACCTGGGCGCAGATCTGCGTCGGGAAGAAGTCCGTCGAGGTGGTGATCGTTACATTCGTCAAGTCAAAACCCCGGAGGGGCGTACTCTGCGGTCGACTGACGACATGTGCGAGGCGTTTCGGCGGCATTTCGAGAGCCGCTTTACCAAGGAGCCTGGTCTCCGTGAGGAGGAGTTTCGCAGCTATTTGGCTGACTTTCCTCGGCTTGAGCCGACTGAAGCAGCTAGCTGCGAGGGAGAGATCACGGAGGGCGAAGTCTACGAGGCATTGAAGAAGGTCGGCAGAGGCAAGTCGCCCGGTCTGGATGGTTTGCCTTATGAATTGTACTTGAGGCTGTCGCACATCTTTGTTCCGATTTTGACTGCAGTGTTCAACAACTGGTTTCGGTCGGGGTCCATCCCCAACCGCATTTCCAGGGGTGTGATCACTCTGTTGAAAAAGGGCAAGGGTGTTGGGGGTAAACTAGACGATTACAGGCCCATAACTCTGCTAAACACAGAGTTAAAGATTATGGCCAAGATCCTGCAGGAGCGTTTGCAGTCAGTTGCCGAGTCTCTGTTGGGACCCGAGCAGACTTGTTCTGTGAGGGGCCGAACAATTCAGAGCAACCTGCATTTGATCCGCACGATCCTAGAGGGAGTAAAAGACGACGAGGAAGCCGCGCTGATCAATTTGGATCAGTCCAAGGCATTTGATAGGGTCGACCATCGCTACCTTGCTACTGTCCTGCAGGCCGCCGGATTCGCACCCGACTTCTGCCGCTGGATTAGTCTCCTGTATCGCTCCCCCAGTGCTGTGGTACAGGTGAACGGAAAGTTGTCGGGCGCTTTTGTTCTGTCGAGGTCGGTTCGTCAGGGTTGTCCGCTGTCGCCTCTCCTTTATGCTTTGGCGTTGGAGCCTCTCCTTCGCCGGCTGAAGGACGAGACGTGCAGTCCGGCCCTACGCGGGATCGCCGTTCCTGGAGGGTCTCGAGCCAGGGTTTCCGCGTACGCCGATGACGTATCTGCTTTCGTGTCGTCCCGGGGCGACATTGAAGCGGTACAGAAGGCGCTTGATCGGTACGAGAAGGTGACAGGGGCCAAGATAAACCGCGACAAGTCGTCCGGCTTGCGGTTAGGTGCCTGGAAGAGGCGTGATCTTCCAGGCCGCTTCGGTTGGACGGACGGTCCTGTCCGCATTCTTGGAGTGTGGTTTGGACCCGACCTCCAGCTGGAGAAGAATTGGTCAGAAGTACTAGCAAAGATCGGTTCTGCCGGCCAGACTTGGAACCGACGGAGGTTGTCTGTGAAGGGCAGGGCGGACGTGTGTGTTACATACATTTTCCCCCTGGTTCTTTATCGATTGTCAGTACTTCCTCTCTGTAAGGCCCACAGGAAGGCGCTCGAGCGATCGCTATCCTCCATTTTATGGAGGGGACGCGGTAACAGGGTCGACAGACGAGTCTGTACTAAACGTCCGTGTCATGGGGGGCTGGGAATGCCACACTTGCTGAGTCACATCCGTGCCTCACGGTTGGCTTTCCTACGCCGCGCATTGACTAGAGGAGATCCGATTCTGGAGGGGATTGTTAGGGACGCGTTCCCTGGCCTTACTATCAGTCCGCCCATCTCGAGGGTTGAGCGCCGTCGTAGACCCCGGGATCAATCGCTTTTCCTCCGCGAGTGTCGGTTAGCCTTGAAGGCTATTCCGCGGTCCAGTGACCTGTCACAGCCTAGGAAAGTCTTCTATAGGGGATTAGTGGAGGGGCGCGCGAAGGATTCCCTACGTGATACGCTCTGCTTTTCGGAAGAGGAGTATCGCTCCTACTGGTCTTGGGCGCCAGCGGCGGATTATCTCAGTAACCCTGAGTTTTCGCTTACCTGGCGATTGGCTCGGAATCGGCTGCCTCTCAACGACAAGGCTTTCATATGGGGCTTGGCGGATTTGCCAGACTGTGAACGGTGTGGTCTTGGTTTAGAAGAAACGGCTTCGCACGCCTTCTACCATTGCCCCCGGGTCCGCCCCTTATGGGACCATGTCGGCGAGCTGACGGCTCGTCTCGCTCCCGAAGAACTCGTGTCCATTGATCGCGCATACGCGTGTGACAATGTGTCGCCCCCGTATTCCGGGGTGAAACGAATGGTGTTTCTGACGCTGCTAGCCACGGCTCGAATGGTGATATGGACGACGCGCATGCAGGAAGTCTTGCGAGGCAATCGTCTTTCGCATCAGGATCTAATCCGATTCTTTGAGCATCAGCTCAAGATAAAGATTAGAACTGATAGAAAACGATTGCATTCGACAGTCTTCAACGAAAGGTGGGTAAAAGAGGCGAGCTTGGTTCGTTTGGACGGGGCTAGCCTTGATTTTCTTTTCTAGGTTAATCTAAGTCACATCGGGGTGGTTTCCTGTGGAACCCTCCCCTTGGTTAGGTTAGACAAGCTTAAGTGTACCTAGTTAATGTGAGTAAGTGTTGTTCCCGGCCTGTTTCCCGGCTATCTTTTTAGTTATGATCCAAGTCGAGATTCCCAACCTCCTCAGTTTGTTTTGGCCCCACCTTTCATCTCGACTAGGTCAGCCTTTTATTTCCCCATGTCCGGGTTATTTTATCTCTTTCCCACTCCCTTAGTGAGAGTGTTTCTTGATTCTGTCCTCTGGGCAGAATACAGCGGCCTCTCTATTTTGAGGGTTGGACGGGCCCTACTAACACAAATTATGTTTAGTTTAAATATTTGTTGAGTTTTTAGTTTGTTATTGGGTTCATCTCCCTCCCCACTTTCATCTTTTCATTATTAGAATTTTAATGTATGTTATTATCATCAAGATTTTTATGGTGTGGGGCGCGTTTTTGTAGGTTCCCCTGGTGTGGATGTGGTATTATGGTGGATGAAGGTTTGAATGGCGACGGATGAGTTCTTGTGGTGAATGGGTTAATTGTAATGTATGAATGGGTCGCGAATCTGATTAGCTAGGTATAGGATAGTAAGTTATGACCAGCCTCTACCCCTCCCCTTTTCGGCCTTGTGCCACATTTGTTGTATTCCAACAAAAAATAAAATGTCCAATGCCAACCTGTCAGAACCAAAGATGACCAGAACAGAAGGAAGAACTACGCTCTGCTACTTTATCGAGATATCCACTGCTAACCTGAACTACGCTTCCCTACTGTCTTCGAAATATTCACTGCCAACCTCTGGATTCTATACTCAAAGACTACCGTCATCATGAACAACAAATTCGTCTGCTGCCTGACATGCTGTCGTCTCTTGAAAGTCTCAGTCTCGACTTAAGATGTTTAAGCGCTGAAGATACAGTTCTAAACCCGCCTCAGGGGTTTGGTGGGTAGTTGCTAATAAAATCCGGGTAAAGTTTATGCTTCGACACTTCACAAAATTTCAATGCAAAACTTCCATGGCACTCTGGTAAGTTTTGCAGTGAGAAATATTGATATATACGGATATTGAAACATTGTGCATTAGCAGGTTAACTATGACCGTAGCAGTAATAGAAATAATCGTTTACAGTATTACCAGGCGTCAGTAGAAGACAGGTCTGCGGAGTTTAAATCGAGACCTGGTTTAAGGTATTTCTCCATTATTACGTTCAATAAATGGTGACGAAAACTCGTAGAGTCATTCAGATTAATGTGCCATTATTGAAATTAACTGAAGAAGAGACTTGCTAATTTGGCTAAAACGTCGTGACTTATTTATACAAATCATAAGACAGAGTACGTAGTCGTTTTGTCTTACCACAAACAGCAATTAAGAAGTTAGATGGAAAGGAAATAAATGAAAACAATATATGTAAAGAAATTCGATATACATCAAGAAATTAGTTAAATATATTTTTTCTATCCGTTAGTCTTACCATTAGAACAGGACAATCGCCTGAGATATATGACTGGCTGTTGATAGGTTGTGTCATTGGGGTTACCACAAACACTCTGCAGGTAATGAATCTCTTGAAATGTTTTCCTTATTACTAAGTACTTCCTATCAGGTAGATCCACGAATTTCGTTGTTACTGGCCAGTCTCTCGAAACCCGTGAGATCAATTCGGGCGTTTCCCAGGTTTCTTTTCTTGGTTCCCTACTCTTTTCGCTAATTATTCTCAGGGCATACTCAGTAATTATGCAGAGGGCACAACCAGGTAGCTGATCTCCCATCTGGCTTAACTCTAACAGCTTAATCTGCAAAAATCTGTAATAATCAATTCCTGGAGTATAAAGGTCGTTATATCTCATTGTCACCGATCGCAGCCTGAATATTGTCCTATCAGGATGAATGGTCGTAGAGATAATTCTCTTCTTGCTGGGAACGTTTGTTTGGACTGATGTTAATCCAAGACTTCAGGAGAAGAGAAACTCAGAAGTAGCTGATACACAATGTATTCATTTAAAATACGTAGAAAATAATAACCTTTTAAATTTTGCATGAACAGTTTAGAGAAGATAGCAGTGACTCCTTACGCCTTCTCAGACTAAGGTTTACTAAGGTAGCTAGAATATCTATAAGAATTAAAGATTTGTGAATATAATCTTTATAACGTGAGCTGCTTAGATGGCACTTTGTTGATAAATTCAGAAGAGAAACTGAAATGAATATGCTAGAGTAGTTATTCATTTTAAATACGTAGAAAAGATTAAGTATTAACTGTAAAAATGAAAAAGTTTAATGAAAAACGTGTGGAACTGGGACGGAATTGCTAATCTCCGATTTGGCTCTTAATGCTTGACCATCTCGTCATAGACAAAGACAAATACGGGAAGCCATTGAGATGCCTCCTTCGGTCGAGTCATACGAATATCATAGATAGAATATAAGAACAATGCGAATGTCTAAATTGAAAAAGCAACTACAGTGACATTAATAATTGCAATCAGAAGGATACAGTTGTAATTTTTAGGACGCATAATGAGACAATTTTAAATGATTAGTTTAGAGATGATAACAAGAGAAGCTAACCCTTTAAATTTTAGATGATCAGTTTAGAAATGATAGCAGAATACACAAACACCCAGGAGAGTGACACCTTGCGCCTTCTCTAAGGAACCTTTTCTAAGACAACTAGAAGGGCTGCAAGAATTTAATATCGGTGCATATAATCTTAGCAACATAAGATACTCGGATGACACCGTTTTGATGAAAAATTCGGAAAAGAAACTGAAAGGAAGCAGATAGACATGGTATTCATTTTAGATATATAGAAAAGATTAAACATGAACTGTAAAAAGACAATATACACAAGGAAATATATGTGGACATCTTACGGAATACTTAGTCTCCAACATGGCGGTTAATGCCAGATACTCTCGTCAGAGTCGAAGAAATGATTTGAAGACATTGAGATGTGGTTTTCGGATGAATCTTAAGAATATCCTAGATGGAATATGAGAAACAACTGGAATATCTCAATTCAATCTGTGTACGATATTATATATAATAGCAATCAGAAGGAAACTGTTGTGACGCATAATGAGGAAATCGTCCTGGAAAATTTAATACTCATGGAGCAGAAGAGGCACAGAAAACGGTGAGTAACCTACTTAAAGTTTTAACTGAATGCATAGAACATCTTACCTCACCCGGGTAGAGGGACACACTAATACACCCTCAAAGGTAACCAGGTGGGCCCAATTTAACAGAAGAGTAATTTATGAATTATTTTTACTTTCAGAAATCTTTATTTTTAAAAAGCTAGAGACATTAAGAACATGTCTAAATATTCTAATGTGGATATTATAGTCCTTAATCTTTAAGAAGGAGCGTATAATCCTTTCTTTTTTGTCTTCCTAAACAGTTGTAAACCAGTCATTGTTAGATTCTATAATAAATAGACGAAAGGAATTAAACTGTACCGCTAATCTTTTGTGTGAATTTTAAACGTAAATGTTATATTTTCAAATTTCATGACTAATTTTTCTTTATTAAAATATAAGTTCAACCCAGAGTTTTAGTTATTGTAGAAGTGCGCGCTGAATTTAAAAGAAGAAGAAAAAACGCCGGTATAGAAGAACAAGAACAAAGACAGACAGCAGAGCATAAAAAATTACTTTGATTAAGTCTTTGTAAACACCTTGCGTGCTAGTGGCACTCTCACCCTGCTTGGGGTGATACGCTTAACAAAAGTAAAAACATGTTTTGTGGAGAGAAAATATCAACAACGTTGTGAAGGAATACAATACATAAAATACATGGTAAATTCTGAAACATTCATGTATCTGTTCATATAATTTGAGTTTACTTTTTTCATGGCACAGGAACATGTATTAACGTTTGATGAGGCTCCGATGTTTGAACATGTTTACTCAATAGTGAATGTACCATCACTGGTTTCCCCATACTATTTCTCCATTAAATAACCCGTTCGGTTCGAGATCGTTACATACAGTTATGCGTAAATAACCATAGGGAGGGTATGGATCCATCTACTCATCCTGCTATGCATCAAAAAGTATAAATTGTATCTGTAACAATCATTGTTATTCTCGACAAATGCTAATGCAATATTACCTCAGAAAAATATGAATTACTGTTATAATCCAAAATATGATTCGTCTTTAAATAATTCACACATTTTTTGCTAAGCTGTAAAAACAAATCAATCAACCATGACAACAATGATTTACACGTTATAAATTCAACCAACCATCGTATTT
>OZ038481.1:78815765-78855765 GCA_964036315.1 Acanthosepion esculentum
GCTCACAAATAAAATCATTTTTATCGGGCCTATGAGCAGGTGTTGTCGTGGTATCGTAGCACAGTTATGCAACAGATCATATCGCTCTATATACAACGTTGACATGTCAATGTAGGCTATCCCTTCTTCGTTTTGCCCAAGTTCAAGGACGGTAGGGTAAATATGATGGCTTTTATGACGGATCAATACAGTACAAACATACATATTTTAAATAAACATACAAATAAATGTTAATGACAAATTCTTAAAACGAACATTAATGCGAAATATGTTTTAAAATAGTTCTTAATTCTAGTCATTCATTCATTTTGTGAGGTATCATATTTTTACACGTGAATCATATACACAATCTGAGGAGAATAATCATTACTATTAAATTCCTGTCTGTTAATATGAAACGTCCACCTAAGAATGTTCACCAAGTTTAAAATCAGGCGAACAATATACGAGGGTCATTCAATAAATAAGGGGAATTCTTCGGTATAAGGACTTCTAATACAGATAGAAGCTTACTCTTTTTTATTTTTTATTTTTTGTTTTACTTCTTTTTCACATGGATTTAATTTCTTTTGCAGATTAAAAAAAAAAACTTTGATAGTTTTGGTGATTAACACAGATGGCCGACCAAGAAGCATGCTCTAGAATTGAACAGCGGTCAGTTATCAACTTTTTGGTTGCTGAAGGGGGCAAACCAGTTGAAATTCATAGGAGAATGTCAAATGTGTATGGTGCCACATGTTTCAGGCCCAAAAAGTCTACAAGTGGGATAAATTATTTAAAGAAGGACGCAGCAGTGTTGAGGATGAAGACAGGCCTGGAAGGCCTACAGAAGTGAGGTCTCCTGAGGTGATCGAATCAGTCAATGACCTCATTCAGTCCGACAGAAGGGTGACAGTCGATGACATTGCAAGAACTTTGAGCTTATCTGTTGAGACAAACGCAGGGATAATCAGTCAGAAGGAGTCATCTTGCATCATGACAACGCAAGGCCTCACACAGCAGCCCAAACGGTGCAGATTATCAACGAGCTGGGCTGGGAACTGCTCCCTCATCCCCATTACAGCCCAGACCTTGCCCTTTCAGACTTTCACCTGTTTGGTCCCTTGAAAGAGTTCACGAGAAGCACGAAATTTAAAAGTGACGATGAAGTCAAAAGTGTAGTGAGCGACTAGCTGAGACATCAGTCCAAAGATTTTTACGCTGAGGGAATACGGAAGCTTGTGCACAGATGGGAATAGTGTGTGACATTGCTGGGAGACTACGTTGAAAAGAAAAGTAAGCTTCCATCTGTATTAGAATTCCTTATACCGAAAAATGCACCTTATTTATTGAATGACCCTCGTATATATATATATATATATATATATATATATATATATATATATATATATATATATATATATATATATACACGTATGAAAAACAATGGCTGAAGAGTGATAATGAAAAGCATTTATTTTACTATACAAATATTTCTTTTCGAACATAATCTATTTTCTTATCGTATGCACCTAATTTCAAGGCGATCATTAATCATCTCTTTCTCTCTCTCCATGAAAATGGTGACATGATTGGCATAATTTAAACTAACCTAATCGTTGAAAACTTCGATGTGGAAATATTCTCAAAATTTTCATTCTTTGCCAGAAATTTTTAATTAATCTATCATCTCTAAATAAATATAAAAATGCACATCACTTTTGACGAAATGTAATCGCAATAAATTTGCCAAAATTGGAAGAGAAGGAAGAGAGGGAAAATAAAATAGAAAATGAAAGGCGGGTAAAAAAGCGAAATGCCACGAGAACAAACAGACGAATTTTGTTTTTATTACAAAGAAAAATAAGTAAACCATCAGTAATTGGATCGATGCTTTTTAGAGGATCACGTTGTCTCAAATTGATGGAACTGATCTTGACCCTGCTTTTAGGTTTGTGATAAGCGGTAAAGAGTTCAAAGGTTTCGACAAATTTTGCTGAAATCCTTTACTAGTAGCGTAATTGAATGTGTTCCTTCTGTCTTAGAATGAAGTCAGCAGCAGAAACAATACCTGCGTATAGACAGTTTCAAACATTGATTGCTCTCAGAAATGTGTGAGAGGTATTCACAATATCGAGGAAAACCGCCAAGTAAAGCCCTTCTTTCAGAGAAATATAGGGTTTCATAATATTATTCAGGATTCACAGAAGAAACCTGTTTTTTTACATTATTTTGCCATTTATTTTGAGGAAAATTTCACATTGAAATTTTTTTTGGTATTTGGTTTTGCATATATGCCGCTTTATTTTAAAATGCTTGTCTTGTTTATTTTTTCCAGGTTTCATTTGAATTTCTTGCTCTTCATCAAATATTTTTCGAGCAACACTTAATATATATTATTTGTATTTGCCATTCGCTGTTCGCAATAATGTCTATGATACTTCTTTTTATCTCTTTCATTTATTCTTGTTTTTTATTTTGGGTTGTTTTTTTTGTTCACTAGATTTTTTTGACTTTTTCAGATTTTTAATTAGTTTGATTTACAAAAGCTAAACAGAAATCTGTTTAGAGCCATGACAGTGGCTGTTCTATCGAGATACGACTCTATAAAGACAAAGAACTTGATGAAAAATACTGTCTATTTTATGAATCTCTTTTCCATTTTCTTACGTTTTTCGTTAATTTTTTAAAATTATCTTGTTAGCCAGTTCACTTCCTTCAATATTTCTTCACTGATTATTTTGCAACATAGAAACAAAACTATTTTTTGTTCCAGTTCTCTTTACTTTTATTTCATGCGCCACACTGATTATGTTATGATTTGTAAAAACCGCCATTGTCGTTATTTAATTTATATTACGCTCTTAAATTTTAATGCCACATGTTATTTTTTAAATTATTCATACGGTTGTAAATTATTCGTATATATTAATTTAAAAAAGAAAACATTTTAATATTTTACTGTTACGACTAAATATATTTGGCACTCCCCTAATATTTTAATATCTCTCTCTTTATTTTTATAGTTGTTTATAATGATTTTATCTGTTTTTTCTAATGTTTAATGATCCTATTAACACGTGCCCTGTTTTTTATATTCTTGACATTTTTAATAGATCCAAACGTTTATTGTTTCCGACTGCTTATTAAGTTGAACTCCATCATTTTTCAAGTAGTTTACATATTTTTCTTTTAATTTTTTCCGATCTCAACCAATACTCTAATTATATTTCACTTTAATCTATTTATATAAGGATCTTTCTCTATTTTCTTGACAACATTTTTAGGACTGCTGTTATTGATGTTCTATCTCTTATTCCTTTCTGAAAAGACTTTCGATAATTTTCATTATTCTTTCTTTCTCTTCTCCCTCTCTTCCTTTCTTCACCTTTCATATCATGATTATCTTTTCCACGATTTTATTCAGTTATTCCTTTCGAAATCGTTTATCCGTTACCCATTCAAAACTCATTTTGTTTTCCCTTAACATTTAAATTTTTGTATTACGATGCTTTTATACATTTTGTGTTGCATTTATACATTTTCTACAGACACGCCTGTTTTATACTTTCTTTCACTTTTTTTCCTTTCTTTCCCCTATTTTCTTATGCTTATTCTTTGTCGTGTCTTGTATTTCTTTATTCCTTTCAAAATCGCTTACTCATTAACCATTTCAGTTTTTTAGCTTCTAATTTGGTTACAATGTTCTCATTCGCTTTGTGTATGTTTCTAACACACGCCCATACATACATATTCTTTCAACCATAAGAATATTCAGTGTAACAAGCTTAATTTTTGCATTAAGTTATTTCGATAGATGCACATACATTAACCAACAGTTTTTGTGCAAATCCATGTCAAGAATACACATAACAGTTATGTAGGTAATGTTTATATTCCCTATACGTATTTTGCGTAAACACGGAAATATATCTCTGCCATATACAACTCAGCATCACATCTCCATACTAAGAACTGACCACTGATTTTCATGTCACAAATTATACTTATCCTTATTGCAATTCTTCACCCAACCAAACATCCAGATCCTACACCTTTGCGTCAGTCTCAGGGACTACATCATTGCTCCAATTGCCGCCTTTCGTCCACCTAGGCGTCAAACGCCTACCATTCCAATCGTCTCGGTGTCTTCTGCCTCACAATTAGCAGGCTAATCAATGCGGACAATTTAAAATGCAAGTCTACGGCTGACTGTAATTAAAATTGATGCGAGAGCCGCTGTCTTAAAGCTGTTAAGTACACCGGATGGCTGCATCATTAGTGGGTGATATGCATCCATCAAACTGGCATACATACGTGAAATTAGACGGGCGTAGAGGATAGTTGTAATCTATTCAAACGTATTCTCCACATGTTCATCATAGGCAAGGAAGTGGTGCTCAAATCACGCCTCCTCTACAACATCTTCATCACAAATATTTCACTGTTTGACAAACACATTAAAAGTGTCCAATGATAGCCCTACGCACAAATAAGAAATACATGAGCTGGAAACACACAGAGGCTATGTAAAGTGTCATTCGTAATCTCATATAGATTTGAAATTCGGAATAAGCATCTCATCGCTACGTAAATATTTTCATGCACTAGGAAGATATCACTTTGTTTATTTGTACAATCTGTTGAAGTTAAACACGTACTTTTAGGATTAACATTCTAGAAAATTTGTTGCAGACTTCATTTAGATAAAATAGTAGAATGAACTTATATGAATAATTATTTGCGTAATTTTCCCACTCCTTGAAATTGTGACATTTTTAATTAAATTATCTTTTGGATATTTTAATTAATTGTTATATATTAGTCCGTCTCTTTTAGTTTTTTTGTTTTCCGTGGTGTCAATATTGTTAATGATAAAACATTATCATCTTGTGTTATTAAGTATTTTTAAAATAAGATTTTACTTTTTGTTCGTTGTTTTTTTTTTGGCATTTGCAATTTGTTTTTATATGTTGCTTAGCAACGTGGCCAAAAGAACTATCCAGAATTGTAGTCATATTGTTTAATAAATTTTGTAGAAGTTAATGGTTGATAAAAGCAGTCTTGAGATGCGATAATTCCTGTAACCGCTCTTGTCAACAAAAACTATAGGTACAATCAAGATTAAAAAAAAGAACAAAAAATAATTTCAGCAGACAGTATATTTACAAATCTAAATTCAGGCCCTTCTCACTCCTGGGAGACGGGCCACTTCCTGATTGATCATGGCAATATTTGCAATTCAGGAGTGTAGCCGTACTCGCCGTTCTTTTCCAAATAGGGCTAGAGAAACTATTTAACACTTCGTTTCCATTCTCCTATGTGGGTTGTATCCAAGGATATACGACCCAGTCTGTCCTGCTATTTACTCGTTTAGCTGGTAGAGAAGAGATGATCCATGTCGATCCTAACGTAAGTGAATATAACGAACTTGACTAGAATTTGAACTGAGATGTCCGATTTATAATCTGGGCCGATATCCATTACCCAATTGTGCTTAAGTTTATTTAACTAATAGGTAATTTTCTATACAAAAGCAACAACAAATGCAATAATATATACAACAATACATTTAAAGGGAATTAAAGCGTAATTTTTACAACCGAACGTATCTAAGTAAACGATCAGACCATGCGACCCTGTTTCGAATCTCAAAATCATCAACCTGTGAATTAATTCTTGATAATATTGGTGATTTTGGGATGAAACCAGCTTGAAAAGCATACCAAGAAGGCCCGGTTAATATGTTAACGGTATAAACCAAATGGTGGCCATGTGGACGATTAAGAAAAACAAATGTTCCCCAGCATGTGTTTGCAAAAACTATTAGCAAATTACCCTAGGAAAATCCCTAGTGTCCTGAGACTGATGGATGTCGGATATTATATACACACACACTGTTTCGGTGTATCACAACTCATTAGTGTGGCTGGACATGCGATTTCTTTAAGCAACATGTATATATATGTATATATATATATATATATACATACACACATATGTATATACATATATATAAATATACATATATATTCATATACATATGTATCTATATATATATATATATATATACATACATATATATACATATATATATGTATGTACATATATTTATGTAAATATATATATATATATATATATATATATATATATATATATATATATATATATATATATATATATATATATATTTCTTTAAAAGTTAATTTTAATGGCTACTCACATTTGAGTATACGCCCCGTTTATTTTAAACAGTATATTTATTTTCGTCTTCCAGCTTGAATATTCGAGAAATCTTACCACAAAAATATTCGCTAGACGATATGATTCGAACCTTCGTTCACCTATTTAGGAGAAAATATATTAAGCGTCTCCTCAGTTATAGGTATCCACTAAAATAGCATTTAAATTGATACAATTGTATCGAATTAATAAATAAAACTTGCATTAATTGTTTAGAAAAAAATAAAAAATGCATTACTTGTTTAGAAATACACAGACACACATTCATATATATATATATATATATATATATATATATATATATATATATATATATATATATATATATATATATATATATACTAATTTAAAAATATGGTCCCATCGATACACAGTACCGTTTAATTTTCAAGCGACTTTTGGAATAAATTATATTGAAAGTTAATGAGGTTATAAGCACATGCATTCTTGTTATTAGTTGCTAAGATTACGAGAAGTTAAATAATTTTCATAATAGGGCGTAGGGTAATAGAAACCTCTGTATCAAAATATGAATTACTTTCAAAATCAGTTTAATTTAAGGTAGGGTAACTAACTTAACTGTAAATATCTAAATAATTTATTCCAAAAATCAATTGAATATGAAATAGTAACTTCAATTGGCTTGGTGTCGTTGTTTAATATTTGTTGCATATACGAATCAAAACTCGAGTTAAACAGTCCAAACTTGAATGTTTTATTTGATTTAAACTGTTCATTCTCAAATCTGATTCGTATATGCAATGAATTATTCGAAAATTGGAAAAATAAAAAAAAATGTATATCATTGCCTCGCGGCTATTGGTGTAGAAAAGAGGCTTAGCGAATCAAATGTTGAAATATTCATGACAGCGTTAAACACTGCCGAAAACCATTCCACTATCTCTCCCATGTAGAAATGGCAATTTATAAAGTAATTATGCAAATTCTGCACAAGATTATGATCGCTTATATTCTGAAACAGATTACATTAAAAATAAGAAAAAATTGCCCGTCTATCAAGAACGAATTTCCTCAGTATCATTGACAAATGTTTGTTCAATTAATGGCATACAAAGGACAGTCTCAGAGAGATTGACGGCACATCTAATAAGCTGACGGCCCAAGTTTTGTTATTCCATATTGAAGGAAAGAGCTGTAACAATTCTTTCAACACGGACTAATAAACACTTAGGTGACTAGTTTGCAGAATGTAGTCTAGGCAGGATAACAATAAGGACGCTCACTATGTAATCACACTTGGTGCAAACCTGGGAAATGACGCTCTATGAACTTATGATATACTTCAGACTGTTTATGGATTAACTAGTATGAACCGAGCATCATTTTTCCGCTGGCACAAGAGATTAATGGACGGTCGAGAGAGGCTGAGAGAGGTGTGATAGACAGAGACGTCAGATCATCAGATCTGGTTGAGAAAATTGGCAATTTTCTGGATTTAGACTGACATCTTAATATAAATACAATAAGCATAGTGTCTAGAATTTGTGTGGAAAATGTACACAGAATTATTCATGAAGATCTGAACAAGTGCCAAATCTGTGCCTAGTTTGTTCGCAGTGTGGTTAGTGGCAAAGAGATGGAAAGAAGCGATGTTGATAGCTAGGAGATGGTTGATGAGTAGCAAATCTGCCCTTCAACCTCCCTACAGTCCAGAATTTGCATTATCTGACTTTTGGTTTTTCTCCATGCGGAATCTCAGAGGCAGTCATTTTGAAGACATTGAAGAGATGAAGGAGGCTTTAACAAAGGTCCTAGATGACTTCATTTCAATGACTTCATTGGGGCCTTCACAAAGTGGCTGGGCACTGCAACAAGTGCATTCGAGTTAGAAGATCCAACTTTGTAGGAGATTACCTTGAAAAATATCTGCAAAATTTGGGAAAGCATCTCATCCTTTATACTTATATGTTCCTCCTGCAAATTTATTAGGTTTTCTCGAGTACGCAGGATGATAGACGAAATTAATATTGTTTAAAATAAACGGAGTGCCTACTCCAATACCAGTATACATTAAATAAAACGTTTGAAGGAATAAAATCCATTAATTCTTAAGACACACACACACACACAAGTATATATATGTAAATATATATATATATATATATATATATATATATATATATATATATATATATATATATATATAAATAGAGAGAGAGAGAGAGAGATTCATATACACACAAATATATATATATATAGATATAGATATACACAGAGAGAGATATTCATACACACACACGCACACACACACAGATATATATATATATATATATATATATATATATATATATATATATATATATATATATATATATAACAGTGAAATTTTAAAAAATCAGCCTAAATAGAGAAGTCGTACTAATGAAAAATGTACCTCCGAGAGGAATTGAACATGCATCCGTTTTTTCAGCCAGGGGAAAACATTTATCCAAGGTGAGCCTGTATCTATTCGGTCACGCAGCCGACTAAACAGAGTATCTTAATATATATATTGGTTTATACACAGACGATGGACTTATGGTTATAAATAATTATACTAAGTTAAAATCAATAAAATTAGAAAGATATTATATAAAGAATTTAAATGCCTGAATTTAAAAATTACGGTAAGCACTAAATTTAAAAAAATACCTTCCTATATATAACATTAGATTTTGTGAAAAATGTATACATACCATATAATAAACCCAATACTATTCCTTTATATATACACACTAAATCTAATTATCCTCCATGTATAATTAAGCATATGCCGTTATCTATCGAAAAACAAATAAGTACAAATTCAGCAAATGAGAAAATTTTCTATGAACATATTAATTCCTATAATAATGCTCTAAAGGATAGTGGCTAGAAAGGCCCAAAACTAACTCATATAAAAAAGGAAAATGGAAAGCATAGAAAAAACAGAAGTAGAAAAATAATTTGTTATACACCCCCATACAACCAAATGGTAAAGAACAAATTTGGACAAACTTTCCTTGATTAATCGTTAAGCATTTTCCTAAAGATAGTGAACGAAGTACTATTTTCAATAAAAATACACTAAAATCAAGTCACTAAAAACTTAGAGAAAATTATTAAGTAGCATAATGATAATATCTTCAATAAACACTTAGACCACAACCAAAGAAATTTAGACAATATAAAAATAAAAAGAGATGAAGATAAACAAAAATTATGTAACAGTAGTAATCCTCATAAGTCTCCCCTACATAATAAATGTATCACGGAATCATTTGTATACCTATGCAATATCTCATCTATTGAGAACCCTGAAAACATAAAAATCTATATATTAGGTCATCCCATAATTTCTGTCCGAATTTTAACATTTTGTTAAAATGAACGAAAAGTAAAGAGTGTTTTATAATGTCTAATGGAGCTGAACATTATTTTTATGTTTAGATGCATTTAAACTGATTAAACCTTTTTTCAGAGAACAATAAAATTAAATTTTGTTTGATTAAAACCCTGCTAACATGGAAGTACCCAAGAATCATTTGAGGCACATAATGTTTTATGAGTTCAAGAAAGGAAACTCAGCAGCCGAAGTGGCTAGAAACATTCACTCAGTTTATGGAGAGCAATGTGTGAATGAAAGAACTTGCAGAAGATAGTTGGCAAAATTCAGAGGTGGAGATTTCACCCATGAAGATGAAGGCCGAACCGGATGTCCAGTTGAATTTGATGAAAAGCTTCTTGAAGCAGCCCTTGAAGAAAATCCTGCTTTATCAGTTGAGGAATTGGCAGTAGTTTTCAGTTCAAACCATACAACTGTTCATGGTTACTTTCAACAACTTGGAAAAGTTGCTAAACTTGGAAAATGGGTGCCTCATGAATTGTCTGAAAACAACCTCAAATCCCAAGTTAACATCTGCTATTCTCTCCATTCTTGCCAAGTTGTTTCACCTTTTTTGGATAGACTTGTGACTGGCGACGAAAAATGGATCTTTTACCGAAATGTTAAGTGTCGTAGACAGTGGCTTGGTAAATGGGAAGGACCCCAGCCACAACCGAGAAGGGAACTTCATGGGCAAAAGTTTCTTCTTTCAATCTGGTGGGATTGCCAAGGAATAATCCACTTTGAATTCTTACCACCTAATGCAACAATTAATGCTCAAATATACTGTCAGCAATTAGAGCGTTTGAACCAAGTTTTGAGGAAAAAAAAAGACTTGCTCTAGTGAATCGAAAACGGGTGAGGTTTCATCAGGACAATGCGCGACCAGTCACAACAAGAATCACGGCACAAAAGATCGAAGAACTTGGTTGGGAGAAAATTCCTCATTCACCTTATTCTCCCGACCTTGCTCCTTCAGACTAGCATTTGTTTCGTAGCTTACAGAATCATTTGGAAGAAACAGCTTGTGTAACACAGGAGGAGGTTAAAACTGACATTTGTGAGTTCTTAGAATCAAAGCCAAAAGAATTTTACAGTAATGGCATTAGTAAGCTTGTTAATAGATGGAAGGAAGTCATAGATAATCAGGGAAAATACATTGTTGTATATTAAATGTAACATTTGGTCACTTGTTTCAAAATTCAAAATTGGGAAAGAACTTATGGGATGACCTGATAGTTTGCACAAGCCATGATTCAAAAAGAGATTCAATCAACATCAAACTTCATTTAGGATAAATAAATACCGAGATCAGACGTCCCTATCGAAATATTTCTGGCACTTAAAAGAACCCAATAAATCATCTAAAATAAAATGGAAATTAATAAGAAAAGTTAGAATATGTATGTCATTAAATGACCCATGTCCTTTGTGCATACATGAGAAACTATATATTACTAAGTTTATAAAAATATGAATTTACTGAATCAAGGAAATGAAATAACTATTCTTTGCCGACATTGTCAAAAACTTTCCTAAAATAATATTTAAAAATAAAATGAATATTAAAATATAATAAAATTGGGAGCTGGTAATATACTTACTTATATTTGATATGTAATAATACTTTTAAAATAATTTTATATATATATATATATATATATATATATATATATATATATATATATATATATATATATATATATATAGGGATAGATAAATCAAATGACCAGATACAAGCAAGCGTATACGCGTGTGCTGGTGTGCATACGCGGGCAAGCAGATAAATTGTCATCAAATTTATACATGAGGTCTAAACAAAATAGTGCTCGATGTAGTTAGACAGAGTAAATATATATATTAAGTAGTATATATACTAGCACCTAGGCGTTGGTGTGCGATTAAAGTTTCGCTGAATTACAGCTCGTAGGGCACAAGGTCTATGTTGCTAAAAGTAAACAAATAAACCATTTGTTTACTTTTAGCAACATAGACATTGTGCCCGACGAGCTGTAAATCACTGAAACTTAAGTCGCACAACAACGCCTAGGTATATATACTAATTAATACACATACACACATACACACACACACACACACACACACATATATATATATATATATATATATATATATATATATATATATATATATATATATATATATATATATATCGGGTGTAACAGAAAAATTGTCCAGATCGTGTAACACCAAATTTGTATAATTGTTAGACTAAGCTTTGTAACGTTATTTCTTAGAAATGAATAAAGATATCTTACTGGAATTCTCCGAGGTTTATACAACACTACTGCACTCTACTTTTAAAATTAAGAATGCATATAGCTGTAAGTTGAAATGATGATCCCTCTCCCTGTTGTGACCTCTTGATCCAATTTAAATTCTGTTATATTTATTTGATTTAAAAAGAAATATAGTCTATTAGTAATTAAGTCTAAAAATTATTTTAGAACAGTAGTTCAATAAACTTATTCTAACCGAAACACCCCTTTTAGAAAGAATCTTTAAGTATACAAATATAAAAGATAAAAATGCCGAAAAACGTATTGTCGTTGATAAAAAAAAACAAAAACACGACGACATGAGTTGAACAGATGTCAAAATTCGTTGAAATATGCACCCCTAGCCTCCCTAGAATCCTTAGACGCTACCGGCCCTGTCTAAATGACTGGATTTTTCTGTATCCTTGGAAACAAAAATTATGAATTGTATGTGCGTTTAAAACTCAGAAAATTTAAAAATACGTTATTCCAAAGTACGCTTGAAGATTAAACAGAATGAATGTTTTTAATTTAATTACATAATTAAATTTGAAGCTTTTAGCATCGGTTTTTGAAACATGGTAATTCCTGTGTAGCGAAGAAACCATATTTTCTATCAGTTAATGCTCAGTAAATTTACATTGAGCATGGTTTTGTAAAAACAATATATCAATAAGAACACCGGATTATATATCTTACTGTTCTTTCTTTTTATTATAATATATATATATATATATATATATATATATATATATATATATATATATATATAGTTAAACCTAGACAGTCAGTCAAACCTACCAAGGTTTCACCTAAGCTGATCGTCAGGGAAGACTGGCTAAAGAGGTAAAAAAGGAAACGGTGTAGTTATAGTCAATAAACAAAAGACCAAACCACGTGACCAAAGACAAAAAAAGAAAGAAAAAAAACAATCAAACAAACAAAAACAACAACAACAACAACAACAACAGGGAGGGTTGGGGGAAAACGTTTATTCGAAAAATGGCTTCAAAGGGAGGGGGTGATTTAGAGACAAACACGGACAACAGGGGTTAAACAACTATTTATTCTGTGGAGACGCGGCCTAATCCAATAACCAAGATTTTCTATGTCTGCATTTGCTTAGAATTTCTGTTTTAGAATTTAATAAATCTTTGGGTTTCCTATATAAAGCTATAGCTAATTTTTGATCTATGCATAGTTTACAGAATTTTTCACCTGCTTTATATTTAGAACATCTTACTCTACTTCTGCTCTACTTATTGTATTGGGAACTTTATTTAGTTAGTTGCGTACTCGTATCGGTTTTTTTTCTTCTTTGGGCTTTGGACCTGCATGCTGAATGATTATTTTCGACAAGCGTTCATGTTCTCGGCTCTTTCTTTTTTCTATACCTTTTTTCCTTCGATATTGATTTGACCATTTGCAAATCAAGAAAGCGAAGGTTTTCCGAAACGAGTGTAGTTACTTATATTTATAAGATTACTACTAGTAATAATATTATATACATACATACATACATACATACATACATACATACACACACACACACACATATATATATATATATATATATATATATATATATATATATATATATATATATATATATACATATATATAAAGAAAGAAAGAACAGTAAGATATATAATCCGGTCTTCTTATAGATATTTTTATTTTTACAAAATAGTCCTCAATGTATATTTACAGAGCATTAATATTATAAATTAACTGATTTAAAATATGGTTTTTCGCTACACATTAAAAACCATGTTTCATAAATGGAAGCTAAAAACTTCGAATTTAATTTTGTTATTAAATTAAAGACATTAGTTCCATTTCCTCGAATTTGGGAGTAACTTATTTTTAAATTTACAGATTTAAAGGCACGGCAAAGATTCATAATTTAGTGTTTCCAAGGATACAGAGAAATTACACTCATCTAGACAAGGAGTGGTAGATTGTTCAAATTCAATTTTCGTTGTATCAGTTAATAGTTATATTCGAAAGCGGGGTTATGTTTAGGGATGGGTAGGGATGTATTTTTCAACAAATTCTGACAACCGCTAAATGCATGTTGTCTGGGTTTTTTATAGAAAAATTATTGTTAACGGCAAAAAATTCTTACGACATTTTTTCTATTTGTATACTTAAAAATTATTTTGGGCTGTTTAGGCTAGTATATGTTTTATTTAACTACAATTCTAAAAAAAAATTCATTTTTAATTTTTAATAGACTATATTTCTTTTTAAAACCAAGTAAATATAATAGAATTACTTACAGTATGTAAAATTATATTTTCATATCGAGTAAAATTTATGACAATGACGGCAAATATAGGTAAATTATTTCACTGATTCAGTAAACCTTTATTTTTTATAAACTTAGTAATATATATTTTTCGCATGTATGTACAAAGGACATGGGTCATTTAATGTCATACATATTCTAACTTATCATATTAATTTCATTTAACTTTAGGTGTTTTATTGGATTCTTTTAAGTGTTTGAAGTACTTTGAGAGAGGTGTTAAGGTTAGAATACGTTTTATTTAACTAAAATTTTAAAAGATGTTTAGGTTAGAATCCGTTTTATTTAATTACAATTTTAAAACCAATTTCAAAATAATTTTACTTTTAAATTTAATCGACTATATTTTTTTATAAAACAAGTAAATGTAATAGAATTACTTACAGTATTTAAAATTATTTATTCACATCAAATATAATTATGTATATTACCAGGTCTCATTTTTTTAAATTTAATTTTTAAATATTGTGTAAAGAAAATTTTTGACAATGGCGGCACGAAATAGCTATTTCATTTCCCTGATTCATAAAATTTTTATTCTTTATAAACTTACTAATATTTAGTTTCTCATATATGCATAAAAGACATGGGTCATTTAATGACCTACATATTCTAAATTTTCTTATTATCTTCCATTTTACTGTAGGTGTTTTATTGGATTCATTTAGGTGCCAGAATTACTTTGAGAGAGATGTTCAAACATCTCTCTCAAAGTAATTTTTATATTTATTTATCCTAAACGAACTTTGATGTTGGTTGAAACATTTTTTGAACTTATGGCTAGTGCAGCCTATATATATTTTTATGTTTTCAGGATTTTCAATAGAAGATATATTGCATTGGTATACTAATGATTCCGTGAGACATTTAGTTTGTAGAGGACAGTTGTGAGGCTTTCTACAGTTACATAATTTTTGTTTATCTTCATCAGTTTTTGTTTTTATTTTTCCATTGTCTAACATTTTTTGTTTCTGTTATAAGTGTTTATTTAAGATATTAGCATTATGTTTCTTAATAATTTTGTCTAAGTTATCAGTACAGCTATAACGTAATTTTAGTGTATTTTTATTGGAAATAGTACTTAGTTTACTTTCACTGGGAAAATGCTTGACTGGGAAATGCGAGGAATTTTTGTCCTAATTTGTTCTTTACCATTTGTGGTATGGGGGCGTATACCAAATTATTTTTCTACTTCTGTTTTTTCTATGCTTACTATTTTCATTTTTAAATTAAGTTAGTTTTGGGATTTTGTTGCCACTATCTTTTAGAGCTTTATTATAGAAATTAATATGTTCATCGAAAATCTTGTCATTTGCTGAATTTGTACTTATTCTATTAAAACACATAATGCTAATATTTTAAATAAACACTTATACCAGAATCAGAAAATTTGATGACATCCTGAAGAACATAACTCTTTAGTCGCGGATCCATGGTCTCTCAAAACCGACGGATGTCATACAATAACATCGTTAGGTAATATTCATCGATGTAATTCTAATCATTTCCTCCATTATCTTGGTGTCACTGTGTATTTGCTATTATTATTATTTGTAGTATTATTAGTTTTCATTTAGTGGGCACCTGGTTAGCAACAAATGTCTTCCAAAAGCTACAGACAGTACTGAAAAACAAGGAAATTTCATTACAAAGAAACAAACATTACTTTATCAATCTTGTAGATGACAGTGAGTGATGGACAATCTCAAAATATTTGTACAGGAAAATGACGGTAAAAGAAATGTGGTACTATTTACCCATAGCTGGGGGAGAAGAAGAGGATTCATAACTTTACCAAGGGTATTAGAACGTAAGTGAATTTCAGTCATTTATGTATCATGTGTGATACACGCTTAGGCGATCATGTAGCTTTTCGAAACATGACTGACGAGGCAGATGTTCTTCCCGCAGTTGGTTGCCATTTCTTTCTGCGGTAGACCAGTTCCCATGAAAGGCTATTGAATCCCGGTCTGTTCTGCTATTTACACTTAGCTGGGGCAGAAGAAGAGGATTCATACCTTTTCCAAGGGTATTAGCCCGTAAGTGAATGTAATGGATTCGACAGGCATCCCACTCCTCAATCCGATCCACTATCCATTACTTCACCGTAGCAAACTGTGCCAAACAGTGCGATTTTAAAAATGGGCGTTTCTTGTACTTTTTGTTTATATTTTAGATATAAAAATGTATATATCAATGTTAAATTTTTGCGATGTTTAAGATGAGTATGCACACACGCATACACCCCCTACATATATCTATATATGATATTCTGTCTCATTTAATGCAGTTATTGTTTTATGGACACACAGCGACAATCACTTATGCGCACATAAATACGAGCACACACACACAGAAAGAGAGGGAGACAGAGAGAAACAGACAGACACTGAGTGTTTATTAACGTGAGAAAGGTTAGTGTCAAATAATACTTGTATATAATATGAGATATAAAATGCAAGTGAAAGTCTTATGCGAATATATGTTTAAATAAATGAAACGTTGATATAAATTGATGATATTGTTCGAAAAATGTATACTACTCGTGACATTGATGTTCCTGTGTTTAGATAAATATGACAGATAGATAAATGATCGTGACTATCAAAAATAGTACTCCAATGATAATTCATAATATTAACTTATTAATAATAATTCTTTAATACTCCAGTAATTAACTAATGATTTCGTCGTCTAGTATGTTATTTTGCTGGAATAGGCTTCACTTACATATCACACGAAACCCTCAATGGAAGACAGATATTTGTACCTGTCTTCCATTGAGATGATCCCAGCCAGGATTGGGAATGTGTGACTCTGGGGTTGTCGATAGGTGACCTTTTTAACTGATATTATTACGATCCTGCCGGCGACTATTAATTTGTACGTGAGAAATACATTTGGACAACTGGATATCTAAGCAACCGCTCAAAAAACCAGTTGAGTGAATCTCTCGCATACGAGGTTCACGTATCGGTTCTTGGTTTACGTGGCACACACTAATGGCCTAGAGTAACTGTCGTATTAGAGCGAAATATTACATAATGTCTCGGGTTACTATTTACTCGGCAATTCCTTTTCCTTATAGCACTAAAAATACAATAATTGTAAAGAAATGTGTATTTTCATCCAGGATCTAATTGGTTTGCAAAACAATCTTGTTAAATCACGCGCTGGTCTAATCAGATCATTTTTTGTTATAACACAATAACTTTATATAGTATATAAAATCCCGTCATCTTGTCTAAATTTGAATTTTTAGTTTTTTTAATGAGTCTCTCAGTTAAGTGCCATACGTGATACACGCTGGCGCGGTCATATCTTTTTTCGATTCATGACTAGGCAAATGATTTACACGTAGTAGGCAGCCGTTTCTTTCTTTGGGAGACTGTTTGCTATCCAAGGCTATATCACCCTGCTATTCAACTCATAGCTGGAGGAGGAATATATTCATACCTATTTCCAAAAATATTTTCGAGTAAGTGGTTGCAAATCACCCGACTGGAATTCGAACTCATCTCTCTGATACATCAAGCTGAGTCGATATTCATAGTTCGTGTGCCTCCAGTATCATACAGACATTTAACTCTACTATTTAAAATGTGTCTCTGTTGAAATTCGTTCTGTTATATATATTTCTTTCACTCGAGTCGCATAATAAGGTTAAGTAAGAAAGTAAAGATTTATCCGAATTCTATGATGTAATTCAGAATTGAATATATTGTTATTGCTGCCACATGGGGGCCAGAGCTGCGCAAACCACACTTTTTAGCTTCGACCGTATTTAAAATCTTTCGTAATGTAATCTTTCGAATTAAAAGACTAATTTAATTGGAAATATGAAGATAATATTCAAAGTAAATATAATAGGTAAATTAATATAATGTGTTCTTCAATAGATTCGTAATAATTTATCTTTGGCATACACATTAAATACTTGTGTAAACTCATTGAAAATATTTTCGTACGTCAAGCTTATATATTTGGTATTGAGATATCGGATATATTTACAAAATATAAACCCTTTTTATTTCTAATGAAATCTGCACTGGTTAAATATTTATGGTGAATCCTTAAAAGAAACATTTTAACCTCAGTGCGATGAAGACGGAATTAACTCTCATGCAATAATCGATCTTTACTGAGATAAACCCAAATAACCATTTACTTTAAAATATGAAATGTGTTTTTTTTCACAAACTCACGCAAATATCAAAAGAAACGTCTATTCGATAATGTTCCGAATTGTGGGAAGCTGGGAATAGACAGAACAATTTCTGACACTTTCAAGTCCTTCGTTTTCCTCACGTTATTAACGGCTCCTTTTATCATTCAACCAAGAAAATTAATATTTCTTGCAAACATCTTTCACATTAGCTTCCCCGAACTTCTTGTAGAAGTTAGCTATTTATTTCTTTAATAGATGAGAAAATCCTATAGAAAATTGCAGATTCCTATAACTTCAAATTTAGAAATCTACAGACCTTTATAGGATTTTCTCAGTTATTAAAGAACTAAACTTAAGAATATGATGTGTGTCGTATAAGGTAAATAATTATTAAGGTGATGCATAAACGGGATCGCCACAATTGAAAACGATGCGAATCGTTTAATAAAAGCTAACATCGCATTAAAATCCTACCCGGTATTCAACGTTGGTACTGAGTATCCTAAATGCCGGCACAGTTTACACTTTACAATGAAACCCGTGGTGTATAAAATACGTTCACTACCCACAGTGAAATTACTCCCACTACAGCATTCGTTTCAGAAATTAATTGTTTCAGATTTACTTGACCATAATTTACTTACTTCATTGATATCAAACAGCTTTGATATTTTACCGTGGAAATACGCAAAAATAAAGTGAAGGATAGCGTATGAAAACCACCTGAAGAAGGCCGGAGCGTACAACGGCCGAAACGTTGTGATAAACATGGCGACAAAGATGAGGACAATAGTCCGAATAATGTAAATAAGGAATGTATGTCATATTGTATAAATCCAATTAATCAAGAACAGGAAAGTGTTGGAGCGTATCAATTAGTTCTTTTCGATGTATATATATATATATATATATATATATATATATATATATATATATATATATATATATATATATATATATATATATATATATATATATATATTATAGAATATTCGAAATAATCATAATTAAGTAATTCATCGAGTCTAGAAAAAAAATGCAGAAAGCACTGCACAGCCGTTTCGTCATATATTTGGAACTCATCAACAGTGAGGACTCGGGGTTTCAATTCCGGTCGAATCCATTAATTACATTCACTTACGTACTACTAACATTGGTAAAGTTATGAATCCTCCTATTCTCCCGAGCAAGACAGACTGGGTTGTATAGCCTTGGATGGCAACTGGTCTAGGAGAAGGAAAACTGCGGAAGGTTGTTTGGGGAGCTTGTGGCACGTAGTGCATCAGGTTGATTCTGCACAAAGCCTTCTCCATTATAATCAAATCATATGTGCTGGTGTCTGGTTGTCAGTTTCTAGGAATTGAGTTGCTCTCAGGAGAGTCCACTATATATATATATATATATATATATATATATATATATATATATATATATATATATATATATATATATATATATATACAATATGCATGCTCAAATATAATATTCCAAAATTCCTTAATGGATAATAATTCACGTTTTCATGAAAGCTAAATCATAACTATCAGCCATAGCATTTAAATGCAAAAAAGAAAAATAATAATTAAGTAATGTTTAGCTAAACATAGCTTTTGCCTTAACAATTGAACTCGTAATAATGACATCAGAAATAGATGGAAAGTACGTGGTTAATGAAAGTGATTCTTACTGTAACACCGCATTTCTTGTCTCATTTAATTGTAATATATATGAAAATATTCTTGAATTTGGAAGGATTATGTTCAAAACAAGCAGGCATAACTTATTCAACAAGACATGCCTGAAAGACAATTTGCTGCCTGAATACACAAATATGGTACTCACACTAAGAGATGGACAATCCTGAATTCATATATATATATATATATATATATATATATATATATATATATATATATATATATATATATATATTGAGAGAGAGAGAGAGAGGGGGGAGGGGAGAGAGAGAGAAAGAAGAGAGAAAGCAGATAGAGTGAGGGAAAATAGATGAAGAGGGAAAAAGAAAGAATTTTTTATTTATTTATGTGGTATATGAAAATGGGTGCTGATGTAACCTCGGCATGCCTTTTCCAAATCCCAGTACTTTAATGGCCAAACGTTACGTTTGGTGCACGCATCCACTCACACACACACACACACACACGCACACACACACACAGATATATATATATATATATATATATATATATATATATATATATATATATATATATATATATATAATAAGGAACAAATGGGAAACGTTTATCAATCTAGGAATTTTCACTTTTATAAAACCTTCATGAGAGAATGAGACATGGATCAACAGAAGTATTTCTGGTATTTTTACTTTTGTGTTGTTTCATTGGTTAATCAAAATTAACGTGCATTTAGCTCGTATAAAAATGTTATTATAACTTATGGCTTTCCCATCTCGAGTAGAGTTGATGCATACCTTCTAATCTCCAAGAATTTAACGATTTCCAAGTCTAACGGGAAAAGATTAAAGTAAAAATCCCAGAATTTGTTTCTACTTTTTTAGAATTATTATTTTTATTTATATATGCTTTTTTGTCGATCAGGATTTCTCTATGTCGTGTTTCCAATAGAATCTAATATTTATTGGACACTTACACACATCTACTTTTCTAGAGGTTGTACAGCTTCTATTACGCTATGTAAAATTTTCGAAATTTGCAAGTCATTGAGATTCTCCTTGGTTATAAGTGTAGAAAATGAACCCGACAATGATTCAAGCACGAAGGTACTTAATAGATTGATAGGTGCATAGATTTATGCAAATGTGAATGTCATTCTCTCTCCTGCTCAGCTTTCAGGCAAGAAGAGAACCATCGATAAGCGTTCCATCGAAATAATCAAATAAAACCCTTCCTCACCATTCTTAGTATGCCAGGTAAACTCTCCCAGCTGTATGATTAAAATACCTGTTTCTGTTTTGCCCCTTAAACGCGCGCGCACGCGCGCACACACAAATACATACATACATACATACATATATATATATATATATATATATATATATATATATATATATATATATATATATGTATATGTGTGTGTGTGTGTGTGTGTGTGTGTGTGTGTGTGTGTGTCTGTGTGTCTGTGTGTGCACGTGTTTCACTTTTAAAGAAACAAGAAACATCCAAGAAAGAAAAAATATCTCGGGACGCTTGAAGGTTGGGGAGGTCATTGAAATATCCCAATCACATGAATAGGATCTAATTAATTAATTTTTCCAATCTTCCTTTTATTTGTCATTTTATTTTTTCTCTAATCTTTAAATGCGTTTTTGTGTCATTGATTTATTTATTCATCTATTTGCCTATTTTTCAAACATTTCGTTTCTTACATTTTTTTCCTTTCTAATGCATTTATTTCGTCCATGGCCCCAAACCGATTTTGATATTTCGATCGACAGAATAAAGCGATTTTCAAGTTCTAAGTCTATTTGTGCCAATCTCCAGAGATTACGGACTACAATCAAGTTTAAATTGTTTCCGATGTAGTTTTTCCGTTTTATTTTTATTTCGTCTTTATTGTTTTTGTGTGTTCGTGTGTTTTCTCTTATTATTTATCTTCTTTTCTCTTCTTCCTTCTCTTCGCATTATTATTATTATTATTATTGTTGTTATTATTATTATTATTATGTTGTTGTTATTTTTACGAAGTTTGGAGACCTGATCGGATTAGATCTTTTCTAGTATTGAGATGAATGCGCACTTGTCTCAGTGGCTTTCAAAGGCAACACTCTCACGTGATCGACTGCTGTAATACTTAATTCATGTTGGTATTGGAACAGGATTTGAAAAGCCTGGATCCGGTAGGTAGAAAATGATTAGCGAAGAGGCTATTGATTCGATGATATTGTTTTTCATCGGGTGTTATTTAATAAATAATAAAAGGAAGGAGATCAATAACAAACAACAAAAAAGGATACAAATTAAAATGGATATTATAGGTTTGCTTCGACGAATTGCAAGTCGAAGTCGAATAGATTTCTAACAGGAAATGAAAGAAGAAAATGTAGTGAACCTATTTGAAAGAGGGAAGATAAACAAGTGTTAATTTATAAAGATGAGAGAAGGAAAAGATAGAAATATATGTATAACAAGCACATTTCTAAGAAATGATGTACATTGATGTACCTTTTAAAGAAACGCTCAGTACCCTGCCTATGCTTGATGTAATATGATATTCAGTTGAATGATTTATGAATCATCAAATTAATAGAAATATACGTGCTTCTATAGTTTAGAGCTTATGTTTACATGGTCACGAAAACGAAACACACAGAAGAATAAGAATTATTTCGTATCGAAATGTATTCATTTCAATATCATTAGATTTACTGGTTATACATCTCAAGACAACCGTAACCAAACAATTTCGACAGACGGCAGAAGAAAAAACCCGAATGATAAATGGACAGGAAATATAGAAATTTCGTCCGAAATAGAATGAGAAAGTAAAATATTAAGAAAATGGATTTTCGTAAAAGCAAGTTTCCATATTAATAGGGACACACTGAGGAATGTGACAACTAAACTTACAAACGTTTTTATTTCAACCAAGAATAAAAACATTAGAATATTAGTAAACTACTGTACAATAATTGTAAAGAAAAAAAATTAAAAAATTAAATACCCAGCAAAATTCGTTCTTGTGAAGAAAGACATCAGAAGTAATGAAACCTTTAGCATATTTAAAAATAAACACCCATGTGGACATCCGCCTAACTCAATAGATAATGTTGCTGTGAGATATATTATCGAACATTGACAGGAAAAAAGTTCCTGTACTTCTTACACTTCCTCACCTTCTTCTTCATCATCATCTTATTATTATTATTACAATTATCCTTTTTATTATTCTACATTATTATACTTATTATTATTAGCATTATTATTATTTTATTATTAATAATGCTATTATTATTATTGTTATTAATATTGTACTTCATTTTATTATTATTCTTTTTCTTATAAATCTTCTTTTTCTTATAATTCTTATTCATCTTCTTATAATTCTTCTTTTTCTTCTTCTTATAATTCTTCTTTTTCTTATAATTATTCTTATAATTCTTCATCTTCTTATAATTCTTCTTCCTCTTCTTATAATTCTTCTTCGTATAATTATTTTTCTTATTATTCTTCTTCTTCTTATAATTCTTCTTATAATTCTTCTTTTTTTATAATACTTATAATTCGTATAATTCTTTTCTTATAATTCTTCTTCTTCTTATAATTCTTCTTCTTATAATTCTTCTTCTTATAATTCTTCTTCTTCTTCTTATCATTATTATTATTATTATTATTATTATTATTATTATTATTATTATTATTATTATTATTATGCATATTTCAAAAGAATGTTCTCACCAGGTGCCTGGTGGTTTGTGCTAGAGATTGACTGAAAGAAGGTCTTAAATTTCTCAGTATGTTCCCAAACGTCAGTACAGCATTAGTTGAAAATGTTTCAAAATATTTGTGAATTTTCAACAGATCTAGATGCCGTTAAAATCTTCATGTACCACAACAATCTGATTTATCAAGCTAGGCACTTTAATTGTTCATGTTGTGCTTTCATTGCCTTCACTCTATTACTGACTGATTTATCCATATCAACGCTCTGGAATGTCAATTCCCCTTGTTTATTCGTACTATTGTTGTTGTTAGCAAAAAGGAAAGACGATAGACAGAATCAAAATGACTGCTTGAACAAAAAAAACACATCGAGAAGTTAAAGACAAAATAGTCATGGGAGATTCGATCACAAAATAAAAGAAAGGGAAAGACAGTGACATTTCATAATCCATGTTTTATTATTATCGACGGGAGGCTACATAAGTGGCCCAATGTAATCAATGTCTTAATGAGTTTTGTTTTCCCCTTTTATTTATTTAAATAATAAACTTCAGTGTACGCCTCAAGTTAGACTGGACTGTCCGGTATTAAAATATCTCAGCTCTCAATGTCGATTGCAGGTTCAAAAGCAATCGATTGGCGTTTTGTAATCAGATTAGCTGACAAATTGAACGGAGAACATAACCTACCGAAAGAAATCTACTTTATCGCCCAAGAATCGTATTAGTTTTCCTTTTTTTTTGTGCTTCAGGATATTTCCAGCATTTATATGTTTAGAACATAAGACTCGTGCTTCCTACTGAGTGCTGACTGACAGCATGCCTCCTCAACATGAAGAAGCCATGTTCAATAACCTCAGAGAATAAAGAAATTACGCGGTCTAGAATAACGCAATCCTAACTCAAAATGTGTATTTCCTAGTTTTTAACACGGTTGTTAGAATTTAATTTATTATTGTAACTGAAAGGACGAAACATCAGTGGCAATAAGGTGGAATGTATGGTTGTCAGCAAAACGATGTACCCGACATGCAAATTAAAATTTGAATATATCAAAATCCAACAAGCACCACCATTTAAATATCTGGGAATTTTCTTAACAGAGAATCGAAAGTGTATAGGAATAGCGAAAGATGTATTACAAAAGCTAAGCAAAGTATTATTGGGTTGGTCCATAATTATCAGGCGTTTTGTAAGCAATATTTATTATGAAAAACATAACATAACAATTCAACAATAACATGTTTAAATGATTATTCTGGAGCGTATGATTATCGACACGCATTTTACAACCTGAAAATAAAATAATAGTTTTATTAAAAATGTAAACAAAACAGCAATATTTATTAACAAATAACTCGCCTATAAAAATGTCAGATAATTATGCACCAACCCCATGCAAAACAGGAAAATTTAGTTAGAAATGAAGAAAAGACTACGGAACTGTTACATAATATCAGTTCTCCGATATGTCAGTGAATGCTTGATAATGTCTTCACCGATGAAAAAGCGACTTAAAGAAACTGGAATGTGGTTCTTCACAATGACACTGAGAATACCCTGGACTAAAAATGATGGCAACGATGAAGTTTTAGATTAAATGGAAACAAAAGAGACACTTATGCTTAGTATCACGAAGAGGTAGTAAAATGTTCTATGAAGCATAAATATGGCTTGGAAAATTTGCCACTCACAGAACAGATTGAAGGCAAGAGGGAGAGAGGAGACAACACATAAACTACCTATCGATATTTAGCAAACGGATGGCAGAACAAGATTTAAGAGAGATAAAATGATGATGCAATTTCTTAAGAGTTACAAAAGACAATAAATTGTGGAGAGCTATAATTGCCAACGTCCTGAAGAGACAGAACTCAAAGAAGAAGAAGAACAAGAAGGAGAACAAGAAGAACCGTAAACTGATTTCAACAGCTTTCAATAGTTTGTGGTTAGGGACGGGTATTCTTTTCTCAAATATTTCATTTTGTTTATCATCAACTTCTGCTCTGATGAACTGCTGTGTCTACTATTCTTCATTTTTCTCTTTTCATTTTTAGAGTGGAGAGTATTGTTGGGAGGAAGAAAGCGCGCGAACATAATGACGCTTAATTACAAATATACGAAGGGCAATATTTCTATTTCTATTTCATGACATCAATTATGCTCACTATTAAAAAAAACTCTTGGAAATACAGATGTGTAGACGTTGATTGCACTGTTCAAAACAAAGATGCGTGCGCGTATCCACATAATATAACGTTTTTAATATTAAGAAAGCGACTTTTGTGTTACCTATTAGAATTTCTCACAACCAGAAAGGGGCTACTGTGGCGGATAGTGTATAAATTATGTGTTGAAATTATCATGCTAAAATATTCACATCTTTAGCATCAAATGCATTATCATTAGGTTTTGATCTAACTTACAAATCCACACACACACACACACACACACACACACACACACACACACACACACACACACACACACATATATATATATATATATATATATATATATATATATATATATATATATATATATATTATGTCATTCACAGACAGTACTGTTTCGCTGTATCACAGCTCCTCAGTGCGACTAGACTTCCGAATGACTCAAGCCAGGATTGAAACACAACTAACTTGGTGTCAGCCAGAGCTATATTCACTCGGTAGATTTACACAACTAAATCTAGCGTATTGTTTTTACAAATGTAAACAAATGCCCATCAACATACTAGAAGTAATTCCCGGCGTTGCTCGGGGTTTTATGTAGTTAAATTTCTTTGGGGTTTGAATTATTGAACTTACGCACGTATCCGCAGTTGTTGATGCCACTGATAGGCCGGGAATCTCACTGGTAGCAAAATCAATGAGATCAAGGGCAACCGATGGCAATAGGTGACTGCTGTGTTGCTCCTCCGTGCTTACCCGAAGACTACCACCCGTTCATAATCGGTCAAGATTTTTAATTCTGGCAATGTAATATAGTGGTTACGTTTTCACTGTAGGACTCGCCCCTTCACTATTAAGTTCATAGGTTTTTCCAGTTTTAAGCGGAATACGAGGGCGGGAATGTCATCTATGTGAGTGTAATTCTGTCCGGGTAGAATTTCACGCGTTATCTTAACCCATTTGGGGTTGCAGGTAAACGTTATAAATAAGTTCGGCCGCCCATACTGCCTAACGTATCCCATAGCGTCCTGCGTGCGTTCATGCATGTAACGTCCCCCCCGTGTAGGTAGAGGGCAGAATGCACAGCTTCCCTAGGTCGCTGGGATTGACTTCCTTTTGAATGCTGTCGCGTAAGTGTACGTAGTGTGAGCGCAGCTGTTTCTGATGATTCCGTATAAAACAAAGCTCCTCCGATTTCATCTTAGCGGCCATGTCAACCGAAAACTGCTGGGAAAGCTCCCTGCATCTATGAAGCAGGTTGAAGTCTCCATCCCTAACCATGAAACGGTATGAGTAGAAGGCCTTGCACGATAAGGCTTTGGAAGACATTGTAGGTTTGCCACTCGGAGTATGAAGTGGTATGCATCGTCACCATAGGGGAATAGTAAAGGGTACTGCAATGCGTCATATGATCGATGGGTTTCTGAAATCCTGCGAAGAGCGCCGCCTCTTGATTTGAGAACAATATCGCGAGTGCGGTCTTGCTCCCCATGTATAATAGCGGCCACTTCTTTGCACGCAGGAGCATTGTAGTGGCGTTCCTGTTCATCATGATGCCGTTTGTCGGCGTCAATTACAATGCAGAAGGAAGGAAAGAGAGCATTTTCCAACGTATATTTGAAACTGCGAATGAGCTGTTAACCTCGTTAAGCATGGCCTGAAGTAGTAGTATGACATCCCTGCGAGGAACTCTTCCCGACGGCGGCAAAATATCAATCCTGTTTTCGGCCTGTAGGTTGTAGTCTGCAATAAAGTACAGTTGAAGGAATTTAGACGTAGAGGTCTCCTCGGGAACCAGAGACCAAATGCGGTGGTATACCTGCCCCTGTACCTTGGGCATCCAACCCTCTTTTCGAATCACCTGAGCCCTAAATGATGTCATTTGAAATGATTTGTTGTATTGCCTAATTGTTTTAAGGAAGTGGTTGGAGTCGTGATGGGACCCGGTTATTATTCCCTTCAACGGAGTAGGTGGTTCATGAAGAGGTGGCCGTAGAACTTTGACGGAGGAGCAGCATAGACCTGCAGTCTCCCCGGCCCATTTACGGGCGTTGCAGAATTGGCAAACGCAATTCATGGACCCTACATTGATGTTGTCACGCGTAGTTAATTTAATGCCGAAGTCGTAATTGAAAGCCAAGAAAGACCAAAAAGAGTTACTGGGACAGGTAACGCCACGGGCGGCCGCAAGGCGCTGAATATCGCCGTTGAGGCGTATGCGGCGAACTTGGGGAGTTTGAGATAACCCCCTCTGCAGCCATGTTTGTAGCATCTCTTGAACGTCTGTTTGCCCTTGTCTGTGGGTTCATCGGAGTTTCTGGTAGCAGAAGTCGCTGGATCATTGAGTGTATTGCGGGTTTTCGCGCTGCAGATCTGTCTCGGACTCCCTCGACCTAGCTGTGGCAGCAGCGACCCTGGGTTGACGGGCGCGTCTGCGGTCAAATGTTTCAGCTGACCTCGACCTGGCAGTGGTGGGAGAATTCGTAGCATTTCGAACAGATCTACGGACCGGTGTCTTAGCAGCCCTAGCGGTCGCTGTCGCAGCAGCGTCCCTGGATTGACGGGCACGCCTGTGGGCAGGTGTCTCTACTCTCCTCGACCTGGCAGTGGTGGCAGCCTTCGTAGCATTTAGCGCAGACCTACGGAGCGTTGTCTCGAGCAGCCCTGGCGGTCGCTGTGACAGCAGTGTCCCTGAATTGACGGGCGCGCCTGCGGTCAGGTGTCTCTATTGCCCTTGATTTCGCAGTGGCAGCAGCGTTTCTTATGTATCGAAGAAGACTTTGATGATGAGTCTCGAAAGTACGAAATGCAAAGGCTGTTGCTGCAGCCTGTGCGTTCATTCTCGACCATTGTGAATTCTTGAGCCTTGAACGCAACGAAGCCCTGTAGCCAGCTTTCACAGCCAAGCAGTTAGCACGCTCCTCTTGTGACTGCGAGGCCTGCGTGAGGGCGCTGCGTTGAGCGAGCTTTCATAGTCCTGGATTCCTGGGACTCGCGGGTCCTTCTTGCCCTCATATCGGACGCTCTTGCAGACCGAAGGCTCTTGCAGACCTACCCGCCTTTTTGGCGGCATGGGGAAAAGTGTTGCTAGTTGTGGTTGATTAGGGTTGCTCAATTGCAGTCGTACAAAGTCTAACTTAGTATCGCAAAAGCGTGAGCCAGAATCAGACAGGTATTTAAGTAAAACATCTGAATAAATTGTTTATAGTAATTGAAAAATGTAGTTAAACAGACAAACGGAAAACAAAAATGTAAGAAACAACTTGCGGTAGGAGAAATGATCAGTTGAAGGAGCCTATCGTATCAACCGGATGGCGTCGTAACAGGAGCAGAAGTGAGACCTTCGTCCCAGAGCTGTGCACAGGAGGTTCAAATGCGAAGTATTACTGGCCAATCGGTTGTGCCAATCAGCTAGCGTCCTAGGGTCTGCAACACCAATCACCGACCGCGTACTGCACTCAGCCAATGAGATACCGCTATGTGAAGCATGGTCACGCGTGTGTGAATAACAATCAGCTGTAGAGTCTGTAATGTAGACGTCTCAGTTGAACATACGTTTGCTTGGTGTATTCGCAAATTCCGATGAAGACATGATTAGATCAGGTATTACTTGGTCACAAAGGAGCTCACAGGGCAATTGTTTTTAATTGTCACGATAAATCCGATAAAGTTAATCAAAATCCCAAGTAAGTTGCGAAAAACTTTTCCAAATTCAGGTAAGTTCGATTTGAATGGGAAGCCAAAAGATTGTTATCCGATAACTGAAACCGATATTGAAAACGAAAGTCAGCACCTCAATAACATCGGTAAATACTATACTCAACGGGAATTTTGCTGAAAATTCTTCGCCATTTGCGAAAAATATAGCCAAAAATCAGCTAGACTGGACTTGAATCGGATGTCTCAAAAGTGATCAATTGTATCCTTTTTTTTCCAGTAATTGATATCGATATTGAAAATGAATGTCAGCACCTCATAACCGTTGATAAATAACAATGCTCAACGTAAGTTTGGTTGAAATTCTTCGCCATTTGCGAAAAATATAGCCAAAAATCAGCTTGACTGGATTTTAATTGGAAGTCAAAAGTGGCATGATGTTATCGATTTTTTCCGATAATTGATACCGATATTGAAGAAAAAGGTCAGGAACTAATAACTGTGATATAAATAATGCTCAACATAATTTTCGTGAAAATTCCTTGTAGTTTGCGAAAAATCAACAGAGCCAAAAATCAACTACACTGGATTTGAATCGGATGTCCCAAAGTGATATATTTTATGGATTTTTTTCCGATAACTCTTATCAATTTTTAAAAACAAAGAACAGCACTTCAAAACTATTTGTAAGGACTTTACTCAACGTGAATTTGGTGGATATCACTTGTAATTTGTGAAAACTATCACTGAAAAACTGATGAATTTTTTTCGAATCAATATTCGAAGCTTTATCGGTTTAATGGGTTTTTGCAAAATCGGAGGAACAATCGAAAAATCCGAAGAAGTCAAGTACGAATGCCGTACATATCCGATCTGTGTGTGGATTTTCATGCTAAACGAACTGTTTGCTCAGGATGAGGTAACAAGTTGACAGACACACTAACAGAATGGCATTTATATATATATATATATATATAGTCAAAGCTTACCAAGGTTTCACTTAGGCAGATCGTCAGGATCAGCTGACGATCTGCCTAAGTGAAACCTTGGTAGAACTGTCTGGCTCATTAGGTTTTGACTAGGTCTGCTCTACGTTTGTATCGAGCTCTTTAGTTAGTTGTTTACTCGTATCGGGTTTTTTTCTTTGGGCGTTGAACTTGTATCTGTGCGATTATTTTCGACAGACTTTCATATTTCTGGCACTTTCTTTTTTTAATAACCTTTTTTTCCCTTCAAGATTGATTTGGCAATTGTTAAATCAAGAATTCGAAGGTTTCTCGACACGAGTATAGTAACCTATATACATATATATATATATATATATATATATATATATATATATATATATATATATATATATATATATATATATATATATATATATATTAATACATGTTTCATTAAATAATATAGATAAGTGTTGTCTATATATTTTATGTAAGTGTTTTTCATATAGTCTGATAAGCTTAATAACATTATCATTAAACAATGAAAGAAAATCACAATATTGATACATATTTTTTTTAATCCAATCTAAGCTTTCGGCTTACATAAGCCATTATCAAAGATGACAATTACACAATATATTTAAGTAATACACGAACAAGAAATTGATGAAAGTCTTATTTGTTTACATGGATGATTTCCAAGCAACGATAAACACGTGCATATAAAACGCTGAAAGCGAAAATCGCACAACAGCTCATGACGTCACACATGACCACGCGAGAGTGAATCCGATGAGTATTGAGTATGGAAAGCCGTTGGTATGAACCAATGACTTCTGTTACTAATTATAGGCATTTAAGGATATTTTTGGAGATTTCATAGTTTCAACTGTTTTATGTATATAGCTTCAAGAATTTTTAGTTTTTGTTTATTGTTTTCATGTTTAAGTATAGTTGTGTTTTCGACGAGGATTTTCCGGAATTGTGTATGCGGCCAGGCATGTTGTTTTAAATGCCTAAAAATGTTAAATTCTTGAAGCTATATACATAAAACAGTTGAAAGCTAACCTGAACAAAATAAACTATGAAATCTCCAAAAATATCCTTAAATGCCTATAATTAGTAACAGAAGTCATTGGTTCATACCAACAGTTTTCCATACTCAATACTCATCGGATTCACTCTCGCGTGGTCATGTGTGACGTCATGAGCTGTTGTGCGATTTTCGCTTTCAGCGTTTTATATGCACGTGTTTATCGTTGCTTGGAAATCATCCATGTAAACAAATAAGACTTTCATCAATTTCTTGTTCGTGTATTACTTAAATATATTGTGTAATTGTCATCTTTGATAATGGCTTATGTAAGCCGAAAGCTTAGATTGGATTAAAAAATATGTATCAATATTGTGATTTTCATTCATTGTTTAATGATAATGTCATTAAGCTTATCAGACTATATGAAAAAAACTTACATAAAATATATAGACAACACTTATCTATATTATTTAATAAAACATGCATTAATGTAAAAATGCTGCCTAAATACACACACACACACACACACACATATATATATATATATATATATATATATATATATATATATATATATATATATATATATATTTATATATATATAGGGAGAGGTATATGAAACTATCAAATATAAGCAAGCGTATGATTGCGTTCATACGCGGGCGAGCATATAGTCCTCCAATTTATACTTGAGGTGTAAAGGCAATAGTGCTCAATGTGGTTATACACAGAAAACATGTGATCGGGCTCAAACTCTAGGTTTGTTTACTTTTAGCAACATAAATCTTACGCTCGACGAGCTGTAATTCAGCGAAAATATAGTCGCACACCACCACGTAGGTACTAGTAGAAATACTAATAACATACACACACACACACACACACACACACACACATATATTTGCTTTAGTAACAAAGATTTTACTATACTATAACTCGCAAACTTTAAAACTCCTATTCTTGAATATGCTTATGTTTTCTACCTTGGTCTTTCTTAGTAACAGATGTTGTTGACAACCAGCAGAATCAAATGACAACTTGCCTTATTAAAACTCTGTTTTACTTATTATTATTCGTCGTATTTTTAAAACTGTTCTCTTGGTAATTTCGCTTGCTTCGTATCTTTCCAGTTTATGTTTATTCAATTTAAAATGTTATTTCGGAATCTAACACTGATTGAACTATTGCGGCATTTACATTTCATAAGGTGTAGAAGTTTGCAAAACATTTTCGACCCTAATTTACTGTACATTTTCCTCTATTATACAGCATATTAAGATTATATACTCCAAAAATGACACTACTGATGTGTTGTATTTCATTTCCTCACTGAAAGCTTCTTCATTCCTGAGATTTTCTTTCACGCATTAATTTCAATTCTTCCTGTTTTATTTAATCGGCTTTAGTTATTCAATTTTAACCGGCTTCTCGATGCATTCATCCTAATGACTTTTCTGTAATTAAATTGATTTCAATGATTACAATTTATATTTCAATAACACTGCGTATTTGTATTAAGAACATTTGCAATATCTTAATAAAATCATTCTTAAATGAAAGCTTCAAATTCATTATTCTCTATTCTCTTTGTATTTCTCTTGTATGTTTAATTATCTTCACTCTGCGATGAAAATGTAATATCCAACTTATAAAAAACAGTATCCCACTTATAAAAAGCAATATTCAATTGAACAGTGTTGCCAAAGTTATGAAAAAATGAGCTTATTCTTATTTTTATTACTAACCGAATTACCCAGTTGAATTGTCGGAACAAATATGTATTGTAAGGTACTACCCACTGATTAGTGATTTCTTGCTCAACATGACGCCCATATTTTCTCATTTTGATCTTGACGATGTGACCTACATCTTCTGGCTTTCGCCTTCTATATTTTGGATAGGAGGCATTTCCTTGTTCCAATTTAACTTTAATTTAAATCAAACGGATAAAATCAGTGGGGGTTGTTCCCCCTGGGAGCCTCCTTTGATTAAATTAAAATATACTTATCCAAGTACCCTAGGAGTTATTGCCGTGTTCAAATTTATATTTAATTTATATCAAAGGGAAAAATCAGTGCGGATTTGTGTCCCCACTTGCCTGGACCTCTTTGATCAAAATGAAATATACTTATCTAAATACGCTGGGTAATATAGTTTCAGAATATATATGGTTATGGGGGTCTATCTTCAAAACCCAAGGAGGAGTTCGCTAACAAACAAACAGACAGAGATTACAACTTTGTATATTATATATATATATAACTTATCGGTAAAAAAAAGAAAAACAGTTTTGATTTTGTAGTCGATATTTTAATTGATGTTGATAGGATAAGTCACAGACTAGACCTTTCCTTACCAGTCAGATATTTCGACCGTTGCCTGGTGTATAACTGAAGGATGGGTCCATCGATCACCAGCATGATGGTTTATTAGTTATATTTTTAAGCATTCACCTGAGAGCAAAACGGTTGAATGAGAATTTTGTTCAATATGGATGTCAATTAAGATGGCTACTGAGCTATATCTACCCATTTGGTTTATATCAGTGTTCGACATCACCTATATGAAGTGCATTGACCACGGCTAACGTTGTTCCTCCTAATCACATATAATGAAACACATGTGTAATTCGACGTTAGCAAACGTTGACTTACAAGAACAGTTACAAGTGAGTTCGATTCTCACTGGATAACCCAAACTTTCCGCCTTGTGCCATATCTAAGCTACACTTAGAAAATCGCCAAACACATAATTTTCTTGGGATTGAGACTTCAGTGGTTTCCCTTTGGTTTCTCCACGGTGATTTTATCTTGTTAACTGACTGTGGAATCGTAAGAGTTCTTCCTACTAATAATACATTTTTATATTTCATCCTTTAAAGTTTGCTAACAATTTTCCAACGCTTTATATTGAAGTGGTGGTACCGTTTTAGTCGCCGACCATTTGATTTTTAAGGCCATATTTTGATTTATTAATATCCCCAACAGTGTTTCATAGGACTAATATTTGTATGCATCAGACCTATTTCAGTTTGTACTCAATATTTTATTGTAATATTACGAAACAAAATGAATTGGTTAAAATAAAATATATACTATCTTGTATTTGTTTCAGTTCAAGATTTCGCTTTCTTGTTCGACTATCTAAAAAAAAAAATATAAAATCGTTTTATGGAAAAAAGTAAAAAAAATCTTGACCTCCAGGTGTGAAGCATTTACCGCTATCCTATCCGAACAACGATGCCAAATAATAGTGCAATAATCCTAAGGATTAAGGTCCTGCTGAAGATTCTTTTGGAAAATATCTTCCTTACCGTTGATATCTTTCAGTGAAATCAAGAATTGCACAGGTTGTAAGACATTCCTTTTTCTCGTGATCAAACAGGAAAACCCGTTCTTTGAAAATATTTACTTAATATCATTTACATTTGACAAGGACGATGAAACAGAGATGAAGGTTTTGAACAATACAATATAACGCTCTTTATTTGTTTCTACTAGTGTTCACCCAATACAAGGATCATGAGCCATGAGAATCTGGCTTTGCGTATGTAAGCAGAGACAACATATCAAGAAAATTAGAAACGACATGAAATTAAACAAACTACCATTTTATGTAGACTGCAAAAGAATAACGTGTATGTTGACCAAAGAAATACATGAAAATTAATTAGACAACAGTAGATTTTCGTGGTGAATACAGTACTTGAACCTGATTGTTAGGTTAGAGGTTGTGTCCGTCAGTTATTGAGAACGAACATGATCTAAAACACATGTCTAAAAACGGAGTAATGTTTAATACCGGAATATTAGGGAGTAATGCTTCCTTTCAGGTTTGAGGATATTATGAAATAACTGAAAACACTACGAGAATAGGAAGCAATATCAATAAAGATTTCTGAGAAATAAAATAAAAATTGCAAGTAATATTATATTCGAAATGTTAGAATTGGTGATTCGAATCAATCATTGAAATATTGTTATCAATTAGATTGCATTATATTTCGAAATAGTAATATAAATAATTATAATTTTTATTGGATATTGAGTTAATAATATATGTTTATTCAGTATATGTCTTCTGACCGTCCTTATAAATTTAAAAAAGAAATATGCTGCCTTTACTTTTTAAATAATAATAAAGTTTAATAATTATAGATAATACAAACTGAAACATATGACATACTTCTATAAATATAATTACGTCCAAAAAGTTTAAGTATCAGTTAGTTAATAGCATTTTAAATACAAAAGCCTTAATGTGAAACATAATGTATTATTAGTGGCATTAGTCATGGTGTCGATTGAATCTTTTCACTTCTTCCTCGTTGACTTATTGTAGCTGGTTTTCTTCTTATTAATACTAAACAAAATGATTGTCGTAACACTTATGCGGTAGCAAATGTATGTTTATTTTTTGTTTTGCATCGTAATGCTTATATACTACGTAGGCGATTTTAATACTGAATTGTAATACTTATATACTACTTAGAATATTTTATATTTGAATTGTAAAGCTTATATGCTACTTAGAAGATTTTAATATTGAAGCGTAATGATTATATATTACTTAGAAGATTTTAATATTGAATTGTAATGCTTATATTCTACTTAGAAGATTTTAATATTGAATTGTAATGCTTATATTCTACTTAGAAGATTTTAATATTGAATTGTAATACTTATATTCTACTTAGAAGATTTTAATATTGAATTGCAATGCTTATATTCTACTTAGAAGATTTTAATATTGAATTGTAATGCTTATATACTACGTAGAAGATTGTTCTTTCAATATTTAGTAAATCTTAGAGAAGAGCGCGATTCAAGTAAAGAAAAAAAGAAAGATTCAGTGTTTAATAATATTTTGACTGTATGTCTGCCTTCTTAAATTTATGGTTAAAAATTCATAAAATTATTTAAAAAAATACAATATCGCTTGTCTGAATAAAAATGGTAGTACTTAAAATCAACGCAAGAAAACGAATAAAAACCAGCTAACATTAATGGCCTGCAACTGAAACGTGAGTAACATGATAGGAATCGTGTCATCTTGGAATATTGCGTCAGTTTATTAGTTAGTCAAAAGCAAATAATCAAACAGCTTAGTATATATGTTATTGAATTCTTTCATTTTGCTCATTGCAACGGGATGGAAGCTAAGTAATTTTCATATGTAATTATTAATAGTATCATTATTATTATTATGAAAAGTTCAAATAATGAATACAGGAGCTGCTAAGTACTAAGATGTCGTCTATGTTGTGAAAGGGGCCAGGTTTTTTTTGCATATTAATATAAACAAAAAACACCAAGGACAATATGAACACCCATATGCCAAGCAACTTGCAAAAGAAATTCTTAAACAGAAATTGAAAGATATTAGAAAACATTGTGTATTTCCATGAGAAAAATATTTCATAAAACTAAACATTATAACGAAAATGACATTGCCATTCATTATGCACAGTAGCAAGAATATAAAACAAAACAAGTTCACTAATCTCTGCAATATTGCCCTCAAACCAGCATCCATGATTGGTAAAGTGGATTCCCGTTAAAACGAATCATTGTAATAACGCATGCTTCCTACATCGATGGGCTGGCTTACGTGGTCAGTCTCCGGACACTCCAGTCGAATAATCGTGACTTGTCCGAGTGAAGAGAGGATGAAATCTATCAAAATCGTGGAAGGAGGAGTGGTCTGATGTTGTTCGGGTTGGTAGCCAGATCGCAGCGTGGAAGAGAGGATGTCTTTCTGCGTAGAATCTCCGATCGTAGAACTTGCTCGAAATCTAGTGTAAATCATTCTAAATGATAGTGCCTACCTACACAAGACCGCATCACTCCGTCCCAGCTCCACAGGCAAATCCGCGAAAGAGTACGATATAAATTATTTGCATCCCCGTCTCCGTGAAATACTTAACTTTAATAGTAGAGGCCCCTCATTTTTCTTGCCATTGTAATCACAAGCCTATTCAATTGGGTAATGTCTAACCATAATCCATGCCGGCTTGTCACGCGCCCAACTAAATAACTTAGTTATCAGTGATTATATCAGTAAGTGAACTTAGAGGAATGCGTATTTATATAACTACTTTTTATACGTATATCGTTTTAGAGGAAATTTAGAGTGGACAAAAGAGAAAGAACAGTAAGATATAGACATGCCATTATTAAGCTTTTAGATTTTATGAATAAAAAATGCTGCGTATAATGGAAGTGAAAAGTAGTAGCAAGAAAATGGAAGATAGTTTTGGTACTTATCCTATGTAGCGGGGAATGAGCATAGAAGCTCCAAAAATATATTGGATTTTTTTTTGCTTGAAATGGAATATTTGATATTTTGATATACATTAATTTTCTAGAAATTTGTTCAGCCAAAAATGATGTCTCCTTCGACATTAACTACCTGTCTAGTCACTCCGAACAAGGGTATAACATCATTGCACAGAGATGCTAGAGACAAAAGTCTGTACTATATGCTACGCTGATCAGTATAATCTTAACATGTTAACCGCTTCCCACATATCTGCATGTACTGTGCCTCTTACCCTCTGGCATCTATCTCGATTGGCTCACAGGCCTTGTTCAGGATGGCCAATTAAAAAAAAAATCAAATACCTATAGATTCTTAGTATGCACATGTAAGATAAATGTGTACAAATTCGATATATCATTTTCTTTTTTTTACCTACATTGCGTGAAATACATGCGATGCCCTGTCCTCATCAACCGCCAACAAGGGAAGGTAACACAGTTTCGGTGGCTAAGGCGATTCTGCCACCTCAAGCCCAACAGCAGCTTTTGCCACCAGCCATTGTTATATGACACTAATACTAGATCCAAGCACTAGCCAACGGCTGCTTTAGGTTATTTGAATATTGCGCTACTAAATTTGAGCCGGGTTTTAATCGAACGACTTATAAGGATGAGAAATAACGTATTTTATCTGTCTTGATTTATAACGTATTTTGTCTGTCTTGATTTGACTGCAATATAGGTTTACTTTAAAGGAATATATATATATATATTTCATATACGGGGAACCTTATGAATTTCCATTGAAGTTTACTCACACATACGATATATATATATATATATATATATATATATATATATATATATATATATATATATATATATATATATAAATGTATATATAAATAAAAAGGAAAGAACAGTAAGATATAAAATCCGGTGTTCTTATAGATATTTTTATTTTTACACAATAGTGCTCTATGTAAATTTAAATTTACAGAGCATTAATATTATAAATTAATAGATTTAAAATATGGTTTTACCGCTACACAGTGATAACCATGTTTCAGAAATGGAAGCTAAAGCCCCTGAATTTAATTTTGTTATTAAACCAAAGACATTAGTTCCATTTCCTCATCAAGCGAGTTTTGGAGTAACTTACTTTTTAAAATTTACGGTTGTTAACGGCACAGGAAAGATTCATAGTTTGAGGGTTTCCAAGGTTACCGATAAATCCATTCATCTAGACAAGGGGTTGTAGAGGGTTCAATTTTTTAATTTTCGTTGTATCAGTTTATATATATGACCTGATGATCGCTTTAACCTAAAACTCTCAGGCATGCGTATGATGTAAAGAAATATACACGCACATATTATTGCACGTACGTATAAATTTATTTGTACTCAATATTATGTGACAGATCTATAAGTATATATTCGTAAATGTACATAATATCCAACGTCGATATCACGACTCGGAGTTTCATGCAGTCTCTGAAGTTTGGATATTATTACGAATATATACTTATAGATCTGTCATATAACATTGAGTATAAATAAATTTATACGTACGTGCAATAATATGTGCCTGTATGTATATTTGCATCATACGCATACCTGAGAGTTTTAGGCTAAAGCGATCATCAGGCCATGTGTTATTACTTTTTTTGTGGGCTCTATACATATATCACCCATTTAAATTATATGGTCTGATCAAACGAAACAAGTGATTATCAAGAATCTGCATTGAAATATTGATTGCTGTAAAAGAAAGCAAGGAGTGCCCACTGAATATGGTGGCAACGCATATATAATGGACGTAACTCAACACTGAACACTTAAGCCAATTGAAATCTGGAGAGATTTGAGTGGTAGGAAAAGTGATTGCTCTATGATGCTGAGAGGATTACTCATTATGTTTTGAATTTGTTTGCTTTATTAAATCATTTATTTCTATTTATTATATAATATGTTAATTTTTATTGCTTTTAATTTATGTATTTGTCATTCGGGTTGTATATTTATTCTTATTTATATATTATTTTAATAGTAAATTCCTTGAATTTTTGTAATGTTTGTAAAATTTATAGTATTATTTTTTAATGCCAACTTTACTAACTTCTACCACATTCCGATACAAATTCCTAAAATATTAATTGCCAATAATTTCATTTCTGTATATCATTTCTCTTTCTATAT
>OZ038481.1:78858265-78863265 GCA_964036315.1 Acanthosepion esculentum
AAAAGTTAAGAGAAAAACAGTTGCTAAAGATATTGTCTCTATGAAGATGATATTGTCTCTTCCTACTCAGTATCATATGGAAAAATCAACAATCTATACTATTCTTATAAATAAAGAGACGATCATGGTTTCCCTTCCCTTTTCCAAACAATAACATCTCTTTCCTTCCTCTTCCACTTCATCAACCATCAACTATCCTACATGAAGGTAGGGTAAAATTGAAATGTTCGTCTATATTTTATCTGCTTAATAGTGTGTTAATTTTTTATTTAGATTTAATGATTTTTATTCGTTTTGTGTATATACAGGTGCACAAATTACTGTTGTTGGGACGAGGAACGGATTAATCTATTTTACATTGATTCCTATTGGAAAAATAGTTTCTCTTTACGAATATTTCAGGTTATTAATGGACTTCAGGAAGGAATTAAATTCGTGAACCGAGGTTCCAATGCATATATATATATATATATATATATATATATATATATATATATATATATATATATATATATGTGTGTGTGTGTGTGTGTGTGTGTGTGTGTGTGTGTGTGTGTGGTAACCAATGGCGCGTAGAAGAAATAGTTAACTTTGAGAAGTGAGCCAGTTGAATTCAACAATAATTCTTCTACTGCACAAAAACATAAAGTATTTACTACAGTATTTATCTGAATGGGACATACCCATTATCGTCCATAGGTATATGGTACAACTATATATATATATATATATATATATATATATATATATATATATATATATATATATATATATACACTTATGTATACACTTATATACATAATGTCTTTCGAATTAATGTTGTTTTGTCCCCAGTTGTATGGTGAACATAGAGATGGCAAGTGACCAGCTTGTAAGCTCCAAAAACTTTTTAATCACTACGTACAGAACTCCCCTTAAGCAAGCCTGCATTAACCCTAACCCTACAGAACCCCCTTAAGCAAGCCTGCATTAACCCTAACCCTACAGAACCCCCTTAAGCAAGCTTGCATTAACCCTAACCCTACAGAACTCCCTTAAGCAAGCCTGCATTAATAGTCAGACATGGGAAAAGAAATCTATCGATAGAGATGGATTGACGAGTGATATCGTGCATGCAGGTAAAGGCTTTGGGGTAAGAAATTTTGCAAAGGCGGAAGTTTAGCGTGCTGTTAATTATATGGAGAAACTGACACCTCACCCATGAAAAGGAGCTAAGGAAGTAACTGAGTAGTAACTTCAGTGGTCGTATCTGCTTGTCGAAAGCGATTATGGCCAGTCATATGAAATCACACCAAAAGTTATATAATGTTGTCCCGAATGACGTTTTGGCTACTTTACATGTAACATCTGTGGCAAGATACGCAGTTTATACTTTTTTTCTGGACATAAGGTGAGTAAAAATTGTTCAAATGTTCTGCATATTCCAGCGCTTTTGGTTACACTTTGAGCCAATATCAAGAATGAATTTAATTTTACTTTTAACTGAATGCGTGAATTGTGTTATATGTATATCTACAGTTATAGGAATGTTTTATTTTTCAAACATGGTGTCGAGGGGTCTTCCCCTTTTTACACAAATGGACTCACCCAGGGTATACATATACTACTGCTAGTGGATAATTGACACATCAGACTGAGAAAGAGAGAGAGAGAAAAAAAGAAACAAAATTCTCCCTCGTCGACCACAACAGCTTGGCGACGAGGGATAATTTTGGTTCTTTTTCTCTCTCTCTCTCTGTCTCAGTCTGTTCTGTTGAACTTACACGAAAGGAAAGAAAATTTTTCTCTCTCGTCGACCACAACAACTGGGTGACGATGACTTCGGACCTACACAAAAAGAATTGGCCGCTTGCCAGTGTCCACAGCAACATGGCGACAAAAGATTTACGGGGATTAACATACGGAAAAGCGAGTTTTTCGTAAGACACTTATCATGAAGGATTTTAAAAGCATTTCAGTAGAACTTGTAAAATACCAAAATGAATAACAATTACAACTCCACGAAAGAATGGAAGAGAAGTGGCAAAAACAATCACTACAAACGCAGAAGGAAAATCAAGAATGTCAAATACAATTACTACAAAGGCAAAAAGAAAATCAAGAAAGACAAATGCAACTCCAGGAACTAATATTAAAGGTAGCGGGTAATAAACAACAACATATCGAAAAAGAGGCAACTTTTTCCCAAGACGCAGTGTGGAATACGATAGAAACATTCAATTACTCCCTAGAAGAGGATAAAAATTTCGGCGACTCAACATCGATGGTCAAAACTGGACGGAAGCAAAGAAGCTATGTCTATTACTCAGAAAATTAGGAACAGAGGAAGGCACAAAATTTGTGGATTACATCTTGTCAAAAAAGACAAATGATTTAACGTTTGACTAAGCAGTTACATGCCTTACGGAGCTTTTCAGTCCAAAGACGTCACAATTTCACAAAAGGTGTAAATGTCTTAACGTCGTAAAGGACGAAAAGAAGGACTACTCCACGTTCGCCGCAGTCGTGAACAAACATTGCGACGACATCAAGTTGGCAGAATTAACTCCGGACAATTACAAGTGTCTTATTTTTGTACAAAGGTAGTGTCTCAGCTAAGGATAGTGAAATGCGCAAAAGAACGCTTTCAAAACTGCGAAATGAGCCTGGATTAACACTACAAAAATTATCAGAAGGCTGCCAAAGATGCCTGAGTATAAAGAAAGACTCGAAGGATATCGAGGAGTCAAGAGTAGCACATATACGTAAGTTGAACAAATGTGTACGTTTTTCACCCTCCTCGGAAAGAAAACAAACATTCTATAATAATGGAAAAAGTACAACGTATAGGGCAAATAATGACAAAAATCTAAGCAAATATAAGCCCCACCCAATCTGTCTTTTTTCGATGTGGAGGTCTACACTAGAATAAGGATCGTCGTTTTAAATATAAGAACTATCTAGCGTGTGGAAAAATGGGACACAAGGCATCCCAGGGTAGGAACTGAAAATTTACTAGTAACATAAGAGCTACTAGAATACACGTCGAAGAAATATTAACATAAGAAAATACGTGGAACTTGAAATTTTAAATAAAAAGATAAAGTTACAACTAAACACAGGTTCGGATCTATCGATAATTAACCTACAGACATGGAGAAAGCTTAATAGACAGACCATGATACATAGGCAGATAATTCCTAAGTCAGTTACAGGGAAGCGTATAAAATTCGAAGGAGAAGTGATCCTAAAGGTAACATTCCACGAGAATCAAGATATTCGTAATGAAAGATACAGAAAATCTGGTGGGCACAGTCTGGATGCAAAAGTTCGATGTATGGTATTTACCTATCGGCTCTTTTTGTAAGAAGATAAAGTACGAACCATCAGAAGCTATAAAATTAAAGGAAGAATTATATAATCAATTTCCAGAATTATTCTCGAGAGGTTTGGGACGATGTAACATATTTACAGCTAGGATTGAATTAAAAGAAAATGTCCAACCAGTATTTAAAAAGAAGCAAAACATGCCGTTTGCTACTATAGAAAAAATCGACAAAGAATTAGAGAGACTTGAACAAACTAGGATCCTTTCAAAAATAGAGTTCCGTGAATGTGCGGCACCAGTAGTCTATGTAAAAAAAAAATATCAGGATAAATCCGTGTTTGCGCAGATTTCTCGACTGGGTTAAATAAGGCTATAAAAGACCATCATTACCCATTACCAAGCCAGGAGGAAATATTTACCAAGCTTAACGGCGGTAAGGTATTTTCTAAAATAGATTTAAGCGAGACTTATCTGCAGATTCCAGTACAAGAAGAGAGTACGAAAATTCTATGTATTAATACGCACAAAGGACTGTACAAATTCAACAGACTACCATTTGGGGTAAAAGTTGCACCGTCAACCTTTCAACAGACGATGGATACAATGCCCATGGGCCAGAATCTTGCTACCGCTGACTTGGACAACATTCTAATTAAAAGCGACAATGTTGAAGAACACGCATCGCACATAAAATAAGTTTTCAAAAGACTTCAGGACTTTGGGTTTGAAGTGAAAGGAAAAAAATGTGATTTTTTCCTAAATGAAATCAAATACTTAGGTCATATAATTAATGAAAGTGGCAGAAAACAAGATCCAGACCGGGCATCTGCAATAAAAAAAATATGCCTGAACCGAAAAATGTCGCAGAATTGCAATCCTTTCTTGGTCTAGCAAACTACTGCGGTGAATTCATTGAAAATGTGCACAGATTGAGGGCTCCCCTCAACGAATTACTGAAAAAAGACAACAAATGGAATTGGACGGAAGACTGTCAGAAAGCGTTTAAGGAGATAATACAAAAATTAACTTCGGAGCTAGCACTAACTCATTTCGACCCAAAACTAGAAATTATTATTGCAAGTGACGCGAGCTCACACAGAGTAGGAGCTTGTTTTCTACACAAGGTGCAGGATGGCCGAAATAAACCCATAACTCACGCATCTAGATCATTGTTACCAGCAGAGAGGAATCATTTGCAGATTTAAAAGGAATTGTTGGGCATAATATTCGCCATAACTCGCTTTCACAGATATATATATGGGAGAGAGTTTACGCTTCAAACGGACCATAAACCTGTTCTTACGATTTTTGGATCGAAAAATGGACTTCCAATTTAGACAGCCAATAGATTTCTAAGATGGAGAACTATGTTACTGAACTACAATTTCAAACTTGAGTTCTTACCATCGAAGAAAATTGGGCATGTTGATGGATTATCGCGATTAATACCTGCGAAATGCGAACCTATGGAATACTCGGTAATAGCGGCATTGCAAGCCGAAGATGAAATCAGTAAAGTGTTATACAATACAGTAAAGGAACTACCTGTGACCTTGCTAGAGATAAGAAGGGAAACGGAAAAGGATGAATTTATTTCGAATACCAAGATAAAAATAGAAGAAAAGGAAAGGAATCTAGCAGACAGCTTGTCAATTTGTGATTATATATTATTATATAACGAAAGAGTGGTCAT
>OZ038481.1:78868265-78875765 GCA_964036315.1 Acanthosepion esculentum
GTGAGAGCAGCACCAGTCGAGAGAGGCGAGACAAATAACTTTAACAGAGAGCAGATTGGTTGAGCGAGTTTTTCTGCTATGAGAACAACACTCAGACGACCATTGTTCTGATTGTCAATCAACAATTGTGAACAGTAAATTCATCGCTTCACAAAAGTGCGTTGAAATTGAAAAATCAAATAACATATAAAAAGAAAAAATCTTATTCACTTTCTCACAACTTCTATTCTTCGCTTTTTACTTTGTCTTCCGCGTGTTTACTTCTTCCTCTCTTACGTCTACTGACAGAATTTCTATTTCTTTTTCATTTACTTTTCATTACTTTTCTTGTAACGGTTTTTATAACTACTATACAATCATCTACCATCATCATCACTCTCGAATTTGTTTTGTGTAAATATCCTTAATACTGCTGCTAAGTATTACTATTATTACTGTCGTTCTTAATCACATTATTTTAATTTTCGATTATTGTCATTTTTCTACTCATTGTCATTTTTGTCGAAATATTCTTTATAAACTGACAGCCAAATATTTATTTTTTAAAACAATTCACTTCAGGTAAGACGATATTGCCACTAAGGCGCAAGAGCCAACTAAGAGTGTAAAAGACATTAGAAGGAACCAGAAAACAATTCCTAAACATGAAAAACGGTATAAACCTTTACAGCAATTCAAAATATCTAAGAGGAGTGTGAACCGGACCTTAAACGAAACTGTTTACTTTTATTGAAAAGAAAAAATAATAAAATTTCAAAGCTCAGGCGAAGACTTTAAAAGTATAGATTTGAAGTAGACGCTTAAACAGGGAACAAAAGATAAAAATCTATTCCTGTTCAAAATGGTTGGAGTGCGAGCCGGACGACAGGAAACAACACCATTCCCTTTTAATACTAAATGTAATATTATTTAAGATTCTACACGGAGAACAAGGAAATAATAGAATTGCAATAAATGCCATAGTCTCCCTGATTTTGAAAATCAGAATTCGAAATCTTGAATACTAACTCTAATTGACACTAACCACTTAGTTAATTATGTAAATTTGTAAAACACCAAACTGTTGTTTGGTATCTACTAATCAAAGTATAGTATGTGATATGATCACAAGATTTATAGTACCAGTGATAACGATGTATACAGGTTTTCCGAAATCATACCAAAGTATATGATAAAAAGCTACACATACATTTTTGTTAAAGGGGTTATTTAGATTTGTTTATTCCAGTTAATCTTTTAGGATGAACAATTTCTGCTTTTTGAAACCAACTGCAAAGCCAAAAATATCAATATATCTACTCGTTCTTAAATTATATCATTATCTGTTGATATAAAATAGGTTACATATAATATTCTGCAATCTGTGGATTGAAAAACTCTACAGACCAATGCCAAAAGCTTAGCTCCATGGATAAAGGTAATGTTTTCACTGTGATGTGATCGTTTGAATTAGAGTACTTAAAAGGCAATGGAACGCTAAATGCACATTTATACGTTCAGGAGCTACAACGTGTCAATAAAAGTTTGATCGAAAAGTGCATAGTATTCGTCAACTGGAAAAAATGTCGATTTCCTCCGTGGCAACACAAAACGCATAATGCAAGAATAACATACATAAAAAAGATAAGTGAACTCGCTAGGTCCATTTTGCTCCAATCTTCAAATTCACGTGAATTTTACCCACTGGTTATTAAGATTTTTGATCGTTGCAAAACGATTTGACGTGGAAAAATGAATTTTAATGAAAACCAGAATCAAGGGATTATCGACGACACAGATATATTACACAGATATATCAGCCGAATTCTACTCAGAATAATTCCACTAAGAGACATGGAGCAACTGTGAGTAAAATAAACCGGAACCCAAATCCTAAAAAGAAAAAAATGATAAACCTCTAAATCCCATTCTAATGACTGGGGTGGAGCCTGAACCGGACGATAAACAAACCTATCTACGCCTATTGAAAAGAAAAATAATTAGTAAATAAAATTTCACGGTTTCACTGAAAAGTGGTAACATGTCTTTGCAATTGATATTGAATATATAACTGAATAAAGTTTAATTGTGATTTATTTTTTAAAAGGACAGTAGATTAGCTGAAAGGTGAATTACTTATTCTTCAAACTAATTTTCAATGATCCAATTCTTATTTTTCTGTTTATTGCTTACATTGACATCATTTAAAATGTGAATATCTAAGTCACTAAATATCTCAGACAAACGAAATTAAATAGGTTTCATGTTGAACAATAAACGATTCATTTATCAAACTTTGAACCAGATATTCAAATGGGTGAAGATTTTATAACCGATTTCACAAAGCTTCACAGACGTTCAATATTCACACCACGTGTGACACGACTCACATCAATTCGTTAGTCCAGCTCCTGCCAAAAACACTGTAGCATGTCTTGCGTAACATTCTTCAATGATTCTTTGCTTAAGTTTCTCTAGGGTTGTAGGAAAGGTTATATAGATATTTCCTTTCACATAGTCCCATAGAAAATGATCACAATGTGTCAAGTCAGTTGAATGTGGTGGTCACTTCAAGAGTATAGTTTCATTATCACTGGCATGCCAAATACATATTCTTGGAGGATTATCATTGTGATAACTCCGGACAGTCAATATAGTTAGATTTTACACATTTTGTTTAAATTTGAGATCCAGAGAGAATTTCTTTTCTTTTACAATCCTTTCACCCCAAGCAAGGCGGGGATACTACGAGTACGTAGGGGGTTACCGAGTGTGAAAGTTGAGAGAAGAGATTTTGTTTTAGGGAGGATTGAGGAAACGATAAAAGATGAACGGGATGGACGTTGCATTTAATTCTTTGAAGATTGTAGTTATCAGGAAAACAAGGAATCGGAAGGGAGTTCCACAGGCTGTTGGAGTAAAAGTGGCAGTTATATTTACCTATTCAGGTGTAAAAGGCTGGGACCTACATGCCAATATGATAGCACGCATAAATCCATGTAGTCGGCATACCAGGGAAGAAAGCTCGTCATCTGAAGAAAATTCATGCCTCCTCGTGAGAATGTGGCTGAAGTCGAGATGCCAAATTATGATCTTATACATTGCAGGAGCACCAGACCAGATATGGAAACAGTATTCAATGCACGGACGGATAACAGATTTGTGAATGATCAATAAGGACTCTGGTACGACAGAGTACCCCAAATTCCCTGCAGTAGATGCAGCTATTGATTCGATGTAGTCTTCCCACTTCAAGTCAGTTAAGCTCAAGTAGGGTTTGTGTTATCCAGGAGTCTAATACCAGCCATGCTGATGGTGGACAGAAAAGCTTCTCTACAGTGGATAAATGAGAGCAGTTTTGTTTTGAAGAATTAAAATTTACAAGTCACTTCCTGACCCAGTTAACCACGGAATGCAGGTTCTTTTCAAGAGCAGCTGCCAGGTTTACATTTTCCGCTCTGAGGGATTTTCAATTGAGGCAGGAGTAAACGATAATGTTATCTGCGTAAATATCTACTTGGGAAGGGATGATGTCAGGAAGATCATTGGTTAAGATCAGAAAGAGCTTAGGACCCAAGATAGAGTTTGGAGGACACCAACTCAGCTATATTATTAGACTACAAAATGATGTCGTTTTGTTGTTATATAAAGCGATAATTGCAAGTCTTCAAATATGCGTTTTAAAAACATTGCAGATACTTTAATGGATATACTTTATTCAGGTGGTGCAATCTTTAGTATGAAAACATAGTTTATGAATATAGAAAGTGCTGGGTTATATATCATTGGAATTGATTGATAGACTGTTTGAAGTTGAAATATATTTTTGATTGTAAGAATAATTGATTTTTGCGAAAAAAAAGCATTATAATTATTTAGAGTAAAATAAAGATTTTCCAAATACAAGTTCTAGTATTTAAGAATTCCCTATGTTGTTATACTTCAAAATGATGTCAATGTTTTGGGACACCCATTAGTCCTCAGGTTTCTCTATTTCCCTGATCATATTTTCTCGTATCACTTACATAATCACCCTCTGTTCTTCCTTGTCCAATTTCTTCATGCTTTTTAATACACTGCCTTTCATTCTATTGCAATATAACAGCGTGCTTTTCCGTCACTTCTAATTCTCTCTTATTTCTACAATGACAGGTGATATAATTGTTTTGCCTTCTCATTAATCATTTAGAATTTCTTTAGTGCGCATCTCTTAATACTGTGACTAGCTTTACCCCGTTTCTTCACAGCAGATTCCATTTTGATTTCCATTCACTGGACTAATAAAATCACTCCAAAACAAACGATAATAATTGTAGTGTAAACGTATAGTAAGACGATGATCAAAGGACATTAGAAAATTATTTAAAACCAGGAAAAACATGAAACAAAGAACTACTAATTTTAAAATTAATAATTATGGCTATATTAATACAAGATAAAGAATAAAAGAATAACTCAACAATAAATCTCTACATTTTAAAATAAATAATGGAAAAAGAGTGATAGTAAAAAGAGTGATATGAGAGTAGTGTTAAAAACAATAGGGATTTTTATACAATCTATACATTGTTACTTCTGTTGATCTTAAACTTCTTTACTTCAAAGTAATCTCCAATCTATTGTGTAATAATAAAATCTTCTTTATATATAAATATACTGTTCACAAAAATTGTGCACAGGAATATATGACAATAATATGAGAATTAATGTTTAGATACACACACGCAATATATAGCAATACACTGACACACAGTCGATATATATATATATATATATATATATATATATATATATATATATATATATATATATATATATATATATAATTGTGATTTTGGCAACAATCCCTCTTTCATACAAGCTTAATTAAAAACGACTGGCAAGGCACTGGGGTCAGGTTTTTATTTCATTTTTCTTGGGTTTTCTGGAGATAAATTATGTAGAAACTGTCCGAATGTTCTAAATGCCTGAGCGCTTTCGGCTATACTTTTAGCCATTCTCAAGGATGATATTGTTTTTTTTTAATTTATAACTTAATGTATGGAATGTTTCATAAATGTGTTCTAAATCATAGGATTTTTTTATTTTCCCAAGAAATGTGCTGAGCCTGTCTTTTAATTAAAAAAACATTCCTATACCTTTAGATACAAGCATAAAAATAATCCATACATTGAGTTAAAAGTTAAAACTAGAATAATCCTTTATAAAGGCTAAAGTATAGCCGAAATCACTCGGACATACAGAACATTAAGACAGTTTCTATATATATAAATTATGCCCAGAAAAGAAGAAAATTATAAGACCCCCTACCAATAAAATTTAAATAAAATTTAAGCGGGGCACATTCCTAGTCGTTTTTAATTAATCTTATATATATATATATATATATATATATATATATATATATATATATATATATATATATATATATATATATATATATGTATATATATATATATATATGTATATATATATATATATATGTATATATATATATATATATGTATATATATATATATGTATATATATATGTATATATATATATATATATATATATATATATGTATGTATATATATATGTATGTATATATATATATATATGTATATATATATATATATGTATATATATATGTATGTATATATATATGTATATATATGTATGTATATATATATGTATATATATATATATGTTTATATATATATATGTATATATATATATATGTTTATATATATATATGTATATATATATATATATGTATATATATATATGTATATATATATATACATATATATACATATATATATATGTATATATATATATATATGTATATATATATATATATATATATATATATGTATATATATATATGTATATATATATATATATATATATATATATATATATATATATATATATATATATATATATATATATATATATGTATGTATGTGTGTGTGTGTGTGTGTGTGTGTGTGTGTGTGTGTGTGTGTATAAGGTTGGTACAGATGGAATAAAATTCCATTAACCAAAAACACAATTCTTAAAAGAGCGCTCAGTACAGATTAGGGCAAATCAAAATTATTCAAAATTATAACATAAGCATGTTATAACATCACTGCAAAAATATACATTTTGCTACAACACTTCTGGTGTCATGTCAAGTGATGGTGATGATTGCAAAATAAAGAGTTTTAAAAGAGTACAAAACCAACGAAACCCACTCAATAGGGGAAACATTTTTTTACGTAAACTATGACAACCAATCAGAACACACGTATATTTAAAAACGAACTTGACAACAGACACTAAATACATTCTATAAGTGCACTAATGTTAATGATAGATGAAATTAGAAATTAGTATAACTAATTAATATTTAATTTCACTGTAAAATTAAAAACTAAGTATCTGAAATTTTAAATTTAGCTAAATATCAAGTTCAAAATATTACATAATCATTCAAAAAAGGAAAGAGTGGAAAATATATGCATTTATTTATTGTTCTTAGCGAAGTGCCAAATTATCCGTTAAATTCAACGATAATGTAAGAAGAATCTACGATCACTACAAATATATGAAACATTGAAGTCTGAATTCAGGCAATCTAGTCAGGGAAATGGATTTTACATCCTAATACGCAATCACATAAATCTAATTAAACATAGAAGCAAGCAAATATAAGAACGACACAGGAAAAAAGTAAAAAGATTTCAGAAAAAGATAATAAAATAAATACAATGTGAATAAAAAACAAACAAACAGAAATATAAATTAAAAAAACACGCAAAAGTAAATTATGCCAGACACAAGTATATCCAAGTAAAAGCATAAACAACACAGGTACCTATATGCAAATAAACCGACTCACCCAGATTCGAGAAAAAATGCGCTAATAAAACACAAACCAACTATCAAAATTTTGTATACATGAGAAAACATACATAAATCAACACCATCACTTGACAAGACAACAGAAGAGTTAAAATAAAATGGCTATTTTTGTAGTGATGTTACAAAATGCTCATGTTATAATTTTCAATATATATATATATGTATATATATATATATATATATATATATATATATATATATATATATATAGTTTACTGTTTTATATACGTGTCGTTGTATGAGAGTGTTGGTTTAGACAAATCATTAAACAGATTTGGTATATAATATTATCGAGTACGTAAATAATTTGTTGCAAGATTCTAGTATATGCCTATTTCTCCCTGTCTTTATAACTGTGGACATTAGAGTGAAGTCCAAGTGGCGACAGTTTGGTTAATATTTGATCGCCATCTTCAAACTTGAAACTGGCGTTCAAGCATGAAACAAAATGTCAGCGCTTGGAATTGACACGGTATCTCCTTTTATATTTTGATAGTAATATTTACATACGCTCCATCTTTGATTATTAAGCAATTTTATCCATAAATACAGCATGCCTGCGTGCGTGGGTCTATGAATAAATAAAAGTGTGAAACCATTTATTTCTAACAATCTTGCAAGGAAATGGC
>OZ038481.1:78878265-78890765 GCA_964036315.1 Acanthosepion esculentum
CATGATTAATAACTCCCAGCACAATGACTCGGATTTCGACAAAGGATAATTCCAGGGACTAATCACAACCACAGTCGGAAAAAAACATATCGACCACACTTTCCCGCCAAAAACAATCATATATCCTATTCCAACAAAGGCAGTGGAAAAATAATTATCGACAAGAATATTTATAAAAACAAATAAACCCCATTGGGTCAGTGTTTGTTTGTTTTTTCGTCTATCGGAAGTTCGTCTAACAAATCAAGCGCTTAGTCTTTTATTTATATTACACTTGTTTTTGAACCTTTTCTATTTGATTTTCAGTTTGTTTTACCGCATTTTCCTTTTTGTGTTAAGCCCTTCCCCTTTTATCTTATTCATTTTCTTTCTTCCGTTTTCCTTGATTTTTTGCAAACCAAGTTTATTTATTCCGTATTTCTTTGATGTTGTTTTTGTTTATTTACCCGGGAATTCAATTCGGTTTTTGTTTGTTTAAATATTATTATTTAAGTTATTTATTTGGTGAAATTAATTGCAAAAACCGTAAAAGAAAAATAAACTGGTTTCCGTCGTAATAGGCACGGCGCTATTATGGCGGAGTTAACGCAAACACCGGAATATCAAATATCGGTAATTAGCGAAAATGTGTCATGTAAAAAATCGGCCTGGGCAGAAACCCGGCCCAAAAAGGACGCAGAATATTATGCTGAGCTCTGGAAGAAATATGAGGAGTATACTATAGGGAAGGAGCTCCTCACTATACAGGAAGCTTGTGAAGATTATTATGTGAAGAATGTGAAGATTATTTCCCTGCTGACGACCGATATAAAAGTCGGAATTTAATTGGTGTCAGCAGGGAAACGATGGAGTAAACCCTTAAGAGCCTAAATATTGTACCCACAATTTTGGCAAGAAGATCGAGGGCGCTTTGGGATCTGTTGATGTCAACAGAAGAAGCTATGAAGTTGGTAGGAAGTGTCTTGACTTCAAAGACACTCCGAATTCAAACAGAGTATATGGGCACCCGAAGAACAAATGTAACAATGCATGGGGTGCCCATAGACATTTTAGAAGATCGGTTGGGGGCCTTTTTTGCCCAGTATGGAAAGGTGGAGAAGGTTGCGGGAGTGATCAGCAAAGCTGGAATTGCGACGGTTGATGTAGCAATAGAGATCATATTGACCCGTCAGAACTTTACTGACATCCCCAACATCATAATAGGTAGGGAAAGACGGATGTTGGTTGTGGTCGAGGGATGTAATCCCTACTGCTGGTCGTGTGGGATCTCGGGGCACATGGCCAAGGCGTGCCCCAGAAAGAAAGTGACCCCACAACCAACAGCAGTAACAGCAGCAGTAGCAACAGCAACAGCTAAAACAGCTACAGAGGAAGAACCCGGCCAGGCATCTGGTGATGGTTGGAAGGAGGTGGTGACTAAAGGACGTAAGCAGAAAGCAGGCCCCTCGTCTCCCCAAAAGGAAGTCACACCTAATCAGCAGCAGCCACCTAAAGAGCAGCTAGAGGAGCAACCTAAGGAACGCCAGAAGTAGCAACAGCAACAACAAAAGCAACAGAAACAAGAGTCCATAAGCAACAAAATACACAAGAGCAACAAAACACACAGCAAATGTCAGACAATGATATGAAGGAGGTGGAGGAAGTGCCTCCAACACGGTCCTCTTCCATAAAAAGGAAGCGGGAAGATGAAGATGAGATACAAGTAAAAAAGCACACTGGAAGAAGTAGAGTAGGGACAGACATAGGAAAAACAATGTCCCTATCCGTCCCTGCTTTGCCAGAAAAAGATAAAAGTGCTACTCCAACATCTAGGAGCCTCCCCCCTTCTCTTACTCTTGTTCCACTCTCTCCCACCTCTCACAAATCTCCACACACGCCTACTCCCACAGCTTTAGATTCGTCACCTCCCCGACCATCCCTTTCTGCACCTACTCACTCGTCCACTTCTACCCCGCTACACCCAGACGGAGCAAACGAATAAAAAGGAACTCTTTCGTAAAGTAGAGGATATATGCAGGGGGGAACTTGAGAAGAACCTTTTCACCCGCAAGAGATTGGGTGCTCTATTTAAACTTTCCTCCGTTGATGACAAATCAGTGGAAATCCCTGATAATTTTCATAAGGCCCCAGCAGTTATTGTCCTCATTAGGGTATGGACCCAACTCTTCGAGGCCAGAGAGCCCTACCCAGAAATAAGGATGGTCGAGTTGGGCGCCCCAGACCTGAAGAAATTGCAGAACTTTTGTGCAGCGATTGTCCCGGTACGTCTCCCCCCATCGTTATATAGGGCTCTATATCTAACTTCCCCTACCGACGTTGGCGGTATTGTCCTAGATGGTCAGATGACGACGGAGTTGGCCACAGGGAGCCTAGGACAATCCGTCAGTGTCCTTCACGCCCCAGATTTCCGGCCCGTATGTGAATAGGCTAATAGTTATTTTCTATTCCGCAGATTTAAAAGATGTCAATCAAGTTAGTCAGTCTGAATGCGAAGGGCTTGAGGGATAGGGGTTAGGTGCCCCCCCCCTCCTGCTCCGGAATCTCTTGTCTTTCTACGTGGATGTCGCAACGATTACTGTTTGCAACTTCAATGCGTGTGCATTCAGTTGCCGAGTCTCTGTTGGGTCCCGAGCAGACTTGTTCTGTGAGGGGCCGAACAATTCAAATCAACCTGCATCTGATCCGCATGATTATAGAGGGTGTAAAAGACGACGGTGATGCTGCGGTGATCAATTTAGATCAGTCCAAGGTATTGATAGGGTTGACTATCGCTACCTTGCGGCTGTTCTGCAGACCACCGGATTCGAACCCGACTTCTGCTGCTGTGGTATCTCCTATATCATTCCCCCAGTGCTGTGGTACAGGTGAACCGGAAGCTGTCGGACGCTTTTGCGCTGTCTAGGTCTGTTCGTCAGTGTTGTCCACTGTCGCCCCTACTCTATGCTTTCGCGTTGGAGCCTCTCCTTCACCGGCTAAGCGACAGAGCGTGCAGTCTGGCCCTACATGGAATCGTCGTTCCTGGAAGGGGCTCGAGCCAGGGTTTCTGCGTACGCCGATGATGTATCAGCTTTCGTGTCAACATTGAGGCGACATTGAGGCGGTACTGAAAGCGCTTGATCGGTACGAAAAGGTTACAGGGGCCAAGATTAACCACGTCAAGTCGTCCGGCTTGCGGTTAGGTGCCTAGAAGGGGGTAGATCTTCGTTTGGACGGACGGTCCTGTCTGCATTCTTGGAGTGTGGTTTGAACCCGACCTCCAGCTGGAGAAAAAATGGTCTGAAGTACAAGCAAAGGTCGACGCGGCCGGTAAGACTTGGCGTCGACGGAAGTTGTCGGCGTTTTGACGGCTCGTCTCGCTCCCGAAAAGCTCGTGCTCATTGATCGCGCATACGCGTGTGACAATGTGTCGCCCCCGTATTCTGAGGTGAAACGAATGGTGTTTCTGACGTAGCTGGCCACGGCCCGAATGGCGATTTGGACGAGGCGACAGGAGGAAGTCTTGCGAGGCAACCGTCTTTCTCATCATGATCTGATCCGATTCTTTGAGCATCAGCTCAAGATGATCAGAACTGATAGAAAACGCTCGCATTCGACAGTCTTCATCGAAAGGTTGGTGAAAGCGGCGAGCTTGGTTCGTTTGAACGGGGCTAGCCTTGATTTTATCTTTTAGGTCAACCTATGTCACATCGGGCGGCTTCCTGTGGAGCCCTCCCCTCGTTAGATCAGACAAGCTTTCTGTACCTAGTTAATGTGAGTAAGTGTTGTTCCTGGTCTGTTCCCGGCCACATCTTTGGTTATGATCCAAGTTGAGATTCCCAACCTCCCCAGTTTGTTTTGGTCCCTTTTTATCTCGTCTGAGTCAGCTTTATATTTTCCCATGCCCGTATGATTTTTTATCTTTTTCCCACTCCCTTAGCGAGTGAGCTTCTTGATTTTGTCCCATGGACAGAATACAGCGGCCTATCCTTTTTGAGGGTTGGACGGGCCCTACTAATATCAATTATGCTTAGCTTACTTTGTGTTGAATTTTAGTTTATTATTGGGTTCCTCTCCCCGCCCTCTTATTCTTCATTATTAGATTTTTATGTATTATAATTTATTATCATTAAATTTTTATGGCATGAGAGAATGCGGTATTATGGTGTTTGAAGGATGGATTGGTGACGGACGAGTTTTTATGGTGAATGCGAACATTGTATGATTGAATGGGTCATGAATCGGATTAGCTAGGTATAAGATAGTGTGGACCAGCCTCAACCCCTCCCTTTTTCAGTCTTGTGCTACAAATATGTAATTTGTTACGTAATAAAAACTGTCAAAGTCTATAACGACGCCCATTGTACTACGCCATTGGCTATCCCGAATACGACATCAGGATTATCGCCAGCAGAGTTAATGTTTGCGAGAAAAATACGCTCTGTGTTCGACAGGCTGTTGCCTAGTCCAGCGAAGAAAACTGTTTGAAAAGATAACCAGATGACTAAAGTGCATAAGCCAGGTGATAAAGTTTTTTCAAGAACTTTAAGGCTGGAAAAAGGTATTGGGAAGGAGTGATAATTTGGTCAGGTCATATATGACAGAAAAAGGAAAAAAATTCAGTGCAAAAGACATTGGAATCAAGACCCAGACATAATACAGAGGTCGCGGAAAATACCGAAGAGATTCCAATGGAAGTCTTGTATGACGCTTTTGAATTCCAGTAATCAACATACGCCAATGGTGGTATCCTCGACCTCAAGGTTAGAGGTACCAGTGTGTGAAAATCAACCACTGCAAGGAGGATTGAGGCGAAAAAAGACTTAGGAAAAAAGTTAATCGATTACGTCCAGACCCTAAAAAGAAAAAAATATTGAAGCTTAATTTCACGGGAAAATTTAGCTCGGTGTGGGGGGGGGGTGATGTAATGAATATACATACAGCTGTGTCCCCCCTCACAGGAATATGATTGGTTGGTGTCAGCCATAAATACAGACTGACTTGGAGGTACGACAGTGTCAAAGTCTATACCGACGCCCATTGGACTACGCCATTGGCTATCCTATTGGTCTACGCCTATTGCCTACCTCTATTGACTACGACTACGACGAGTACAAGTCGATTAGGATTACTTGCGAGATTGTACTACTTGGTTACAGCTACCTCGATCAAATATATCCCTTTCTGGGACATATCACTATTATGAATAGAATCAGAACCCAAAATACCCATAACAGCTGTAAGATTGGATGTGCGGTAGTCATGTATAACAGCTTGGAATTGGAAATCAGGACCGGATTTCCATTTCCAGCCGTGCTTGTTATATTTACCTACGGGCATATACCCTAGTGAAAGATGAATCCACATCTTCTCCTTCCAGCTGTGGATTAATTAGTAGGACGTGTAACAGTAAATCATGATTACCTCCCCAAAGCATTCGTACAATCTAGAAATATTTTCCGGCTTTCACCTGTCGGAGCCAATGAGAGACGAAGTATGCTATGATCACTGACCTAATGACAATATCGTCATACTGTAAATATTCGTTTTACTAGCGATTCAATGATATTTTTAATGGTTGGAGAAAGCACATCAATTTGTGTTGATTACGTATTCATTCGTACGTCCATGATACAAATCCGACTTTACACTGGCAGACCAAGTGTGGAAGAGTAGGGACATGGAGCAGACCCTACAATTGTTCAAGATCACTTGGCATTTGCTTTGTAGGCGTGTCTCTGGCAATAGGCAATAAGCCTGGCCTCGTAGGAGAGCTCTGAACAGTGGGAAATGTCACTCAAGATCGAGCATATTTTATGAAAGTTCAAGCATCCACAGACAAGTAGGTCCAGGTATATATGCTGAGTATTTCTGGAAATTGAATTTTGTAGCGGGGAGAAATCATACAGTGTTATTTTCGGAACGATTGAAATGATACACAGATTCAATCAGTACAGAAGATTTTATAAAATTTGATATTTAAATAAATTACTGAATATTTATTTTAGTACACATTACACATGTAATGCAACTCCCAACAGCTACACGAGGTTGAGACATTTCTAAAGAAATAATAGATTTGTTATTTATTATTCCGTCATTGTATCACATTAAATGTTATTTTTAGTGGATGCATATATTTGGGTAGACTCTCCGTTTATGTATTAAACGATATATGTTTTTTGTTTATTCTTGTCTAGCGACCTGAATTTTTATTACTAAAGAAAAAAAAAGTCCTCCGGCAGAACAGGAAACTGCGTTTACTTTTGCAGTAGAAACAGTCGTAAGATCAGACGCGCTTTAGACCCACTCAACAATGAAGTGTCTCGCAAAGCCGAATAGTTCCTCATATCCGCAAATCCTTCACAGATATTCGAAAGTTCATTTTTGCCCCGTTTCGTATGCGAAAGGGAAGCAAGTAAATTTCTAAAGAATTAATGATTTTGTTTTATTAATACGACAGATTTGAACACTTTAAACGATACTGCTAGTGGATACCCATATTTGAGTTGAGGATCCGTTTATTTCAGTTTTGAGTCCTTTCACTGGGAGCATCTATTTATTTAATAAGATTTCGCGAACATTCACTCCGGTAGACGACAATGAATAAATAATCATTATGGATATCCGAGAAAAAAAAACAACGGTTAAAGTGATACAAAACAAGGTAGACTGTTAACGAATGAGATGCAAGATATGAACGTCAGACGAAGTAGCCGTGTAGTGTTCGGTGAAGCATATAGTAGCGATTCATGGATTGAGGATGTCAGGTGGAAGGTTCTTCATAAAAAATGATTACGGAGATTCAGGTTGACTTAGCCCTGTGTACGGGTTTACTACTGTAAATGTTTGAGCTGATGGCATTAACGATTGAAGCTCGTCTGAATATTTGCCTTCAAATCAGTGATAGATTAGTGATGAGGCTGTTTCATTCAGAATGACCTTGTCTACTAATGTGACAAATTATTTACATTTTGAGAGAGGATTCTACATTAAAATAACAAAACTGTGTTTTATGCTTCAACCATGAAGCTTCTGGGACAGATAGAGTAAACATATTTTGGCTTATTCTTTGGTTGAACGTCCGGAACAATCAGAATCTTGGTCACGATGACGTGTAAATTCATGCTCCTTCAGACAACAAAAAGTTTTCTATATGCATATTTTCGGTCCCATATGTTATGGTTTTCATACCGTTCTGAACAGGGTCACACTTTGGTTAATCTATCCAATGGTTAGACTGCATCTACTAATTTACTTTTTTGAGATTCAAATTCGCACCACAAGAAGACATAAGCTATGTGCTAATAAAAGAATACTTAATGTGAGGTAGGAGCTAAATTTATACTAATTACATACATACGTATATACATATGAAAAAATATAGTTTTAAGTGTGCTATATTTATGGGATAAAGTGTTCAATATCAGAGATAGAGCGTATGTAAATATAAATATAAAAGTGAACATTGAAGTCAACACTCAGAGGCGACAGGCTGTTTCATGCCAGACGCAATCGTCACGCCGCCTGAGATTTGACTTCAATGCTCACTTGTATATATATATATGATAAATTTATTCTTAAGAACTGTTATATTTATGGCTAAAAGCGTTTGATATTAGAGATAGAACGTGTGCAAATATGGCCTAAAGACCGCGTTCAAGCCCGAAACAGATTATTGTATTTTGGTATTGACCACAGTGTTAACTATATATATTCGGAATGCAACCAGCACACACACACACACACACACACACACACACACACACACACACACACACACACACACACACACACACACACACACACACATATTTATATATATATATATATATATATGTATATGAATACACGGAGACAATGTCTATATATTTGTGTGTACTTTCTTGTTAAACATGCTTCTATATGTGAATAACACTCTCTTACACACACACACACACACACACACACACACAATAGATAGATAGATAGATAGATAGATAGATAGACAGACAGATAGATAGAGAGTTTGTAATTGTGTAATCACCTGTATAACATTGTGTATATTCTTCATGCATTTCCTGTATGTACATTATTCTTCTTTAGCCTATCGAAGATTTCAAAATTTGAATTGATCATTGATAGTAACAGAAAAATATCTATAAATCAAATGTACTAGAAATTCAGAATAAAACGACAATTGTTGACAAGCATTAAGCACTAAATCCCAGACAGACAATATACGGTAAGCGAAGATTGATTCGTATTCAGTTATTCATACAATAAAGTTTTCATCTTACACATTAAAAAGCCATTCTATTAGCCACATTTAATCGAGGTAACTCCCTTTCCCCACGTTTAATAGAAATGCTAATAAAAGCGTATTTTTTTTCATTTTGTCCAATATCTTCCACCTGACTGAAATATTATTTCTCATCACGTGAGAGGATTTTAAATTATAGTGGATATATCTTAGTTCATTCTGGCATTAACGCTTTGATTCGTATCGGCAAAGGCACACCAAGAGACTCAGTCAATGACTCTGTCCTTAGAAACTATTTTCACAGAATACAATGGAAATAATAGCTATACAAATTATTTCAAAGTTTGAGAAAAGTACACTCTTGATGCGAGTTACGAATTGTGGACGTCAAAATACACAAACAGAGAAGTTTAGGTAAATGGTAAGTGTAATAGCAAAGAGAGAAAAACAGAAATTCGAACTCTCATTGAAATAGGGAAAGATGCATTCAAAAAACTAAAGCAACAATTATGAAACAGAAACGTTTAATTAGAAAGAAAGTAAAGTGTGCTAAACCGCTATATAATATCATTCGTCTTATGAATCAGTGAATTCCCAATGATTTTATAACAAATGAAGACGGAATTGAGACAATAGTTTAGTGCCTATAAAAATGGTAGAAATATGTGAGCAAGGAGGGGGGTATGAAGAATCGACAATTATTTTAGATAGAAGACAATAGAAAAACATAATTAAAAGATACACATTATTATAACTTTTACACTTAAGACGATGAAAATAAAAGGCCAAAGGTGTACAAGTCCACCTTGGAGCTATCTTAAAGTCCACTCGAAGTGAATAATAAATCCCAAAGCTTTAAAATTTAATGGTAAGGTTCACTTTGTATAAGACCCGGTGGGCATTCAAGGTAGAGAAGAGACAGGTTATACGGATATGATGTAAAGATAATAGTTGACCCTATACTTGAACAGGTTAAGATGTTAATGGTCGAAGAAACATCCTGTTAGGAGTCATTTTCACAGAGTAATAGTAAGAATAGGGCGATCGGAAAGAAATACCACATTTTAGCACAATAAAATTATGACTCATCCAACCAAGACATTAGCAAAATTTAATTGTAGAAGATTACGTCTCGAATTATTTAATAGTCACTCATATCCAACAGCGTACTATTTATAGGGAGATTCAACATATTTGTACCTTTCGCTTGGAAATAGAATAGAATGTTTCTCCATCATTTAAGTAGGAATACCAAACATTCAGCCTGGCATTGCATTGTTACATGTGCTGAAAAAAGATTTTTGCATGCTAATAGAAAAACAAAAACAGTGTTGATAGCAAAATATGAAACCATTGCCAAAACCAAACTGGTACTACAGCCAGAGAGAACCTTGCTTTAGTCCGATGAAAATTAAAGTTGCTTTTGATTAAGAGGTCCTGGAAAATGAAAAGACCATCCCTACATAAGTTTGACGCCAATAACTTGATCGGATAAAATAAACGTCGCTTCCTAAGCATCCGGATTTGATAAACAAAAAAATAATATTACCAAGTATGTCAAACCAGGAGCCCATTAATAATATACATACATATATAGATACATACTTATTCTCTGTCGCTCACGAACACTACAACCCACACACGCACACACATACAGGCAAGCACACGACACATACACAGAGTTATATATAAATATATATATATATATATGTATGTGGGGGTGTATGTATGTATGTGTTTTATGTTTCCACATAATCTTCATGATCTGAAGATTGCGGTGAGTCATAAAAAAAGACTGTTACCGCTTGGTGTTAGCCGCAGTGTCCACTTTTATATTTACTTAAGCTCTATCTTTGATATTGAGCACATTTGCCCATAAATATAGTATACCATAAAACTATATTTTCTCATACACACACACACACACACACACACACACATATATATATATATATATATATATATATATATATATATATATATGCATAAATATATATATATATACATAAATATATATATATATATACATAAATATATATATATATATATATACATAAATATATATATATATATATATACATAAATATATATATATATATATATATACATATATATATATGTATATATACATATATATATATATATATACATAAATATATATATATATATACATAATATATATATATATATATATATATATATATATATATATATATATATATATATATATATATATATATATGTATAAAAGTTTCATTAATATTACTGTTAGAAAAGTTTCATTAATATTACTGTTAGAAATATATATATATATATATATATATATATATATATATATATATATATAATGCCACGCTAAAGTTTACAATATATTACAAAAAATGTTTTAGCTATTTCTAACAGTAATATTAATGAAACTTTTATAATTGGTAAAACATATATTTAGGTATTCAGACAATCAGATTTTTAAAAAAAAACTTCAAAATTGTATCCCACGAAGAAGAATCCGATATATATTAACACAAATGTATGCAGCAATTTCTTTTTACAACACCTTTTTTATAAAAGTGTTCAAATTTTAGGAGAATGTTCCAAATTAGGATGGGCTGGTTGTTAGAACGTTCCAGATACATTTTATGATTACTTTTAGGAAAGATTCAAAAAATTGAGTCATTCTTTTTCTGTCTTCTGTCCTTTAAACATTGGCAAAATGGGGAAAAGCAAAATAATTGATGAAGACCTCCGTGAACGTGTTGTTGACCTTCATAGAAATGAACTTGGTTATAAGAATACATCTATTCAAATAAATGTACCATTGAGTTCATTTGGTACGATAGTTCGTTACTAGAAGACGTGTCTTTCCATTCGTCCTCAAAACCTTTGGTCGTCCTAGAAATTTAACGTTACGTGCGACAAGATTATTAGCGAGAAGAGTTGGCAACGAGTCCCGAGTTACGCTTAAATAACTTCAGTGAGGACTAGAAGTAAGTGGAGTAAACGTGAGTACCGATACAATAAGTCGTTCACTTCGTCGATAGGACATAATTTCTAGGACTCCAAGGAAAAAAGAAACACTTCTTGAGCGAGAACATATTCTTGCTAGACTGGATTTTGCAAGTGAGTATTGTATGAAACTGGCAGCATTTTGGGAAAATGTACTTTGGTCAGATGAAATTAAAAGTGAACATTTTGGCAGAAATGCTGTGTCAAAGAAAGAAGGGTACTGAATATTCGCCGAAGTATACTAGCGCAACAGTAATATTTGGAGGCGGATGAATCATGATTTGAGGATTGTTTTAGTGCCCAATGTGTAAGGAACATTGAAGTAATAGAAGGGAGGATAAATGGAGCATATTGTAGCGATATGTTGAGGGGAATCGTACGTCAGAATGCACATTCGAGGGTCTAGAAACCATGTTGGTACGTTAACCTAGTCAACAATCTACAAAGCATAGCTTACAAAATAATGGTTAAGTTCAAATATAACAGACCTTCCAAAATGGCCAATCTGTCAATCCGATTGAAAATCCATGCCTACATGTTATAATTAGCAATAAAGTTTACGTTACGAAATATTAACTGATGATTTAATAAAAGTATTGACAAATCTTGCGTTATTAAATATTGGTTTTTCTTCGTCGGATATTATTATTGATTATTTTTTTAAAATCTGATTATTTGATTAAATAGTTAAATAGTATTAATAGCATTAAAATTAGCATTAATAGCATTAAAAATAGCATTAAATAGCTATTAACAGCAGTAAAAAATTCATTAATCTAACTGTGTTAGAAATACCTAAATAAACATTTTTGTACTGTGCTGTAAAATTTTGCGCGGCACTATATATATATATATATATATATATATATATATATATATATACATATATATATCCTTATATATATATATATATCTTTATATATATATATCTATCTTTATATACATATATCTTTATATATATATATATATATATATATATATATATATATATATATATATATATATATGATAACATGTAGTTTAAAGGTATGTTATATTTCTGCGTTTAGAATGTACGTAAATATAAAAGTGAACATTAAAGTCAATGCGCAGAGGCGACAGTCTGTTTCATGCTCATTGCAATCATCAGGCCATATATATATAAATATATGATCCATAAGATAAGAGGTTCTTCTCCGACTCCATATTTACTCGATTTAGCATCTAGAGATTTTCATTTATTTCGATGACGACAATATGTCTAGAAGAAAACGTAAATCATGAAAATTGTCTTTTATTT
>OZ038481.1:78895765-78965765 GCA_964036315.1 Acanthosepion esculentum
ATATTTAATGATTGGTATTTATATTTTGCATAATGATCCGGGGATCAAGAGATCGCATCATTTTTTTTTTTTGCTACACAGTTACAGCTCTATCTACAAGAAGTAACACTAATTCTGACTCTTTTGTAAATTTTAAACACAGTTTCACTAAATACCTTTCTGTTGGGATGTTTTGTTTATTTTAATCATTCCACTCAAAGCATTATGAGATAATTGCACTAAGATGAAAGTGTGTACTGGAGTGAAAGAAATAAGAAATCAGTAGTGAAGAGAAAGGAAAATAAAAGAACATGTTTCAGTAAGACAGAAGATGATGATTGTTGTTGCACTTAATTTTTTCAAGATCGTAGGAGAATCTAGAGAGTTTCACATGCCGGGATTACGAGAACTGAAGCTATCAGAATATAACTTTCCCTTCCATCTCGCTATTTCAACAATAAATCTATGAGACCTATACGCCAGTTTAGTCAGTCAGTCAGTTTTGTGCCATGCGTGATACACGCATAGCCGATCATGTATCTTTCGATGCATGACTGACGAGGCAGATTTTTCCCGAGGTAGGTTGCCATTTCTTTCTGCGGTAGACCAGTTGCCATACAGGGCGATATAACCCGGTCTGTTCTGCTATTTACCCATAGTGGGGTGGGAAAAAAAGATTTCATACCTTTCCCAAGACTATTAGCACGGAAGTTAATTTAATGGATTTGACTGGAATTCGACCTTAGCTCTCCGATTCCTCAATCCGAGCCAATTTAGTACTACGATTAAATTCATGCGTTCGATGTACCATTGATGAGAGCACGTTAGAATAATGGCCATGAAAATTCTGATAGAAAAGTCACCAGTACATTACGGCAGTGGGAATGTGACTGAATTCGAGATATTAGTAGGTAGTAGTGATTCGTACCAATTAGGAAAAAGAATAATGAACCAGTTGAATCGTTCTCTTTTCATGCTGAACGCTCTTATTCACGGCACATAAAAAAATAATAGTGGTTAACAACGAAAAATCACGCAATTAAATAGGATAGCGATGGGGATACCGCCGACGTCGAAGGAAATATTTTCAGTCGTCCACAAAATTTATCCGAGAAGTTTATATCCAAGGCCTAAGCTGAAAGATCAACGGAATTATCTCTCTTTTCGTGAATGACCTCTCTCTTTTTAACGTACATAATACACTTTTGATTTAATCTTTACCATAGGCAAATAACAGATACCGCACAAAATTTGCTTTATAAACAACGTTAAATTACACCACCTTAGGCTGGCGTTTTTATATCTCAGTTGTTTGGTTTTGAACCATTGAAAATTATCTCTTATTCTGTATACGTTGAATTAATAAATTTGAAATTCTTTTTTAAATTCTTTTTAGGTTTCTCATGTTTAATTTACATATGTCTCTACGTAAATAGTTGCTTTCAGTTACCTATATTTCTGCCATTTTCTTGAAAATCATTCTAATCAATAAATATTTCTTCTATCCAACTGTATTAAAAATGGATAAAATATTATGATTTTTCGTCAATCATTTTTCCTTGTATCTTAAAGAAAACGGTTTGTGAAATGTACATTTTTCCCTTGATCCCACTATTAGCTTAAGTACCATCACCCCTCGCTAATGCTTATTGTTTTAAAAAGTGATGATGAGAATTTTAATAAACCCATAACATATAAAAGTTAAATTATAATCTTTCATTTTTTTATACAAAAATAATTTTATATAATTTTTATGTACATTTTTGACAAATACTAACAAACAAATTTTATTTATTGCATTGTTTATTTACGCTATTTATTTATTAGATTTTGTAAGTATTTGCCAATCAATTTGAACTTAAATGATGAGTAATAGATTTCCCTATAGAAGGTTCGCATTTTTAATAGTTTAGTAAATGCTTATAAATTTATGAATAAAAATTGTTAATATAACTATTTCTTTATGAATTGGTAAATGATAAATATTGTCTTAAATTAGTTTTAATACAATTGTATTAGTTTTTAAATACTTTTAAATAAAATTGATTCTTGTAAATAAGTAATCTCATAAGTAAATAGTGCTTTATATTTGTGGTGCAAATTCTCAAGAACAAAATATACAAATTCAGTTTCATCTAATACTTAAGTTTTATGGCAACTATAATCATTGCTTTTTTTTATAACAATAAACATTGCCGAGGAGAGAAGAGATTTAAAGTAATAGTGGTCTTAAGGAAAAAGGCGCCGTTTATTATACAGTTTTTGAGGGTACGCAGGTTAAATTTTGCCATTTTTCCTGTTATTTGTCATCATATGTCTACAAATATTTACAACAATTATCCGTTGAATAATTTCAACAAATGTAAAATAATATAACAGTAAATATTTTATTCCAAATCAGAATGTGAATGTAATTCCGGGGCTACACTGTATGTTGAAAGGGACGTTTAGATATAGACCTACATTGACACGACTCTTAAAATTCAATAAGATATATACATTCGGATACAAAGAGATAAAAACATTCAATTATTTAAACAAATTTTCCTTCTTGATGATGCTAGATTGCATTCAAAAGTCGACAAATAATACATATACACGCACGCCAACTCAAAAGCAGACAACTTACCGTGAACATATATTCAATTACATGCAGCTAGTTACGCGAAAACTCGGCTTTCGCATTAATTCTGAGTAAAATCGCTCAGGTCTTCGCTAAACCACTTGGTATTTAGTCGCTCATCTTTCTTGCTTCGTAAGAGATGCAGTCACTTACAGAGTGAGATGTCATTCCATTAGATCTTTAGATAAACGGGGGCTTTATCAGTTCGAGCCGCTTTTCGATTTAAAATTTCCGCTGTTTCTATTAACCTAGCACCAATCATTCTCCACACTTCTTCGCCAGCATCACTCACCGGTGCAATTACACCGACCAAAGGATCCTATTCGCGCCGCCATTTCCCTATCCACAACTAAGCGAATATCACATTACCAGTTGGCTTAGTTCGGCCTGCAATCAAGGGGAGCGTTGCAATCTCCGGCTCTTCCGAGAGAGTTCGGAGTATTTTCTCCACCAAAGTGTTAAAACGGCAGAGGCTACAAATTTGCGTATAAACTTGCTTTAATGGGAGCATACTGAATCTAGCGACAACGCAGTTGTTGACGGATGACCTTCTGACACCGAATCACTAACCAGAATATTTCTAGCAGTCATTATGACCCTCAGCTCCATTTGTTTTGAGTTCACCTTTCATCCTGCACACAGCCAACATTGTTCCCTAACATTCGCACAATGAGACGTGAAGAGTAACGAGCTCTTCGCTTCTTCCCCCTCATTCTATTTTGTTTATTCTGAAACAAAGCTACTTCTCTGCACCGTTACCATTCCGAACGTGGGCGATCAGAGCTCTCTACAACTTTATATCCCCTGTGGCCCTTAGTAGTGTTTTTCTTTTTGCCAAACTCCCACCTCCGTTTTGTCAACCATTCACACAATCTCGCAGGTACGTGGCATGCTGCCTTCTACCTTGTCCATGATATACCCTGTGAGAGTAGCGTTTTCTAATCTCCATTTCTCATTAAGTATCCAAGAAATTTCAGCCTTCTCTTTTTGTTTCTGAATATATTTTATTTTTATCAATTTTAAGATTTCATCGTTGCTTTTGAGATCCGTTGCTGTAATTCTCATTATCCTTCTACATTCTTGTTCCCTTTAGTTTTCTCTTACTTTTTGGGGGAGGTTTCCAGTATTCATGGTCATATATGAAAAGGGATATCACATAGCAGTTCGACACCCTTCTATTTATAATATTTGGTGCACGCTGAAGCAAGCAAAAATGGTATGATCAAACTGAAGCTTCGATCACGTGACCGTAATATTAAGCAGAAGGCAGTGTGACAAACCTAAAGATATGTTATGGCCTTATTGTGGACAATGTTTTACACTCTAGTATATATATATATATAAATATATACATATATATATATATATATATAAATATATACATATATATATATATATATATAAATATATACATATATATACAAATATATATATATATATATATACAAATATATATATATATATATATACAAATATATATATATATACAAATATATATATATATATATATACAAATATATATATATATATGTACAAATATATATATATATATATATATATATATACAAATATATATATATATATATATATACAAATATATATATATATATACAAATATATATATATATACAAATATATATATATATACAAATATATATATATATATATATACAAATATATATATATATATATACAAATATATATATATATATATATATATATATATATACAAATATATATATATATATATATATATATATATATATATATATATATATATATATATATATATATATATATATATATTCAAGTACATGCATTAATCGTAAACTGATGTTGTTGTCAAGCCTGTATTGTACCATGGGGATAGCGATCCACCGACATATGTTAATTATGTAAATTTGTTATTCTATCTCAGTCAAATGTTGCCTCAACCGTAAACAAGACTGAAGTCGGATCGGCAGTTTGTGCAATAAACCATCGCCAAGTTCTCTTGTGGTGAACGATCAGACGGTATAAACCTGCAAACGTTGCAAATTGTACGTATACATGAGCTGCTCATGAACCACTACGAGATGTACGACATGCTAGGTCGACTTGACGTGAACAATATCTGTAGAATATATTCTTTGTGGTCAAGCGTACGTGCGGATCTCGATCTTCTTCGATCCATTGTTTTTGGTGCCACGGATTCTGTATCAACAACGCAACAAAAAACAGCAGCAAAAGGTGGATGACGTAACTGCCTTAAGTCTGAAAACACAATCTGGTACAGCCGTGCAGCCTCATCCCCATTACAATTCGCCTTATATAAAACCCATATCTGTCTACACACGTTAACAATATCCTTCTATTTTTAAACTGAACACTTCTTAGTCAATTCACTACTACACGCGTTAAACGTTGAAGTCAGACTAACCTCAAATATACACACATGACAAAGGTAACCATCTAATGTAAACATTCTTTAAATATAATAACTCTGCTCATATGGACTTTTATCGTGGTTTTCTTATGAGGAACCAGCCGCCAATGTTTGTAAAATTAAAGTTGATACACCCTGTATATAAACATTAATGTTTTATTTTTGACGAAGTTTTGCTTGTTTACGCACGGGATAGATGAGAAATCAAGTGTTACTTACATGCCAGCTATTTTCCGGCAGTTTTCTTTTCTTTCTGGAAGGATGCCGTATTACTCGTCGTACCGGGCATACAGTTATTGCGTAATAAGAATTCAATAACTCACATCTGATCGATTAATTATCCATATCGCTTATCTTTACAACGTCGTTGCTTATTGGGACCTTATATCAAACAATTATTTAATAAAACACCACTTATCATCACCTAGTCTATCAAGTGCTTTAAAGATATCATCTCTGAATTAAACTCATTTACGGAGATTCAAAATATAGTTATTATTTTTTATGATTCGAAAACTATGAAATATTAACATGGCGAGGATTTCTCAGTTTGGCTGCGATACGTTGAGAGTTATTTTCAGAACCAAACCAGATTGTGGAAACCAAGAATACAAATGTTCCTATCCAAATACATGGTATTTCATAATTGTTGAATCAAAGCAGATACCTCTCAGATCTTCTTTGTTGAATTTATTTTCTTCCTTTTTTCAGATTATGTTTAGGAAATAGTTAACCTATTTGACCAAATATAGTAAAATCATGCCTAGAACGATGGAGCAGGAGATTTTTATTACGGAACTGATTCATTCAAGATTGTTCAAATAAGTTGTAGAAAGAAATTTAATTACAGTACATTACCAAACAGGAGTCAGATTTTCAACTAGGTTAAGAACTTTGAATCTAAGGGCCCTTGCGAAGATCAAAGGTCAACAGGTTCTTCACCATAAGGACTGTGCACGCGTTATACACAATTTTGCACGTCGCATTCAACAGTGTTTTCAACTGAACAGCGGACATCTGGATCATGTAATCTAAGGCTCATCTTGATATTTTTGGTTCATGTTTGAGAATAAATGGTTGCAGATACTAAAATGTTATCCTCTCAATAGGTGTAATTTTCATTATTCTATTATTCGTTGTCCTTGATTTGTGTCCGATGATTTTGTTTAAAAAAATAGAGAATCATCATGTAAATTATGAGAGTACGAAACTCCTAAATAATATGGAATTGCATATATGTCGATGCGAGCTACGATACAAAGTTTAGGTAAAATTAATACCATGAAAATCAACCACACACACACACACACACACATATATATATATATATATATATATATATATATATATATATATATATATATATATATATATGATGGCTTTGTTCAGATTGTTGAGTACGGATTTTTCCCAAAAACTGTAGCTCTGATCTGCTCAGCATAGTTGCAGTATAAACCAGATGTGGGCTCTCTGGATGTTGAACAAACCAAAAAGCAAATATGCCTGAGCAAGCGTCTGTAATAAGGACTGACTAACCGCCCTAATAGACGGGTAACCTCGAATACGAATGTCCAACGATATATATATATATATATATATATATATATATATATATGATGTCACGCATTGAGTGTTGACAATATAATAGTGCTATAAACTATATATATATATATATATATATATATATATATATATATATATATATATATATATATATATATTAATAAATGCACATATACGTACGTCTGTGGTGAAGCTTCAAGTTCCATTGTTTCGCAAGTCGTCAGGCACAAATGCCAAATGAGCCACGTATTACAGTTGCTTTTTTTAAATACTGACTCTCATCGGAGAGTCGCTAAATTATGCGTAGATTCAAAGCTCAAAGTTAATATAAACCTATTATATTCAGGAGGCCTCATCACTCAGGTCATGTGGTCGGCATTACGGAGTGGATCACAAAAGGATTGATCATGACCTGAACTTCTGGAACTAATAACTGTCGGTGCGTTCACACACAGCATAATCCCTAAAGATTTGACGTATTCGGCGATATGATTCAGTTGCGGATAAGCTCAACTTAAAGATATAAAGCGGAGAACCTCGAACGAAATAATTCCTCGTCACTGCCCGTGGTATGACTAACATGTGTGCACAATGCACCTGCATTGATCAAGATCAATAAAGACCGATTTACCGGCACATTAGACACTCATTTGTATATCAATAATCACTATAATAAGTTTTAATTTGGTTCCACTGCCCACTACTGGAAAACCAGTATTACCGTGATAAAATGACATTTACCAATAAGCAATATGCAAATGCCCGGCACTCTCAAAATTATACTGGAAAATAAACAAATAACTACACTTCGAAATCAGCAACGTGCTTCACAGAGAAATTCGTTTAAATTCGTATGCGACGAGAAAAGGGCAGACCACAACACACAAAATACACACACACACTCAGCGCTTGCTCCGAACAAAACTATTACTGAAAATCTTGAAATATCCAGAAGAAACTGGCGTGATTTTTAAAATTTTGAACAGTGATGGGCAGAAATGTTAGATAGTTATGTGCGAGTCATCCCCCCCATGTGTCTACCAAGTTTCTGTGAGGGGTGGTGAGGATTGGATATCATCTCCTATGACTTATTTAAATAAGATCTCCGTATGAAACCCTAGACAGACATTGTATGCGATGTAAGACCACTATGCATGATCATATCACACCAAAATTATGGTCTCTTATCTCGCCAGACTTAAATTACCTTGGCTTTTGAAAATTGGGGTTTGATGCACGAAAAAAATCAAAGTTCCCACAATACGTCTGATTCCCTAAAAGGCAGAATTACTCGAGTAACGTCCAATACAAAAAAATACCATGTGATGTATTCATGTCAACGATTCTGGTCCCACACTGAAGTCATCATTGCGGACGAAGGCGGTTACATCGAATAAACACACAATCAAACCATTACTACAAATGAGTATCAAGTTTCAGATATTTGTTTATGGAGTCTTTACTGCTTTTTTCAATTTTGACATTTTCTTCGCAGTCCGGATTGAGTTTGAACATAAAGTTTTCAATAATTTTCTAAGCGCAACTAGCACATTAAGACTACCATGAAAGAAAGACATAACTTTATTGGCACTATCTACAGACTTGTCTTTTATTCGACAGCGCTTAGTTTTTAACCAAACGCACATGAAAATAAATGCAGGCACGCGCGCACACACACACTTAATGTATATACATGTAGATATATATGTATATAAATAAACACACATATATATATATATATATATATATATATATATATATATATATATATTAGGGTAGGTTGATTTTTCGCTTTTTTTAAAATATCAAAAAGAATAATGTACGGAAATTTGTGTATAGACCTATTAAGTACTGATACAAAAAAATTAGATCTGATACTTCAACCGTTTTTTCGAGCATTTGGCATCAAAATCGTGGACAAAATGCACTGAAAAATCCTCGATTTTGCATGATTTAGCCTAAATATTGATGGGAATATCAAACAATTTCAGTATTTAAATCAGGGAATGTTGTTATTTTATTTTATCAAATTGAAATAAAATGAAGAAATTATAACTAAACTTCAAATGGAAAATCTTTCCCCGCACCAGTATCAGTGCCGACTTCAAAATGCTGTTTTTACCACATGAATTAAGCAGTAATAGTTGAATATATTAACAAAATTGATTTTTTTATATTATGAATGAAAATACAACAAACCAACAAATATGGAAATAAAACAAGTAATAGTTTAATAGGGCTTAATATATAAAATCAAATAGCTCCATATAAGAGCCCTTAGGCAATGATGGTCTCAATTTCTGACACAAAACTTTTGCTATTATGTGCTGGTGTCTTGCTTCAAAGACATACACAGATCGGGAAGCTTCTGTTGTTAACTTGACTGACCGTTCCACGCCTTGAGAATATGAGGGCAAATCTGGCAAGTCAAGCTTCCTAACATTTAATAATGATTCCCAAAGTTCATTTTCAAAAAATTCTTCTGTGAGTCGTGGTTCACAAATTCCACTTCTGTGTCCAGTGCATAGCTTTAAAATTGATAGTTGTACTTCTTTTTAATCTTTTCTTGGCTGGCTCCCCACTCCTGAAACAATATGAAAATTAATTTGATTTATTTAAAGAAATGCACTCAGTACTGCTTTAATATTTATGGAGAAATTAGATAAAATCCTTAAAATGATTCTATAAATCGGCATAACTAATTTAGTCAGTTTTATATCAATAAATATTTACTTACCTAATGGCCAACATTCTTTTCATAGCTCCTTCCCTCACTTCCAATTCATCAGATTTGACCAATGAATATAAGATATTTTCAGGCAGTAAGGTGAAAGATTTGTATTGTATATTTTCAATGTGATCTGTTGGATTTAATATGGTTGCTTCCTAATCCTTTGGATCATATTGAAAATATACATTTGCTGATTGTGGAACTTGTTATTTCGTTTATTTTCGAACCAGCAAATGGCATACAATTCACAATAACATTTATTAAACTGTGGAGTTTGGTTGAAAAATTTTGTGGGTATGCACCACGAGTCCATAAATATTGCCAGGTTTAATGGACCAATTTTCCATGATGCAAGTCTAGTATGCACCTTACCTCTAGAAATACCCACTGTATATTCATAAAGAAGTCTTTGGTCACAACTAAGAGTATCTGTATTTTCAATTTTTAAAAATAGAATCCAGAGGACTGCCAAAGGCTGAAAATGATATTTGGGGTAAATTATGGTAATCATTTGCACCATTGGACCATTGAATGTGGTAGAGCTTTTTGTGGTACCATCTACACGTTTAAAAAGAGCTCTAAATTTATTTTGTTGCAAGGAGCAACTAATAGTGTGAAGATTTCTATTCAGTTTTCTTTCTAGAAGTGCAACAAATCCACCTTCATAGCCTGTATTGGCATTAGTGTTGTCAACAAGGATAGCCTTGATAGTGCTCACACTGTTGAATCCATCAGTCACTTGCTCGGCAAGAACAACACCAGTTGCACCAATATTAGGAAGAACCGCAAGTGTCAGATATTCACTTTCATATGTCATCGTTGAGACAGAAAATTGGCGTTCTGGTCCCTTGTTTTTCCTCCACTATTTTCTTGTACATTAAAGTGTCTATGTCAGTTCTCACATCAACTCCAATACAAAGAAGATTTTCCACCTTTTCATCATGCTGTTGTTGAGCATTTGTTTTCACTTTAGCCTTTGCTCTAACAATTTTACATTAATCTATATGGATATATTTTATATTAATATTGGGGATAAGAAGGCTCAGAGCCCTCAAATCCAAGAGCAAGGCATTGGCAAAGCTGGCTCCAAGATTGGAAGATACATCAATCCCTGATCAACTCAACAACATACCGTGGAATTTTGATAAGGCTATAAGGCCCTTTGGGATGCTTTTTCCTGCCATTTTCTTTAAAATATCTGAAAACGAAAATACATGTATTATCAGAAATTACACCAAAATACTTTTCAAAATAAATTTGAAAATAAAGTTCGAAAAACATTATCAAATTAAAAAAGTAGTGTTTACTTACGTAAAAGTAGAGTTAGTTCCGAGATTAGCTCGTAAACAGGCTTTTTAATAAAACACACTAAATTTGAAAATATAAACAAATTACAATAATTATAAAAGTTCCAATTTTTTAAATAGTTAAATATATTTTGATAAAAAATACAATAGATATGTGTGCTAGTTAAAAGCGTAAACAGTAAAAAAATAAATAAAACGAACTTGCAAGAGGAGGTAATTACTACCGGTAAATGCCGAAATAATATCCAGTAAAAAAGACGACATTCAGAGGTAGTTATTTGCATTTTAAACTAAATATTTTAGTGTCTTTTATGTTTTATTTTTGGTAATTTCATTTAATATATTAAGGGAATAGATACTAAACTTAAAGATATCCATTATTAAGCGTATTTTCTTCTTTTCTTTTCGTGAAGACTCGGTTTTAATTTAGCATACACATATTTACGGTGACACCGATATAATGATAAAAATCGCAATTTATTTTGTCTTTAAGTTCGTTTCCTCAAATAAATACGAAGTTTTAAAGAAAAATATTTTTTGTGGTAATATTTGACGTTATTTTGCAACTTTTCTCGAATTATTTTTTTTACAGTTCCAAAATCGACCTACCGTAATATGCATATACATATATTCTAATAACTTCTAATAAAAGGAATGATTTTTATAAGAGGAATTGTTGGCCTTTCGGTGAAGAAATAAAACTAGAAAGAAATCACCTGGTGCTATTAGTTTTTCATGGGCCATATTTCATGGATACCTCTGCTGGAAAATAGTGTTTTTTTTTTGTTGCAAAATTCAAACGTGACCATGACAAAGAAAGCTATGAACTAACCGTAGCAGGATCCAACATCAATCCCGTCAGTACTGAATGCTGCAATTAAGTCACAGAATAGCGGTGCCCATTAATTTCTTCTTTGACAATGTTCATTGATTCCTACAACAGAAAAGTTGAACTGGTGCATATAATTTTATTGATAACCTATCGTATTGTAAAAAAATATTCCTCACAATGAAAACCGACAGAGGGTGTGTCTATTAATGTGTCTTTCTCTATGTTTACTCGCATCCAAGGTAACTAGTTTAGAGATATGAATGATGGAGGAAAGAAAGTATAAAGACAATTTCTGCCGGCAGTATAGAGGACATGAAAAATACATGTTTATTTTAATTTTGTGACACTAAATAAACATACATATCTTTTAAAATGTTTATATATATATATATATGTATCGAACTTATATATGTATACCAAACTAACTAATAGTTTCAAAACTCTGCAAAACAAGATCCCTATTCTACTAGTGATACTTGAATCCAAATAAATGTCATGAATCTTTATTGCCGAGATTACCGTCCATTTAGCTTAACATTATACATCTGCTATTTTATTATATATATATATATATATATATATATATATATATATATAATAAAGAGAACAAACAGTCAGATTTATAATCCAGAGTTCCTTAGCATTTACTTTTAAATATATATATATATATATATATATATATATATATATATATATATATATATATATATATATATATGTTTATATATATATCTGTTTATCTTTGTGTGTGATTGTATGTTTTAAAAACAGTGCTCGATGAACAGTGTATATATGTGCGCGTGTGTATATATGTATGTCGCTTTTGATTTAAATTTCTGATATCTATAAAACGCTGTATTTACTCAAATATATCTTTATAAACAGACAGATAACGCACGATTCTTGAGAATGGCCGCTATTGTAACAGAAGAAATTACCCGAATGTAAACGCGTCTTAAAAAAACAAAAACAAAAAAAACATTGGTTGCTGCTAGTAATTGTTAAGTACTACATCAGTCCCTCTAGTTTATTTCATGTCGAAATTTAAATATTCTGTACGCAATATTATTTATTTTTGGATAATGGTTTTAGTGACACAAGTCCTCTTAATTTACGAGAATGGGAAGAGGTGGATTTATATCGTCGCTAAAGGTACTTGCGCGTATTGAATATAACGACTCGCCTCACCGATTAACAATTCCGAAAAAAATATTCATTACACCACCCATCTATCCAAGTTGAGAGCATCTGGTATTTCAAAACCGTCATTCTTCTCGGTACTGACTAATTTCGACGTTTCTTAGATTCGCTGATCGTCCGGGAACCTGTTTTTCAACATGATGTAGTCGTAATCCCCGAAAAACAAAGAGATAGATGCTCTCTCGAAAACTAGACTAGATGATTTTGGTCAGCTACTGATGGTTGATGATGGATACACCTTTTCTTTGGATTGGTAGGTCTGAAACAGCTGAGAGAGAAGCATTGTTATGGCTTACTATTCGGCATTACCTGGTGAAACATTTAGTTTCTATGCTCCAACCATGAATTATAGTGATAAAATTAAGGCGGAGTTCTACTCTGAATTAGACATCAAATTGAAAAGTACTTCCACACATGACAAACGTCTTCGCCTTTGCGATTTCAAAGAACGTTTAGGTAGCAATTCATCAGTATAGAGTAGAATAATCTCTAACTATGCTCTTTTTAAAAGCCAACTAAAATGATAATTTTCCGGTACCACTTTGTAGTGAATATCCACTCTGGATAAGCAACACTATGTTACAGCTTCCTAACGCAAGCAAAACTACCTGAATGTAACCACTATCATATCTTCTACTATGTGAATGTGGGATTTTTTTGCAGGAATGAGGTCGAAATGATCCGTTCCATTTCAGTTAGTTTGAGTTAGTTTGATCATTGGTTAATACAATCCAAGTTTAGCTTCACAATCCGTACTCCGATTCGTAACAACCGCACTTCATCACCACAAAGAGTAAATGTAAAAAACAACAACTTAGTAACTCTGTTTTCTTAAAATCTTTTCATACCCTTAAAGACGGTAAACTTGCAGGTATCCCCAAAAGTGCAACATTGAATCAACATAGTCGGATATCAAAATTGCTCTATACGAATGATTCCAGTCAACTTCAATATTGGTTTGATACAAATGATCCAAGAATTTTTCCTTTCTTTTCATAGTATTCACATGTCCCATCTTCAACGGTCATCTGAAAATAAAAATGTCTAAAATCTTAATGAATTCAAGCAAACCAATTGCAAATATGGAAAATGAAACAGGCATGGTGGCATGAGAAAATACAGGATTTGCAGGATGCTAATGATAAGATTTAAATCATTTTATCAGAATCTAAGGGTTGTATTTGGGACAGTTTCAAACGGCAACCTTTTAACCCACAGAAAAGAGATCACTAAAGACGTCCAAGAATAGAAATGAATACAATAGGATAATCAGCAACAGAGAGCGCTCGAAATACAATAAAAAAATGATTTATAATAATTATAAACACATGAAAACCTATTGGAAATGAAATAAATAACATTTTAATATAAAATCGGGTTTAAATGGTTTCTGTGACATTAATTTTATAAGTCCCAAATATTCATTCGCTAGTGTTTTCAGCGACAAACCGGATAAAATCATTTGTTGATTTATTAAAAAAGATGACTTAAAGCAAAGAGTTGTGAGTTCAATCTCAGTGGAAAAAACCTGGAGAGTTATCAATGCGTTTTATCTAAAATCATGATACTCAAAGCATATTACTAGGAATTAGAACAATCTACCCACTGGACTAAATAAAAGGTTTAATCAAAAACCCAACAAATATCACCAGTAAAATATCTGTAGCTTACACTATTTGAATCGTCGTGAATGTGACAGTAAATATCAGGACAATAGTTCTAACAATGAAATTAATGTGTATATAACGTTCAGGAAAAAAAACTTGTTTTACGACAAATAACTAAAGCTAAGAATGAAAGCCAACATATAAATAATGAAATCCAAAAACATATTGCAGTATTAAAAAAACACTTTAACTTAAATTGAATAATGAATCACAATACCACATCAACATAAGTATTAATAATGATGAACTTCATCATAGACAAATAACAAAAAGCTGTGCAACTTATAACAAGGAAATATTCTACTTCCCAACAACCATGATAAATACATAAACATATCCACTCGCACATTAACGGATGAGGACCAAATTGCCATCTTCAACCTAAATTCGACATTCTCACAAAGAAGACTGAAATTGAAACCTTACATCAATCATTATGTCAACTGGAAAAGGACAAATTAATAATACTTCATTCAAACCTCAAATATTTACTCAAGGAAGAAGTTCTAAAAGATTATATTCCACGTAATAGAAACAAAAACATTCCAAAAAAACTCAAAGTTGCTGCTAAAGAATAAAAGGGAACAACCCTAATATAGTTATCAGAAAAGCTGATAAACCTGATATTTACGTAATTTTGGGTAAATCGGATTATCACAAAAACCCTCAGCATCGCATTGATGATCGTTCTAAATGTAATAAATTGAATGAGAACACCACTGAATCTTTAAAGAAATATGTTAATAGACACATAACATTTAACAATGCCGTTGCAGAATCCCTAAAAATAAAGAAAATTATTGGAGAGTACCAACCTGACTACATATAATGTAATATTAAAATACACAGACCTGGATCCCCATTACGACCTATCATTTCTCAGATTCCAACATGCATATAGCAACTTTCAAAGTTTCTCAATGTTAGTATTAGCCCATATCTCCCTACTAACTATAGCATTAAATCTACCCATGAATTCCTCCATATACTTAAAAGCACAAGAGTAAAAGCAAACCAAGGCATTCTTGAATCACTTGACGTAGAGAATTTATTTACTAACGTCCCCGTCTCCGAAACTATTGATATCATTAATTCGATGTATAAAAATAATTTAATTCCACCTCTATCAATCCAACCCAATATTTTAAGAAAGAAATTGCTCGCTTGCACCAATAAAATTCCTTATATAGTCAGAATGGTACTATTTACACACAACCTGATGGAGTAAATATGGGAAACCGTTTCGGGTCGTGCTTCTCAAATTATTATATGTCCTATGTTGAAAACAAGGTTTTTACTAAAGTTATTATACCTAAAATATATGTTCGTTATGTAGACGATGTAGTTATTTTAGCCTGAAAACAAGAAAGAAATAGAAAACCCGAAAGCTACATTTCAACACAATTCCGCCATAAACTTTATTTATGAACTTAGTGAAAAAATAAGCTTCCTTTCTTAGATGTGCTCATTGATTTTAGTAATAAAACTTTTAAAACTTCTGTTTATAAAAACAAACAAGTAAAGACACTTGCCATCTTAATTTATCTAGTGAATGTCCACTTAGATATAAAATAGGTTTTATTAAAAATTACCTCACGAGAACGCACGAGAAATCATCCTCTCGCAAACTTTACTTTGAAGGATTAGATAACGGATTTCCTAATCAATTGTTGGATTTCTACATTAGGCTTTTTTTCTGTCTAAGGTAGCTAATAGTAACGACGAGAATAGAAACATAAACAATGAATAAAAATCAAATGAACGAAAATTATAAACAAGTCGCAAGTAGAATTAAGAACATTATGAAAAAATGTTGACAATAGCAAAAAATTAGATTAATTATTTATTACAAAAAAACTAAAACCTCTAACCTTATAGTTAAAAATAATAACTCACCTCTTAGAACAAAATTAAATAGGGCACGTATTAATTACGAATTTAAATGCCCATTAAGGAATTGTATGATCTATCAAAATTCGTAAATAATTATATAGGCCACACTACAACATGTTTGACACGCAGATTCACTCTACACCTTTCTGACCATAGCTCAATTACATCTCATTTAAATATTAATGGAGAACTATCGGACACTATTCCTAACATATTTGTTGACAACTCTAATATACTAGCATAATCTACATGCAAAAAAAGGCTAAAATAATGGAAGCCTTATTAATAAAATCAAAAAACAACATTTAATATTAACTAGGAATATGGACATACTAACTTGACCGTGTTTTGAAAAATGAAAACATTTTATAAAACATACATGCAACAAACTATTTCGTATTTAACAGTTAAAATATTTAATCCTTGAAAATGGCTAAATGTATAGCCGAAAGCGCTCGGATAAAAAGAACATTCGGACAGTTGTTATATAATTTATCATCTGAAAAGAAAAACAAATATTAGATCGCATGCGAAATTGTTTAAAAAACTAAATAAAAGCACCTTTTCTGTTGTATTCAATGAAATGTGCATAAAAGAAGGATTGGTGCCTAAATACAAGAAATGATATATATATATATATATATATATATATATATATATATATATATATATATATATATATATATATATATATATATATAAGTACAAACAAACACGATTAAATATAAATCCACACACACACACACACACACATATATATATATATATATATATATATATATATATATATATATATATATATATATATATATATAGATAGATAGATAGATAGATAGATAGATAGATAGATAGATAGATAATCTCTATCTTGGAGTTGATGGGATGGCAGGTGTAATTTCATAATAAAATAAACAGATATTTCGTTTGATGTCTAAACATTACGAAATGTAGATAAATTGACTTGTTTACATTTATTTGATGCGACATAAATTATTCAGCAGAATTATCATTATGTATCAAGTGAGGAGCTTTTATAATTTTATCAATTTTTTCCCTCTTTGCACCTCAGTGGCTTGAATACCCAAGGGTGTCATGGAAATTTTGAACTGTCTTTTTGCATAAATATTTTAAATTATTGAAAACCATTTCAGAAAGAACGTTCCCGTTTCACTGCAATGCACTCTGTGACAGAATAAAAATTGGCTTCCATCTGAAATCTAGTTTAACATTTGTTATCACTTTGGATTGACTACAGCTGTGATACATTCTATATAACTATTTAAGCATTGTTTTCTAGCATATATTATATGCATTTTAATTTTCTAAATGTATAGTGTTTTCAAAAACAAAATAATGTGTTACGAAAGATAAACTCTCAATTTTATCCATGTTAAATCATTATATAATCCCATATATATGTTTATTCTTGATATTAATAACTAAGTTAAATACTTTAAAGTTAGTCTTGATGGTTCTATTACCTGCAAATTTTAATTTTCTCACATACACACAGAAACATATGCACACAAACAATCCCCTCCAAAATACTGGAACAAATAGATTAATTTCTTTTTCTTGTTCATCGAAGACATTTGAGTTTAAATATCAAAAGCCACAATAGTTCAGAATATTAAACTTTTATTTCCTACTACCTACATTCATATGTCTTAAACAACTGACGACATACCACTTTTTGTTTGAACCCACCCATTTATCAAATGATCAAAACTAGAGTATCACATGACTGACAAGTGTATCTAATTGCCGAATTGTTACCTATTAGAGGGATTACTTAAACATTAAATAGCTCTGAATGACTATTCTTAGTTTTCATATGTAAAAACTGTAATTCTTCTTAAATATGATAAACTAACATGAAGACGAGGGAGCTGTCTATGGGAGAAAAGCAACCAAATTTGAAACTAAGAAATGAAGGGAAATTGATTAAAGCCATTGAACAAACATTGGAAATAGCCAACACAACAATATGGAATGCCCTGAAAAATAAAGAAACTACTCATGTATGTCGGCCAGTGAAAACAACAGTGGTTGGTGTTAGAAACATTGTTAGAGCTGTGAAAAACACCAAATCAAAAGTCAGTTACCCTCATCAACGACCTCCAATTTGCAGAAGTGAATGTTTAATAATCCACTGTTAGCAGAAGACTTTGAAATATAGAAGCCTTTCCAAAAGATGCAGGCCACTGATCACCAGTAAGAATGGGAAGGCCAGAATTGCAAGGAATTACGCAGATAACCGACAAGAAATCTGGAAGAATGTTTCATGGATTGGTGAGACCAAGACTAATCCCTAGCAAAGTGATGAAAAGGCCAAGATGGGAAGGAAGAGAGGATCTACTAGTGATCCAAAGCATTCACGCTCATCTATGACGCATAATGGATGCACAGTCTTGTCTTGGGCTTGCATGACTGTTTCTCCAATAGGCCCATTCATATTTATTGATCATGTAGTACATGATCCTAACAGCAGAATGAATTCAGAATTCTACAGATTTATTCGCTCTGCCAATTTACAGAGACATGCATCCAAACTAATCAGGTGGACGTTTGTCATGCAGCAGAACAATAACCTAAACCATTCTGCCAACAAAACTGAGGACTTCATCAGTGGAAAAGGTGGACGCTGAATTATAACCCAATAGTGCATACATTTCATTTCTCGAAGAGGAGACTAAAGGAACCCCTCTCGAAACATACACGAACTGAAAGAGGCTATGTTAAAACTATGGAAAATCCTTCCCACTGAAGAATTCAACAGTTTGGTGGCATAAATATGTTGCTTTCATTTATTGATGTATTGATTCATTTACTGCTAGCTAATGTTACGCAAGCAAATATTAAATGTTATTGACTTTAAGACTATCAGTTACTTTACTTTTGCTCACCTAAGAATGGGGTGATCTGATACAAATGGTGTTATGACCTAAGCTGTTTAACACATCCAAATGTAAATCCTAGGAAATAAAAATTCTGAAATTATGCCTCATATTCACCATTTTATCTTAAAGTAAACAACAAATAACAAAGGAATTGGGCTTGCCGTTCCAATACTTTTGGTGGTGTCTGGACAAACACAAACACGCGTGCGCACACACGCAAACACATACATATATGTGTCAGTGTATATGTATGTATGTAAGTATGTATGTATAAAACTGCTGTTCTCCCAATACAAAAACAAATATCCACACAACGTATAGGGTTACTGTGAAATATTCTTTAAAACAAACAAATAGTGAACCAAAATTACAGAGATTAAAGTGTAGCGATTAAGGAATTATCCTCTCTGGAGTATTGTTCGAGGAATACCAGCACCTTGGAAGATGCTTTCCGAATGGAATTCTTTTTATCAATGGAATACTAAGCGGATTAGGATGATTATAATCTATATACATGGTGTGAAGTGTCTAAGCTGCAATGGTCTGAATTAGGATACAAGGAACCTAGCACAGATAATTTTCCGTTCAAACAGATAGATTAGCGTGTCACATGCGAAAAATTCAACTCTTGGAAAACGGCTCTGAAGTGGAGAATATTAGTTCCATAAGGCCAAATAGACGTTTATGATAATGGAAAGTTTGTAATGAGTCACTCCAACCCATATATGGCAGACATACCCCATTTCTAAGCTGATATGACTCTTGTAAAAATTAGAGCATGGTAGAAGTTGTCATACACTTTCTCGAGTAATACAAGGAAACGATATTTTTCCACTTCACTGATGCCTCGTATATATGAATTCCACTTGACGTCTGGAAGAAGGACCATATAGATGTTCTAAACAAAGCGCCTCATTAAGTTTACAACGGCTCCTCATGATAGTAGAAAACTAATATTCTGCTTGTGACAATGAAAAGGTTTTTGCCCGGTTTTTGCGGCATTGAATGTAACCAGGACGTTTTCCCCCATTGAGATGTTAGAGGAGAGATCAGCTACCAGGCTCTTGTCATCTAGATTTTTAGGCGGAACTCTAGTTCTGTGGTATTATCTTCTTCGGTATTTACCCACGATCTGTGAACGTTTTCATTAATATAAATCACAAAGAAGGTAGAACCTAGGAGAGAGCTTGTGGTAAACTTGCATTGGGCACATGGGATTTAGAAGGTTCGATCTTAACAAAGTCGTCCATGGATCTACCTGATGAGAAATACTTAACTTCCTGTTAATCATAGACTCAAAGTTTGTTTTTTTAATTTCTGATACGATTAAGGATAATGGTGGTGTTATGTCGCGAAGGGGAGGAGCATTCATCCGCATATTAAAAAAACAGGGAATATAGCTGACAAATTGTTGTGATAGGATCCACCTAATCTGCATAGGTGACTACCAACTATATAAATAGTGGTTGGTACCGGAAGACGAGAGGAGGAATCACGAGATCCAACTAGAGACTCTGATCGACTGCGACTAGTCAACACATTCTCCAGGAACGTCTTCCCAGAAATATACAGAAATACTACATGTACTTATTGTGTACACTTTCTTGTTATAATACATTCTTGTTCTAAGTACATTTTGTGTTGCATTATTATTCCATGCAATAGGCGAGATTCAACATTGAGTCAAGACTCAAAAACAAATAATTCAAGGAGAATTCAAACGATTTTGCAAATATTTGAGTTAAGGTTTCTAAGAATAGCCACGGGAATATTTTCCGGATTAGTAACCTTTTTAGGGGAAATGATTTTTCTGGGTTTAGAAAATTTTCGTTCTAGGAAGATCAGAAAATCGGTGTTCGTAAGAGAGTAAAATCAGGTTTGGAAATAACTCATATTCTAACGTTTTCATAGAGGCAAAATCTCGTTCCAAAGAGCGAAACCTTATCTGAAGTGAAGGACCATTTACAATGGTAGGCGTAGACTGTTTAGCGCGACTGAACATTCTACTGATTTTCCTAAACACGCGCAATCAATGTTTGTTTGCTTTCAACTTTGAATTCAACTGAATACGCAGAGTTAGTTTTGCATTTTTTCAAATCGATCTTGCTTGGTTTTCGGCCATTTGCAATGTAGCAAGTGTACCACATCGTTCATTTTGATAGAGATGCTACTAGGAGTAGTTACTCTAAGATATGGTTCAAGTAAATTCAGGCATGAACCACAGCTCTTTGGATATTATTGCTACATTTTGTGTGGAACAATATTTTCCATGCCAGAAAAAATCCTTTCGAAAAAAGGGACAGACTCTTCTGGAAACTGTACATTTTAAGAATGCCGAGTGTGGAGTTTCATTAGTGTAGGTTCTGGAGTTAACCGTGTCAACATTTGTCTACTGAGAGAACGTCCTGTGAAATCAGACATCGGAGGATAGACATTGGTTTGGAATCAGCATTGACCTAGACCACTAAAATAGCTAAAATTGTCCAAGAAAAGCAAATCTTCAATGTGGCGTTTGTCAGCAGAGGAGATAAAAAGTTCGCTTGTCATCACTTTTTAGTTTTAAGTGAAATTTAAAAGCTGACCAGTAATTAGAAATGTACACACATAAATATCTATTTTTATAGAGGGGACGTAAATCTTGGATATAGATACGGGATATTTCATCTTCTTCTTTGTGTCGTGTCTTTTCATAACGTTGGCGATCAGAGCCCTTCACATCTTCCTGTCCTTTGTACAAGGGTCATTCAATAAATAAGTTGAATCTTTCGGTATAAGGACTTCTAATATAGATAGAAGCTTACTTTTTAAAAAAGTTTTCAACGTAGTCTCCCAGCACTGTCACACACTTTTCCCATCTGTGCACAAGATTCCGTATTCCCTCAACGTAAAATCTCTGGACTCCGCTCACAACACTTTTGACTTCATCGTCACTTTTAAACTTCGTGCCTCTCGTGAACGCTTTCAAGGGACCAAACAGGTGAAAGTCTGAAGGGGCAAGGTCTGGGCTGTAGGGGGATGAGGGAGCAGTTCCCAGCCCATCTCGTTGATGGTCTGCACCGTTAGGGCTGCTGTGTGAGGCCTTGCTTTGTCGTGATGCAAGATGACTCCTTCTGACTGATGATCCCTGCGTTTGTCTGAACAGATAAGCTCAAAGTCCTTGCAATGTCATCCACTGTCACCCTTCTGTCAGACTGAATGAGGTCATTGACTGATTCGATCACCTCAGGAGACCTCTTTTCTGTAGGCCTGTCTTCATTCCCAACACTGCTCCGTCCTTCTTTAAACAATTTAGCCCACTTGTAGACATTTGTTTTGGCTGAAACATGTGGCACCATACACAGTTGACATTCTCCTATGAATTTAAACTGGTTTGCACCCTTCAGCAACCAAAAACTTGATACCTGACCGCTGTTCAATCCTGAAGCATGCTTCTTGGTCGGCCATCTTTGTTAATCGCCAAAACTCTCAAAGTTTTTTTTAATCTGCGAAAGAAATTAAATCCATGTGAAAAAGAAGTAAAACAAAAATAAAAAATAAAAAAGAGTAAGCTTCTATCTGTATTAGAAGAACTTATACCGAAAAATTCACCTTATTTATTGAATGACCCTCGTAGTTCTTAATAAATTATTATCTTTTTTATTTTCTATCCTAATCCATGTTCACTTAGTCATTAACACAGTTTCGTTCGTCAGCTTCGGCACTCTTTTCCTCTGTCAATCCATCTTGTAGGCGTCAATCTTCTAAGCACTCGACCTCATTACTTGCCCTAACAACTACAACTGACTCATTCTGATACTAAATATAAATGTTTTTTCAGTGTTTTGTTTCTTTACATTTTCTGTAAAAATCTGGTCGTTTTATCATATATTCAGTTCCTAGCATTCTCAGCATCACCCTTCTATCGAACCACATTTGCTTCCTCCAATCTTTACTTCATCTTTGAGACGATTGTCTAGTGTTTAATGTCATGCAGGTGAATTGATACTACATAACATGTCGGCATCTTTCTAACAGAGTTTTCCTGATTGTTAATACTTTGCTTGACCTTTGGAAGGCATTTTTTCTATATTCCCAAGGCGCACTTCAGAAAATAATATACTGTACCAATACTCAAATTCAAAACAAAAGTAAAAAATCAAAAGAATATATATATATATATATATATATATATATAATATTTGATTTGTGTGTCCAGTAGCTCAGTTCTTAGAATGAAACTGCTAGACTACCCACACATAAAATTTGATTATAGTGCTCTGAAGACATGTGTACAAGCAAACAGATTTTGGAGGAACCGAATACCGAAATATCTATAAAAAATCGACAGGCAGCAACTCAGCATCACATCGAATGTTTTGTTTAAATACACCTCTTGGTCACATCCATTAAATATTATATAGTGCTTATATAAGGCGAACTTGGATGCTACAAGAATCCTGAATTTTTTTCACGATGTTTCACGAAACCAATTATTAACAGCGTAGTCCCGATGATACCATATATTATCCAGGTGGAATAAAGCATATTTCTTGGCGTACATAGAATCCATGGATGGCTGCAAATAGTCACGAAGCAGTGTAACGTCGTCACGTCGCCATTCGTCGCTAAATCACAAATTTATTCGAAACAAGAGACCTAATGCATAATCCTTGAACCCAGTCCACACCATTACCATCAACATCATACACACTACAGTGTTGAATATCAACGCCCATGATTTTGTGTCGTCATAGAAAAGCCGTATCATCAGTTGAAACAACATAAGCTGTAATTCATCGGACTATACGTTTCCATTTGTGAAGTGTCCAATGTACAAAATTAGTTTTTCCTGCAGTATCTTTAAGTACATTCTATGTGGTAGGCTACATACCGTTAGCCACAAACTGGTTCTCTTGAGAATGCTGGAAGCCTAAAATAAGCATCAGCGGCGTCAATTGTATATTTAATACGAGTATATATATATATATATATATATATATATATATATATATATATATACATATATATATATATATATATATATATATATATATATATATATAAGCTGATCAATTTCGTAAGCGTTACCTTTGGCCTGAGTAAGGGCTTGTACATCCATTCACTAAGCATTTACACAACCACAAATTCGTGGACAGAAGTTCTAACCACCATAAAACCACAAATCCGTACAATATAGGTTATCAAACAAATCTTGAAACAAATAAATATTCGATGATAAAGCTACACAAAACAAAGCGCTGGAACACGGCAACCATAATGTGAAATTGGAGTATGTAGTAAGAACAACAAAGATAAAAAGGGGAAAAATGCAAATATGACATATGGTTCAACCTGTTATATCACAGTAATGTCAAAACCAATGCAGGTAGGATTTTCCCGAAATTAATTACTAAGCACTTTGGTCGTTCACCAACATAAAAAAATTCAGCAAAAACAAAATTAAGGTAAGCTATACCTGCACAAAAAACATAATTAACAAAACAAGCAAAACACTAAAGATACTACTACTAAAAAACAAAACAACAGCAATAAAAACGAAACCTGTCCATTAAACGGCCAGTGTATCACTGAAGGCATACTATACAGAGATAGGATTGATTCAGACGATGATGTTAGATATTAACTTGGATCTACCGAAAAGAGCTGGAAATCGCGTATCTAACGCCAGAAAATGACTGAGCAATATTGAATTCAAAAACTACACATCACTTTCAAAGTATCTTTGGCGATTAAAAATCAACCACCAGAACTTAAACATTAGCTGTGAAATAATCGCGAAACTAAGCCATACAACTGAAAGGGAGACAAATGTAATTTTGTTTGTCGGAGAATCTTATTTTAAAACACTTAAATACCCTAACCTGCTGAATACAAGGTCCAAATTAATGTCTAGATGTATGCATAAATCCAAGCACTTGCTAAAAGACATCGACTCCAATTAAAAGAGATTACACAATAGATTACACGAATATTATAATATGCAACAATATTTAATATTCTTAGGACCTATTATTAATAACTTTTCTTATATATATAATATAATAATATTTCTGTACTCTATTTAAAAGCTGTGTTTTTATACTTTCACCTTATAAGTAAAAGGCTTGGTTCCAAATACATTAGATAGATAGCGCTAACCTATTATTTTTACAATTTTTATTTGCACCCTTACATTATATTTCCATCCCGAATATTCATTTTGTTATTTACTGTTAATAATTTTGTGTCAAAAATGAGAGTTACCTCCCTTGAATTTTGTTTACCTTTGAATCCAGATTTGAATTCAAATAAATATATATTTTTTTATTTCTTCGCCTTTCGAAATTATGAATTGAAATGATATAAATTATTATTAGTTAATTCTAATGTTTAAGCAGCAGTAATTAAATAAAAAAGGTTTTAGCACAAAACGTTGAATTATCACGAGAACGCCAATTAACGGACACGTTGTATTTGCACTTGAAGACTGCAGCAACAGCATGAAACTCCGAGTTTGTGCTATCAAAGGCAGATGTATCTTCACTAATATATACTTATACTTATGTCTCATAAGATTGAGCACTATATTTTAAAAATCTGTTTAAGAAATATATATATATATATATATATATATATATATATATATATATATATGCAGTAAAATTCCCAAATTCTCGCTTGACAAGGAAGCGGGTCCAGACACCTTAACTCTACATGACTTAAAAAATTATGTTAGGGGTCTCGGCTCTCGCTTTTGAAACATGAGAACTCTTATGTAGCGAAGGAATCATATTTTTAAAAACTAAAAATATTATTATAATATATATATATATATATATATATATATATATATATATATATATATGTATATATGTGTGTGTGTGTGTGTGTGTGTGTGTGTGTGTGTGTGTGTATAGGTAAACTGGTTCTTTTAATGCGGTCTTTCTCCACTTTTCAGGACGACATCGTGAACTACTGTAAATTCCAGGTTTCCAAAAAATAGCACTACATATATATATATATATATATATATATATATATATATATATATATATATGATTACTGAGAAATGGTTTAGATCAAATATATTGTGCGAACAAAAAAGAACATGTTCCTTTGAAATATTGTCTCATAGAAATCATACTTATATGCAACGATTTATTACATTGCACTGTATCCAAATTTTATCTCCATTTAAGTAAATATTTGCAAGCTGATTTTGAATATCTATTTCTGTCAAAGTAATGCATTAGATTTCTGGTTGAACTTAACCCAGACTGTTGCGTCCGTTACATTGTGAAGTAACACAATGATTTTTCAGTTATTTCTCTCCTGTTGTTGTTTTTTTTATATCAAGGGTTTTTTTCTGATATAACTTCATTTCACAAAAACATCAACGAAGTATTACGAAATTGTATATCGCCTTAACAATAGCAAGTGCATAGTATTTTTACACACCGTGGGTTATTGCCATTCTATAGCAGTCTTACATATCAATTGTAAAAAAAAATATATAAAAAATATGAATATTCTTTATTATTGTTACGTGATAGATGTTATCCTGTGGTTTATTTACAAATATACCTCGTAATTATAGACATAATTTCATTGTTTGTCACATTCATTCATTGTTTTTTTTTTTAATGTCATGTAATAACGTTCTTTTTGAGGAAAAATATGCACGTTGCCGATTTCTTATTACATGAGAGTTGTGACCAATAACCCCGGGTTCAGTGATTTCAGTCTGGGAAGACGGTCGAAGCCAGAGCTGTGACGTAACTGAAACCATAAGACGGTTTGAGTAAACGCTGTAGACGTAATTTTTCGAGGGTGAAGCCAAAATCATCATATCTTAGTATGCAAGACTACGAGACTTTTTAAACGAACTTTTTTACACCAGATTATGCGCTCATTCACTGGTCTGTAAATATCGTTGCCATATCGCTACAGTTTGGTCCTTTGGGTGTTGAAAGTGCACAGATTTAATAGGCGTTTGCAAAACGGATCAGCTCGCTATTTTGCAGGAGGGTGCACTTCGGCTTTTATTTTTCAAGAAAGAAAATAACTTAAAATAACATTTTTGCATGATGCATCTCTTTGAAATCATCTCCAAGAATGTATTATTTATCCAAATTTAAGGTATTTATTACATTGTATCGATCATAGGTTTCTATGCAGTAGCTCATATGGTCTATCAATGTTTTGTTAAAAGTCGTTTCCTTATAACGTTGATGAGAAAAAATAAAACCAAAATATATTAAAAATAAAATTGAAAAGTATAAAATAATCATATCAATACAAAATACCTAATAGATCATCAGCAAATGTTATTGAAAACGTGTCACAAACTGTTTCTTTGTGTTCTATTTTGAACTATGTAAATGCATATTTTTCGTTCGCAATTACTGTGTTTGCCAAAATTTTCAGTTTAAGTGCATTTTCTACTTAATAAAATAACTATTCCATGATTTATCCTTGCATTGCCGGTTAAAGATTCATGGTGCACTATTTGTATCTGTAGGCCCCCAAAACTAAAGCAGACACGTTACAAAAATATAAAGATAGATAGAAAGTGGTTTATATTGGAAGAATTCAATATTGGAAACCAACGAATGTAATGCCAGTTATATTAATGATAGTGTTCAAACTTTCTTCAGATACTACGTCTACACATATTCCTTTTCTATCCTAACTGCAAATTAGCATGAATTATGCAGAATTATATTTTTACAGTTTCCTGTTGCCTTCTCCGCTTTTTGTAATTTAATTTTTCTTATCATGCGGTTAATTAACCCATACTTGGACGAGATGAGAAGCGACAGATTAATTCTGAGAGTTTTGCGAAAGTAATCGTTAGGTGAAATTTGAACTCGTTTCCATTACCAGCATTGGTAACTAATGCACTACATTCACAGCATATATATATATATATATATATATATATATATATATATATATATATATATATATATATATATATATATATCATTCATATATTTATATATGACATACATATGCCCGATAACCGGATGACAATTATATTAAGTAATAATAATGTTCTCACCAAAACCATTGTCCACAAGAAATACTGATTATTGTGTGTTGTTAATAAAAGCATTAATATTCATAGGCATTTCAATGATGTAAGTTGCATTTTGTCCGAATTTTAGGAAAACGTAGATCGTTAGATAATAATAACTGTATATAGTTATCATAAATAATAATAATAATAATAATAATAATAATAATAATAATAATAATAATAATAATAATAATAATAATAATAATAATAAGATATGGCAGTCCCTGCAGACTGCAATGTGTCTTTGAAGATATTCGAAAAACTGTCAAAATACAAGGACCTTGAAATAGAAATCTCAAAAATGTGGCACATGGGAACATCAACAATTCCTGTTGTAGTTGGAGCCCTTGGACTGGTTGGAAAAGATTCCAGTAGGCTGATTGAAGGGATCCCTGGAAGTCCATGTCTCAAAGAGATACAGAAAATTGTTCTGACAAGTACAGCCCACACTTTACGAAGGGCTTTATCTATGTAATTATTATTTTTTTTTTTTTGCAGTGGAAAGTGTCATGATGCCATTTCTAACCTTAGGTCCCTGGGCGGGACCCGGAAAGAAATGTGTAAACGCCAGATATCAAAGGAAATAAAAATAATAATAATGATAATAATAATAATAATAATAATAATAATAATAATAATAATAATAATAATAATAATAATAATAACAACATCAATCCATAAAACCCTTGCAAAAACACTATCAACGCTTATAAATAATCCCAATGAAATCCCGGATTGGATCACTGAAGGTATTACATACCTCATGCCAAAAACGAGTGAAACATGATCAGACAAATTATAGCCAATAATATTTCTCTCCACCACAAATTGATCACGTTTGTCCTGATGAACCGCACTTACTCTTTTTTCGAAGTAAATAACATTCTTCCACTGGAACAGAAGGGATGCAGAAGAGGTTCATATGGCTGCAAAGATCTACTACTGATAAACAAAATGATCCTGGAAAATTGCAGGAGACGATGAAGAAGTCTTAGCACAGCGTGCATTGATTGTCGAAAAGCCTTTGATAGCGTACCACATTCTTGGATACTTAAGACTTTGGAAATGTAAAATGTATCCCTTTTGGTAGTAAATTTCCTTAATCACAGTATGGGAATGTGGAACACCACACTATGTCTTAATCAAACCAGAAGCACTGTCACCACCAACCGTCTGAATATCCGACGCTGAATCTTTCAAGGTGACTCCCTCTCACCACTTCTGTTTTCTTTGTCCTTAATCCCCCTTACGCATAAACTAAACAACTGTAGCTATGGTTACAACCCAGACGAAAAATATTCAATCACCTACTCTACATGGATGATCTCAAATTCTTTGCCAAAAACAACAATGATGACCTTCTCAGATTGTAATATGTTTCAGTGACGACATAGGTATGGACTTCGGATTAGATAAATGTACAAAAGTAACATTCAAAAAAGGGAGAGTTATAGAAACACCCTCAATAGATTTAGACTTTGTCACAAATATTAGGGAACTGGAACAAAATGAAGCCTATAAGTAACTAGGAATTAGCGATGAAGATGATATACAACACCCCCAAATGAAGGAGAAGATAAGAAAGGAGTACCAAAGGCGTGAGCGACTGGTACTAAATACCGAGCTGAACTAAAAAAACAGAATATCAGCCATAAACATCTTAGCTGTCCCTGTGGTGCAATACAGTTTTAACATACTTAATTGAGCCATAGCTGACATTAAGCAAATGGACGCCAAAACGAGAAATGTCCTCATTTGCTACCGCATGCACATCCCAAAGGTGATGATGATCGTCTGTATGTGCCCAGATCCGAAGGAAGCAGAGGATTAGTTCAACTAGAACTGTCATACAAAACTACAAGAATTGGCCTTAAAAGATACCTAGAAACTACAGATGATATGTGTCAAAGAATATGAAAAGCAGTAAGCGACTTTATTCCGTAATAAAAGAAGCCAACAAGTTCAAAATGGAGTTTCAAATGGAAATAAGTAAAGCACAATACACAGATTGACGCTCCAAAATATATATAAAAAACAAAACAAATGCAAACGAAATATACAGAAAAAATGGCAAGGTAAACCGCTTTGTGGCTAATACTCAGCCCGTACCAAACAAGCTGATGTAGAAAAGCCGCGTACCCACCAGTGGCTACCTAGTTTAGGGTTAAAAGCTGAAATGGAAGGTTTTATCCTTGCTGAACAGTATCAGTGCTTGTGAACTAGACATTATCAAGCACACATACTAAAATATTGTATTAGACCAAAAGGCAGGTACTCTGATAATTACCCAGAGAAAATTGATTATCTTGTATCAGGCTGCACGATATTGGAACCCATTTAATATAAAACCCGGCACGACAGAGTTGGCCAATATCTGCACTGGAAAATATGCATCTTCTACGGAAAGGAAACTGAAATAATTTGGTATGAACACCACACAGACACGGTTACGGAGATAGGACCTGTTGCAATTTTATGGGCCTACACAATACACACAAACAGAACAATCTAACCGCCCAGATATTGTTATTAGAGACCGCAAACAAAAAAGTGCCTCCTTATTGATATGGCAGTCCCTGTGGACGGCAGTATACCTTTGAAGATTTTCACAAAGCTATCAAAATACAAGGACATTGAAATCTAAATCTAAAAAATGTGGCACATGGGAGCATCAACTATCACTGTTGTAGTTGGAGCCCTCGGATTGGTTGGAAAAGATTCCAGTAGACTAATTAAAGGGATTACTGGAAGCCCATGACTTAAAGAAAAACTAAAAATTGTTCTCACGAGTACAGCCCACACCTTACGAACGGCTTTATCTATAAAAAATATTTTATTTTGTGTGTGTGTGTGTGTGTGTGTGTTTGTGTGTCAGTGGAAAATATCATGTTGCCATTTCTAACCTTAGGCCTCTGGGATGGACCCGGAACGAAATGTGTACACACCAGAAATCAAAGGAAATATGAAAATATAACAAATGCTAGGATCTTTAAATTCAATTTGGATAATGTGACACATTAAAACTAATGCTATATTTTACTTGTGATAACTGGAACACTATGTACGATAAAATTATTATTAAAATATATTTTTATCTCTGTTTAGAAAAGAACAAATTATACCACTTTGTGAAACTGCTCATATATTCAGGACAGTTGGTAATGAAATGGTAAGGCTAATATTAAACCTTTCCTGATAAGGTCACATCTGGGATTTATTGACTGAGCAGCCAGCAAGGCTTTTAGTTAGAATTTATAAAAATCTTTCTCTTAATATACTTTTTCAAGAAAAACTTTTCTCAAGTCAAATAGATGTTATCTCTCCTCCCAATATTAGTGAGGGTTTCCTTCCTAGCCTTTTATTTGAAGTAGAATAGAATATTAATCTCTTGATTATGTTATTAATTTTCTCTTAGGTTTACATGTTCTGTCCGTTTTACTTGTTGCTGCTGTTGGCCGTCCTCAAGTGATGTGGTTTCTGTTATTTGGTTCAGTCTTCTGTTTGTTATTCCGTATGGCCACATCGCAATATTTAAAGAAGTGTGATCTTTATAAGTAAAATATAAACACATTACATATCAAATATCATTTAACAAGAGAATATGTGTATGCAGAAGGCATATATTTACTACGTTAATTTCATTCAGATTTCATGTGAAGGACTGTTACTAATGATTATACTAATACTAAAAGGAATAAGAAAATATACATGAGGTAAAATGCAACGTTTTATGAACATTTGTAGTTGAAATATCACTCGACTTCAGGACAGTAGAGAAGATCTAATCATCATAAAGTAAATATGGTCGCATATTCGAAGTGATTGTTGAATGAATCACAAAGTGAAATAAATTGGAGTGAGCAACTAAAGAAATAAATGTTGCTTGCCTGATAATTGAAAACAAAATGACAAAATGGCAAATGTGGAACGACACTTTTCGCAGACGAATAGCAAAATAGAAATACAATGAATCTTACTTTAATCTCAATGAACATTTTTTTTTCAAATTCATGGGCGACGATATTTGAAGAAAGAAATTAAATATATCTTAATGGCGGCCGAAGAAAATTGAATAAAAAGATGAGACTGCCATTTGAAACATAATCGAAACCAACAAGTTTACTTTCCGGCTACAAAACACATGTATCTAATAACTTGATACATTGGGAACTATACAAATGGATTTTACTTGCAATGTATATTGTCTGCACAAGAAAGATTACATCTAAATAATTGAATTAATAGAACATACGAAAAAAACTATCTCAGGATTATTTAGTTGAAAATCATACTTATTATTCTAAAACTTGACAAAGCTTGAAGGAACATTGCAAATCAAGTAGAAATCCAACTCAGATCTGAAAGAATTATTAGGTTGGTGCAAAAATAATGTCGTTTTTTGACGTTCAACTTCATGTGACAAAACGACATTATTTTTGCACCAACCTAATATTAGTAAAGTACTGGTGTAGGCACGGCGACTAATTTCATGGCTCCAAGTGAGAAACTTTAAATACTACTGATTTAAACATTGAGAGGGTATACAAACAAAATGATCCTATATATAGAAAAATACGGAACATCAGAAGCAATTTTTTTATTTAAACAACCAAAAATTAAATATTTTGAAAAATACAATCATTTATTATCCACAAGAGAAAATATCACAAATGACACATTAATATATTAATGAAAACAATTAGAACGATCAACAAAATGTCAAGTAATTTTTTTAATATGAAACAGGATGAAAATATATCACTTTCTGAGAGAAGAAAATATTAACAAAAGAATAAAATTGGAATAAAAATAATATACGATAAACCTTTAACTAATCTAAATAAACGGCATATTCTGCCTGTCCGTCTGTGTGTTTGAAACTCCTCTCTCACCTGCTCTACATAAATATATTATAAATCTTTGGAATCAGGATGATCCTGGGATTGAAAATAGACCTTTCATCTGATCCTGAACATCAAGCACTGAATTTTTGCCCGAATGTCGAGGGAAGATTTAAAAATTCATATTTCAAAATAATTGAAAGAAATTAATGTTGTTAATTTTAAAAAATTCATATTGACTTTAAAGTAACACAAAACTTTATCAATTTAAAATTTTTGTTTTTGAAATTCAGTTCAAAGTCCCTGCAAAATTCTTTGAATTGAGGAATTACATTTTATTCCTTCTACATACAAAGGAATCAAAGTTAAATGGATTGAAGTTTTGAAGTTCCGCAGATTTTGTGATTTGAAGAATTCAAGGCAATTTAAGTTACACAGAATTTGCAATTTAAGGAACTCTGTTTTGGGTCTGAATTTGAATTTCGCCCAAATAAGACATTCGGCCGGAATTGGACTCATAGCCCGAATCAGAGGCGAAGTGAGTTTTTTAATTTCCATGGAATAAATTGATGAATTCAAAGTTATGTCCTCAAAATTATCATTGCTGTTTTCTAAGCTAGACCTGTGGTCCGGATAGTTTTGCGCCGCAATCCCAATTTGTCCTCCTCAAGAGCTAGTTTAAAAATACGTACGGAGATCAGCTTTTAAATAAGTATAGGATAAACTATAAAAATAGATAGGATAGAAATCAAAGAATAACTTCCATTTAAGAAGAAATTATTAACAAAACTTTAACCAAGGAAAAGATTTAGACTTTTAAAACTAGATAAAAAATAGAAATTAGTTTTTACAGACAGAAAAATGAAGTAAATGAAACAGTATTTTCTGAAGTTTTGATTTTGGAGAGCAAGAAGGAACACAATTTAACAGCAGAATGGATTGAGAACATATATCCTTAACAATATATTCTCTCGAGGAAATCGCAATGAATATACAAACCGAAAAGTGGCCAGTTACGTATGCTTATGGTTCACAAGATTTGTCTCTATATTGATATTTGTCCTCAAGCAGTTCTGATTATCGCATTTCATTTTTATGGAGGAATGGTAAGAAAATAAGTTCTAAATTAGTTTATCATAACACTATGTTGTTTATGGTGCATTTCAGAGTTTAATTGGGAAAGCATACAATGAGTGTATTTGTGTTTATTAAGCGCGTTCGCGTTCCACTAATTGCAGCCGAAAACAAGAAAACTAATCATTCTCTTTCTGATTCGCATTACTAGAGGTGATGAAAATGGATTTTTGCTTGCCAATAACAGAAAATACAGTGGTTATCAGAAAATGAGAAACAGTAAACAAGGACACCATCCAAAAACATGACTGCTTTGTCTTGAGGTATACGAAACATGTCATCCCCTACGAGCTGCTGGAAAGTTTAACGCTCATTGCGACAGTTGTTTATCAAGAGCAACTTCATAGTGTGTAGGAATTATTACATCTAAACTGTAAGCAAATTTGCGTCCAGGTGAGTTCGTCAATGGCATTTGAGCCTAGTGTAATTCTTTATGAATGACGCGAATAGGTGTATCGTGAGAAGAGATTCCAATATTTAAACAAATTTGAAGTTGTTAATTAACCATCCCAATTTATAGAAAATACGATCTAGAAATATACATTAAAATATAGATGAACAATTAAAATGTAAATTTGCTTCAAATCGTCTCAATATCTATTGTATGTGAATTATGATTAAAAAATGTATATTCTTAACTACATGCCCCCAAAAAAACATTTAATAACAAAACGATAAAGTTATTAAATACAGAAACTACGCAAAATATATTGGTATGTTGAAAGTAAAAACGATAAAACCAAATTATTAAGAGTAAATACGATAAAACCGGCCAACATAAACGGAACAATGATGAAATAACATCTTAGAGAAGAGGCACTACGATAGAAATTAAAAACATATAAATCCAAACTATGTTTCACAGTAAAACAATTCTGAAAACTTCCATATGTAGAGAAATCGGAGAATTCAAAAGCAAATATTAATGACCATGAAAAAAGTTCAGTATTTTACATCCTAGCAGGTAGAATTATAAAAAGAAGGGAAATTGTCAGTAGTTAACTAAACAGAAGTTTAGAGCAACTTATTAAACAGAGATTAATCTTAGCAACGAGGAAATACAAAAGCGATAAATGGCAATTTTTCTTTCAGAAAATCAAAAGCATAAAAGGCAGAAATGATTGATCAACTCGCACAATGGGTATTAGCAAGCGACATGTACTAGAATGAAAATGAAGATAGTATGGGTGCGAGAAGAATAACTGAGATATATTAATAATAACATACGGCAACTCTATGTAAAGGAACCGCATACAATTTGAATACAAATGCAAAGTAAATAAATGAACATATTCTAACAAAAGTCTTTCAAATATAACATACTTTCATATTCAGTAATCATTTGAGTCTTAGTGGCCTTACTGTCTTGCTTGGAGTGAAATCATTAAATATTAAATTAAGCAATAATAAACACAGACAATTTCAGCGATAATATTGCTTCCTGATATTTCTGCAAAAGACTTATATTTTAGAGATGATGACAATAAGTAGCAACAAAAACCAAAATCTGTTTTTGGGAAAGAGACATTTTTATCAAATCGAATTTGGTATAAATCCCCGATCTGGTTAAATAACCGAATAAGACAAAATATCAATTACTGGATTTAGCTTTATTCCGTGAGATGAAAGTAGATGTCTGAAATTTATACAATAAACGGATGTTTACCAGATGGCTAAACTTTTCATATAATGTGAATTTGACAATCGATTTAATAATCGTTGAATTAACTGAACGGTCCTGAAAACACATGCCAAAAAATTTTGAATGGATTCGAAATACGAAAGGGGTCTCAAATCATTTCGAGATTATCAAGACATGGTACCACATATTGTTCCGGGAAAAAAAGTTTATTTTGAGTGAAAATGCATAGAAACATGGTGACAAAAATGATAACAAAATAATAATAATAATAATAATAATAATAATAATAATAATATAAATAATAATAATAATATTAATATGGAATTAACTCGAAATGCAGGATCTGCGAGAAATATGATGAAACTGTCGACCATATTATCTTAGGATGTCCGGAAATGGCAAAAAATGAATATACCTAGAGACATGGTAGCGACATATGTGCACTGGAAGATATGAAAGAAGCACAAAATCGAAAGCAGTGAGATATATTATGACCACAAACCAGACACAGTTACCCAAAATAAATATGTAACTATCCTCCGAGACATGCCAATTAAAACTGACAGGGAAATGATAGCCAGCAGCGCTGATATTATCTTAAAAGACAGGAAATTCAGGAAGACAAAAAATTCAGGAAGTGTATGCTTATGAACTACCATCTGAGAGAAACACCTCCATGAAAATTATCGAGAAATTGTCCAAATACATGTACCTCGAAATTGAGACTAACAGGATGTGGGGAATGAAGACTGAGTCTGTATCAATAGTAATCGGATCTCTGGGGCTCCTGAGAAAAGGAATTGACAATTTTACTAAGAGTGTCCCCGGTAACATCAATATACATTTTGCCCAGAAAATCGCCCTACTAGAAACATCGCATATACGAAGAAAAGTGCTATCAATTAAATGAGAATTCTGATATAGGGCCTAAGGACCATAGTTTGGACCCGGTTCTACAAAGCAGAATATATAACATACAAATAATAATAATAATAATAATAATAATAATAATAATAATAATAATAATAATTAAATAAAGAAAAAGAAAAAAAACACCTCAATTATCAAAGAATGCGTCATTACTTATTTATCTGCGTGTCCCCTCAGGAATTAGGCGATCATGACTCTCGACAATTCCCTGGCTTTTGTATCTCTTAATAAATTTTGTCACATATTATCCTAAACATCCTTCTCTAGCCTCAGTTTCTTCCTTATCTTTGATGAGATTGTCCAGCATTCAATGCCATAAAGGATCACAGATATCACGTAACAGTTCAGTACTCTTATGTTTCTAACGGAGATTTTTTTGTATCTTAATACGCTGTTTATCTTTTGAACCGCGTTACCAATCTTGAGGTCCTGGATAGTGCTCACTCCTCAAGCATTATGTCCATGCTTATTAAGGTCCAACTCCGATGGATGGGACATGTCATCCGCATGGAGAAGAACTGCATGCCAAGACGTCTGCTGTACGGAGAGCTCTTGCACGGCAAGAGAAACCCAGGTCGTCAAGAGAAGCCGTACAAAGACACTATGAAAGCGAATCTCCAGGTGTGAAAGCTCAAACCCAAAGATCTAGAGGAGTGCGCCAGTAATCGACCACGTTGGTGAATCACAATTCATGATGCTGATATCACCTTCAAGGATGCTCGAAGCCAGAAGCACACCGGTGCCAGAGGTCAACGCCACAGGGCATCATCAGCAGTGATACTGACAATGGTTTTTCAGGGTACCCAATTTTCCAGACTCTGCGCCTCCAGGTTTGAGTTGCTAGCCACCAACGAGTTCACAGATGAGATGCAGATACGACATGTCACCTCTGGATTCGAAGGAAAACTGATATCTTTTGTACAAACAAAAGCATCAACGACACAGGGATAAATAAGGTAAATGAAAACAACGCCAACAACATTTATCATTCGCAACAGTATATTTTATATTACTACGGCACGACAAAAGAAAAAGACGGAGGGTGGTAAATCAGATGTTAAAAGTGGCGAGGGACTAATTCAGACGTGATTTCATGTTTCTTTATCTGATGCGCCCATACAAAATGACACCTATTATCCTAATTCTTAATATCATTGGTTATGATTTTAAATACGCAATACTTTTTATGTTTGTTTGTATTTATTTTCTTTGAACGAAGCACATGAGCCTTTTAAACATATATAGAAATTTCAATTATAGCTTCGAAAAGAATAGGAAGATGAATTTTTATTATTTATTTTGAAAATGAATGCCCGTAATGATTTTAGACTCAGTTCAATGGCATTGTCATAAATTGAGACTGAGAGAATAAATTAAATTGTCTGTTTAATTCCCATTTTCAGCTAAAAATTGTGTGGGTTTGACACTTATCAGTTTTCCTTATAGTGCAGTAGATAAGTAATATGTGAGAAAATTTTTGGAACACCACAAGGGAAATCTGGGTAGATAGCAAATCCAAAGTAATAGCGAAAACATGCAAATATTTAAAACAGCTGATTTTTTGTATAGAATAAAAATATTTGCAAACACTAGGTAAAATACAATATGAATATATATACAATTGTTTTTCAAGCAATAGCTATATTTCTATTTTTTTATTTATTTACTAATACATCACCCAAGCCCGAAGGTCACACAAGATAGGTTTCCGTGTGAGGTTTTTGTAAGGCAGAGTGAAAGAGCAATGTATGACGTGCAGGAAACAATTGGAATATCATGCATTTTTTTAAACAAATGACAGCATATGTGACGGTGACATCCGGAGGTGCATCGGGATAGCGAGAAACGCTTTCCAAAAGCTAAACAAAGTATAAAGAAAAAAAAGGACCATTTCGTTAAAAACAAAGAAAAGTGTACTGAAAATGTACATAATATACTACCTCCTATATGGCAGCGAATGCTGGGCAATCTGCTCTCAGACAAATAAGAAATTTGAAGCAACTGGAATGTGTCTCTTAATAATGATACTGAGAATGACATAGACTGAACATGTGAGCAATAACGAAGTTTAAGAAATGGAAACAAAAATATATATGTAAAAACAGTTGAGATTTCTATCCCACATAATACGGATCTTGGAAAATATGATCGTCACAGGACCTATTAAATGTATGGGGCACAAGAAAACTACTTATAATGTACCTAACGAGCTTGTGTAAGTGGATAACAGAACAGGGTTAAGGAGAGATAATAAAAGGAAAAATGTACTAAGCGTTAAAAAGAACAGAAACTTATGGAGGGCAATGATCGCCAACGGTGATATATAAAAGAAATGAATAATATTGCTCACCTGTCTGTTGATTGATTGCATCTTGCATTCAAATAATTTTCAAGCCAAACGAAATTTATCCTGAGCGGTACCTCTTCTAGATACCTTTACACTAGTGCAGGTGTCACCAGACACCCTTGGTTTTACTTTGTTTTTATTTTTTGTAAAAAAAACAACCTTCCCGATGGTATTACCTCTCATATTTGTATCTATGCTGATGGTACAATCATATACTCCTGCCTCGATGCTATATCTGATCGGTCCGATACTGTTAGATTGGCGGGTGCTGTCGAAAAAGAAACTTCAGTCTGTTGTTAAATGGGGCAGATGATGGACTGTTAATTTAAAATGCATCCAAAAGTAAACTGCTTTCTGTTATTCATTTAAAGTGATTCCTTTCTCCTTTCATCAGCCTGGCTGATGCTCAACTCCAGGAGAGTGACTCGTTGCTCTTTTTTTGGGACTAACTTTCTCGGCTTACATGAAGTGGAAAAACTCTTGAATACATTTCTAGGTCAGCTGCTACGAAATTTGGCTCGCTGTGCGAAGCTAGAAATTTTTTTTCTCCTGAATCGGTCTTACATATCTATCAGTCTACTATACGTCCATGCTTAGAATATTTCTGCCACATATGGTCTGGTGCCCCTGCTATATACCTACAGATCTTTGATAATCTCCAAAGAAGAATATACAGTATCATTCGTCCTGATATGGCGTCTCGGCTCCAGTCATTTTCCCACTGCTGTAATGTAAATTCTCCGTAACTTTTCTATAAATAATTTCATGAGAATAGTCTTGATGAGCTTTTCGCTGTGGTACGAAGAGCTTATGATTTAAACGCAGTAATAGATTGGCGACAGGTTCTCATTAATTCACAGTTGAATTTTCCAGATCTAAGCGTACGTTTCATGTTAACAGTTTATTTTCTCGCACTTCTTACTCTCTTCGGGCTCTTTACTTTCCAGCCAACTTTGATCTTCAAAAATCTAATGTCTTGATTAGTCGTCTTCTATTCTTATCTTTTCCAAATATTTCTCTTATTGTTCTTCTTCCACTCTCAGTAATCCCTTGTGTCCTAATGACTTTACTACCTCGCATTGGATTGATGACTAAAAGAAATATATATATATATATATATATATATATATATATATATATATATATATATATATATATATATATATATATATTATTCTGTTTTGTCTAATTAGTTTTTTTTGTACTTGCGCCTTAATAAATTTTCTGTTTTCTAATTCTTCCCCAGCCAGGAATCCCTTGTGTCCTAGTAGCTTTACTGCCTTGCTTTTTGTGAAATTGATTAAAAAAATTACTTTTCTCGCGTTTGTTCTCCACTCATACACATTAGCCGAAATATATACTGAAGGTACCTACGTATTCTTATCGCAATAACGTAGAGATTCACACATACCCATCTACTCATAAACTACTGTCTGCTGAAACCAGAAATATGCTGCATATTTTATTACCATGTCGTAGTTTGATTTGGTTTAGAATTCATGGTACTTTGTATCTGCTATTCTTTTTGAAAGATCTGTTTCATTTTATCTAAAGTGCATTATCAATTTTCGTTCACTTAATTTATTTCAGTAACTTTGTTTTCGATTTTATTACTGATTTCATTCACACATTAACGTTATCTACGTCATTTTAATTTATTTATATTCTATTATCGTTTTCTCGCATTTTTATGTGTTGCATCAACCATTATTGATTTTAATTTTCTCTAGTGCTCACTTTTATTGGTTAATAAAATTTTGTTATTTAGTCGAGGCGACAAATCTTTTAAAGAATATTAATTTCTACATGATGCTGATGATTTCGAAAAGAATATATGCAACAAAATATTAAGATATTTGTAAATCTATTAAGAGTGATTTGAAGTAGAAAACTGGTGATTTCCTTATTATTTGGTTAAAATATATTGTTACAGCTTCAGTATTAGTTGAATAACATTTGAAAATGAACCCAGCATATTTTAATCCCCAAACCCCACGCAAGGATATAAAACCCCTAAGACGCAAGAGGTTACTCAGAAAAAAAGAATTAAAAAAAATAATTAAGGAGAGAGAATAATAAAAGAACAGGAATTAAGACAAAAGATAACGGTGGATATTGCGCTTAAACATTTCAAGATCAAAGTTAGCTAGAAAGAACGAGGCCAAGTAAAGATTCGATAAGCGAGAAGTATGAGAGAAGAAACTGTTAGCATAGAACTTGCGGTTTCATCAAGTTATTTCATATCTCAAATGATGAGACCTAACTACCTATCTAGTATTGTGCATACATTCGCAAAGACGAGTTACAAAATAGGAACACTAATCCGAACTACCATGAAAATAGGAGTATTTATAGAAAAGACATTGGGAAGCTACGATACGGCGCTGTGGAAGTTACTATAACCGAGATGCCAAGTGAGGATCGATTAAAATTTCAGATTCATTGTTGAATTTTATCAAGAATCTCTAAATATATAGTAGAAGTTTGAAACCAGATGCGGCAAAAATATTCAATGCCTGGACGAAGTGCCGACTTATAAATTTAAAGTAAATACCGTGCAATGAATGAATTCGCCGAATCGACTAATGATAACAGGTGTTGACTAATGGATAACACAAGACTTTTTCAAATATTATTGGTCAGTTTAAGTGTGAGCAGACACCTCGAATACTTGTTCGATTGAAAAAAAAACCTTACTGTCGTTTGCGAGGTATAAGAGATTGCGCAAATCCTATCTGGAACGGTTCTTAATATCTTTGCCTCTCATGAATTTTGTTCCAAGTGTCCTAATGACTTTACTGTCTCGCATTAGATTAATGACTAAAAGAAATATATATATATATATATATATATATATATATATATATATATATATATATATATATATATATATATATATATATATATATAATTCTGTTTTGTCTAATTAGTTTTCTCTTGTACTTGCGCCTTAATAAATTTAAATAATAAATTTTCTAATTCTTCCCCAGCCAGGAAACCTCGCTACTCTTACTATCACCGAATTTAAGCAACATCGAACGTCGTCAGTACCTAGATTGGTAAACGTTTAAGAATAGCAAATGAGTAATCTTGGATGTCAGGGTGATGTAATGGTTAAGGTCTCGGAATCTGACATCGGAATGCCGAGTTCCTGTTACAGTCGGTTTCGCATATATACACTTGGGAAAGGTATGAATCCATCTACGCTACCCTAGTTATTGGTTAATTAGTAGGAATTTTATCAGTAAATCATTATTATCTCCAAAAAGTCTTACAATCTAAAAAATATTTTCAGACTTTAAATATCTTAAAACAGATCAATCGATCAATCAACGGTTTTGGTTTCCACGCTTCCAATATGGTTCCAACCTCGTTGCATTTTGAGATCCCGTGATTCTGAATAGGGTATTTTTATTGTCTGATGTAACACTGTATATTTTTACATCATATTAAAAATATAATTCACTTGAACTTTATTGAAATTGTTTGGAAATAAGGATCAATAAGAAATATTGCTGATATACTACTTGATCCTATTTCCTTTTGATAGTCTTTGCCTTACTGATGCTATTAAAAACAATCTATGCATTCTGACTTTCTCTGATAGAAGAATGCAGACTTAAGAAATACTTGATATAGATTTTCATCCGGTTGACCCATGTTAAAAGACACGTGATATCACGTTGATTATAAAGATATATCTCCTCTTGCCTATGGGATGGTGAGAGAGATAAAACTGTCACGTTTCTCGAGCAGCACTTTTTTATCATTAAACATGAAAAAGTATATGACGATTACAAACAGTAGGAAGATGATCAAAATTTAAATCAAGAAGAACAAATTGAAGCAGTAGGGTTACCGTACTGGACAACGTATACTAAAATAAAACGCCCGGGGCAAAAGAATCAGCAGATATATAACTATGACGAAATCGAATGAGGAAGCCCGGCCTGAATCTACTCACATCATCAGTCCACTCATAGGTTTTCTTTTTCTTCCATTGGCCATGTCCCTTCAGGCCGTGGGTGGCCGTGACTTTACACAGCCTCCTATATTTTGTAGCACTTAGCACTCTATATCTTTTACTATAATTCTCTCAACCTGTTTTGTCATGCCTTTAAACAAGCACCTATGTTACCTCAATTTCCATCTGTTCCTTTTGGTCTCACCATGTTCTGGCAGTGTCCAATTCTTGAATCTCACTTTCCTCATTAGGCGAACACTAAATTTAAACTGTTTGTTTTTTATTTTTAGTAGGAGGGCTCATTTTCTTTCCATTTTCCTTAAAACTTCCTCGTTACTCACATGCTCAATCAATGGTATTCTCAGCATTATTCTGTGGAACTATATTACTGTTGCCTCTACTTGTCTCATCTGCAGGGAAATTACCCAGCATTCACTGCTACATATCAGGACTTATATTCCACAGCAGCTGAACACGCTTCTTGCTTTTAATGAATTCATTATAGTTTGCTTAGCGTTTGGAAAACTATTTTATATACCAATGCGCATTTCGATATCGGTATATCATATTCTGTACATTGTTAAAACGTTTCCAAGATATTTAAGTTTTCCCAGTTATATTAAAAAAACGTCTTAACCTTAAGAGAATAGTATTTTTTGCGATACGCAAATAATTGAACAAAGAAATAAATTACAAATTAAATTTCTAGGATATATTTAAGACCACAGTAATAATAGTAAAGTGAATATTAAGTAATATTAACAACTAAATATCAACAAAAATAATCCAGGGTCTTAGCATAAAATGTAATTGAAGTGGATTATGAGACCATCGAAATTAACATGAAATATAACCGAAACGGTGAAACGAATTGAAATCTGAAGAAAGTTACTGATTCATTTATTAGAAGAATATTAAACGCAACATATGAATATTTAGCATAAAAATGTTATTGATATTACCTTCGCGATAACTGCTTGTCGTCCAATATAGGTGTTTATTGTCCTTTATATGTATTTAATATCTATATACCCCAACGATTGCGCAGGATCGCTTCATCAGTTATGTTATGACTTGAGGCCCTGACAAGTTTCGGGTCTTTCAGTATCATACCTGTTCACCAAAGAGACGCTACCTAAACAATACCTATTCCGACAGGCGATCCTGAAGCAAAAATCTACCAAGCACACAACAACGGACATATAAAGAACTGCGACTGCTGATCTTGAAATAGCAAGCGACCAAACAGAAATGCCATACGTCACTTCCTCCTGAGCAAAAATGAGACAATAAGAGAACAAACTGAATGCTTGACTTTTTCCTCTTAAGTGCAACACGCGGAAAGTCAACGCTCTCAACGATCACATCTTGACATAACAGGTAAGTAATTTCTACTTATCGCCAGGAAAGTTTTTTTTTTTTAATCTCATATGAAACGATATTTCAATAAAAACGAAACAAAAATAACATTCATACGCATTCGTTGGCCATACGAATTATGATCAGAAACGTTTCTTGCTTTTCTCCCACCTTTTTGTACTTTCTTTTTCAATTCCGCCTCTCAGCTTACAGGGCAGAGAAAAACGTAGCAGAAACACCAAGATATTGTCGGGGAACAGGTTAAAATAAAAAAAGTAATAATAAAAAAAACCCTCCCATGAAACATCAACCTTGGCCATACCTCTTTATATTTCTATTATTCTTTATTTTCTCTTTCCCTTTTTTTATCTTTTTCCTTTTTTCCTCAGTTCTTTTTCTCTTCTCTCTCCCTCTTTCTCTCCCCGTTCCTTCCTTTTATTTTCCTCCATTTTTTTCTTCAAACCTTCCAACACCACCTAAATGCCCGCCTATCTCCGTCGTAGAGCTCCATGACTCTGATCTTTTGATCCATAGCCATTTTGAGGCATTTTCTGCAGCTTCTGAAATAGACCTGATCGCTTTTCTCGTCTTTACTCCCCTGGCTCCAAGCCGACTTAGAGTTCTGCATACAGATCTTCCCGCAAAACCACGGCATCCGACTTCAATCGGGAGACAAGTAGTCCGTCATTTGTTAGATTTGAATTCATCAACCAACACCTGGTATTTTACCAACTTTTATATCAAAGGCCTCTTCCGAATTCTCCTCCCAGGGTACAGTAAGTTCGAGCAGTTAACCTGTCTGTAGATAATTGGCCAGATTAATAAATCCGGGTGCTGGAAAGATGTCGTTATCTGCTTTGGGTATTTCAAATGACTCCCCAGATCTACTCACACTTGCCAATATCGGGCAGAAGAAAGCATGCAATTTGACGATTTACGGACCGTCGTGGTGTTTTCGCCGTCCTTGCGTAGTATATCGCCTTCATTTCAGGCTTGCAACTGCAACCGCTGATTGCTGCGTCAACTACTTCTGATGATTTAATTTCCTCATCATGTCTGCCCCGGTACCTGCCTTCACCAAGTGTCCTCTGCTTAGGATGTGTTTCACCGTATCTTTCCTGGCACAGAGTGGCCATAATGTTGCCTCACTCATCCTCCAAGTTTTCATGTCTCGGTAGTACATCATACAAGGATTGTACAAGAAATAGAATCCGACTGACTTCGGTATGCCAGATCTCCGACCAACTTATTTTCCACCGTAAAAATTCTCCCATCCTGTCCATGCATCCTGTTGCCTTTCCCACCATTTTGCATATTCTTTTTTTCCTCAACGTTGGTTCATACTTTCTCATTAATTAATTGCCATCTCTTTTTACCTATAGCTTTCTCGATTCCGGTACCAGGAAAGAAACCCACGCCCTCATGACGTGATGCCACTGTCCCCACGAGAGCCTTCTGCCTTAAACGCTCCTCCGCAATACCCAGTTAACTCCCTTTACTCCAATTATTTTAAGTGCGGGCCTCGATGCCTGCTGCCGCTATCTTTTGGGTCTTAGAGGCCCTATACTGTAAAAATTATCTTGTCCGAGAAACTTCGAATACATCCACCAACACTTTAAAGGAGAGTTGAAGTACATTTGAGTTGCCATATAGCCCGACACTACAAATTTGACTACTCGGCAGCCCTAGCTATCTGCGGAGGTAACCGTTAATTCTCCTCTCCATGGCATCCACTGGTGTCCTTGGTAATTCGTAGATAAACAAAAGCCAGAGAATTATCGAGAGCACAGCATGCTGATAAATCCACGCCTTGAAACGGGCCGGAAGTACAGACATGTCTACCTTGGCAAGTCATAATTCCAGTTAAGAGATCGTCACTCCTGATGAACAAAGTATCCTTTAAGGAGCTGTTAAAAGTTTTCCTGAACTCTTCGCGGGTCTCTCTGTGAACAATGCGATAGTAGTTCACGATATCGAGAACTTGAAATTATCCGCCACTTTTCCATTCTACATAACGAACGATCTCGAACTTGCAGGCTTGAATCTCATTCTCGCCCACGCTATAAGCTTTTCAAGTCTGCGAAGGATCCAACTACTCCCCGTAACCGAAAATGTGGTAATGGTCAGATCGTCCATGTACATTCTGATAGGTGGCTGACGCACTCCGTTTTCATCATAGGGCCTCGACACACGAATTCTGCCGATTTAACCACCGTATTTATGACGAGGGTAAATAGGGTAGCTGGTATCGTACAGCCAATAATACTACACCTTGCGAGTCTGTGCCAATCGGAAACTATAAACCTGGAAGAGATTCTCATCTTAAAGTTGTTATCATAGTCCAGCACTAATAGGCTGATCTTACAGGGTACATGTATATCCTTAGGGTTTCTTCTACTAATTTAAGTGGAATGGAACCGTCTGCTATGGCAATTTCCAACCACATTGCGTCGAGGTCACGTCTACTTTCTTTAGCTTCTCTCAATATCAGCGCGAAACCTGCAACCTCCTATCAGCGTTGCCTTTTGATGTAGTAAAGAAGATTCTGATCTGCTTCTGGATTACTTTGCTTCGGGTTGTGTGGTCAGTTGCATTACGGGGACTATGCACTGTGCTGTGAGTCCCGGCATTGAACCTTCTGCGTCTCATCAGGGAATACACCTGTACGTTGAATTAGACTCCGCCACATCCCTGTATTTCATCCTAGCCTAATGCATTCTAAAGCCGCGCAGATTCTTGTATTCATTTTCGCAGTCTCAAATCAAAATCAAAGTCCTTAGATCGATCATAGGAGTCGTTATCGAAATATCCGTCCTAGAAGGAATCTCATTCCCCCCACTCTCGGGATTCCCTGAGGCGTGTGTATTGTTCTTAGTCGTGGCAAATCTGGGATTATTTCTCACAAAATATACATGTTGAAATGCCAGTTCAACATGCTCCTGTCTGCCGTTTTTCCGGCCGTCGACTGTCTCTTCTGCTGTCACTGAGTCTTTTACTCGGTCGTCATCTAGTCTATTTTCAGACAATATTGATATTTAAAATATAAATATATGTCTTCATATAAAGACGCCAATTTCCTGTGCCATCTAATATTTATTCTGTCTTTTAGAAACATATTTACTGTATGAATATATATATATAGATATGTATAAACATTTGATCAGACACGCTTAAGATAATAGTATATATTTGTTGTTCATTTTTATTATTCAGTCTTAAGGAAGGCAATAAAGCCACTAAAACGCAATGCGTTACTGGATGGCAAAGACTATGAGAAAAAGAAATATATTATTCAGGAGAGAGAACAATAAAACAATGGGAATTAAGAAAACAATTAGCGATTGACATTGCATTTAAGATTTGAAGATCAATGTCGAATTGTTACCGAAATTATACGCGTGTGTTTGTTTTCATATCCAGGGTGTATTTCTATTTGTATATTAGGCTTTGTACATGTACACACAAAAGCATTTAGCAAAGAAAAACATTCTTCGAAAAGTAACAAAATTAATACAGTCAGTTTTAAATGTTTTTAGACAATTTTGTTGATGATTTAACTCCATTAATTCTAACCATAAAAAACACTATTAATTATAATAATTAAAAATGAAAAGTCATTATTATTTAAAAGAGATGATGGTTATTAATGTGTTAAATATAGCTTTTAATTCTTATTTTATTACAAAAAAGAAGAGAAATATTCATATCCTGAAAGTGCAAACATCTTAAATATAATTTTAATTTATTTATTCATTTATTTTTTTTTGGCTGACATTTTGAGGTTAACTATTGTGCTATTTCATTAATAATAATGTTTACATGTTTAGATTGCTCATAGTGGAACGAACATCGAAAATATACACATCCATTGGGGCACATAATCTTTACTATCATTCACGTGTTAGTCACGTTGATTTTAGTTTTCTACATGAATTAAAGTCATTTGCGCATGCGACCCGATGCTTAAACGTGAGGAAATTGTATTGTTTTCGTGGTGGTTGTGTGAATGTGATGCATACTGATTCGAACTGAGAAATGCAAGAGACGAAACCGAATTTCAATCGTATTCCTTACATTTAATTACGCGTAAGTTCTCTTGGGGGAAAATGGATGGAATTGATCTCCTCCCTCTACCTATGGGATAAGTAGTGCAAACATTTTGTCCTGAATTAAAACATTCTTCTATTTAAATTCTTTCCGCAACATTGTCTTGCTAAAGAATAATTATTCCTAGAATCCAAAATAGATGTAAAAAACCAACAAAATTTTGATAAACCGTAAAAAATAAATAAATACGTCAATCAACCAAATGTGGCAGTTCATGAAAGTTTTACACTGTAAAAAACTACGTCATGATAAAAAAGCTAACACAAACTGTACCACACGATAGATTTTATCCAATAAATCCCAGGCCTGGGTATGACGATAAACTACATCCACGTCCTAGGTAGCTACATCTGACAGCAAGGCTTCTGATCAGGAGGTTTTGAGAAGCGTGTGATCACCTCTTAATTGCTGGTGTTCCCAGCTCCACCCTAACTCCAAGTGGTAGCATATGTTAGGGTCCAAGCTAGGGGCAAATATTTGCCCCCCACCAAACAGGGTTCAAAACACTATGAAAGTGTAAAAATAAGTTTTAATACCAGCAATATTTTTTTTTTAAATATCACTTGCAATGAATTTTTAAGTGGGGGGAGAATATTACCAGCACTATATTTTTGGAGAAAACACTTGTTAGGATCCTAGCTATGGGGAAATAGTTACCCAACCCCAAAATGTGGTCAAAACACTATCAATATCATTAATACATTTTTGTAAAAAAAATATTACCAGCAATACATTATTACTAGCAATACATTTGTGAAGGAAAAATATTATCAGCAACAAAAATCTTGTCGGCATTAAATAACCCATTAGGTTGGTATACCGTAAAAAAACAAAATAAAACAAAACACATAAATTTATATTTTTTATATGTCGGGAGAGGGATAACTTCATTTGTTCTTTCATGAAAACACATATTTTACTTCAAACAACTACTGTACTTATTTAAAGCAACCGAAGCTAGAAAACATTAAAAATATTCTGTTCAGTAGTAGTTAAATGATATGTTTTTAATCATCTCAATCCAAGCTAGATTATAATGACACAAGGGGTTTCTGCGTGTAAAAGAGAATGAGATAACTTTAATGAAGAGAAAATAAAATAAAACTACAAGATTCAGTAGGACGGAAAATGGCGATTGATGTTGCATTTAAATCTCTGGAGATTCTAGTTGTCAGAGAAACAAGACACCGGATGAAATCCACAAACAGGGAAATATCAGAAAAAATCTATTAGAATATAACTTTCGATTATATATATATATATCAAGAGTAAAACGATTAGACAAAGTTACGAATCTTCTCGTACGTTTAAATTCATGCGAATTCATGCCATAAAAATATTTATAGGAAAGAGAAAAGCCACGTCATGGCGGTGGAAAAATGACGGAAATTTGAGATGACAAATGGGAATCAATAAAATTACAGTCTGGTCTTTGGATTTTACAGAGAATCTAGAGATATATAGCAGGGGTACCAGATCAAATAAGGTAGCACTATTCATTTCAGGGGCGAATGGCAAAATTATAAGTGTGTGATATGGATTCTGACCGGAAAGATTGTTGGGCACGACTCATGAAATTATATATAATTTGATGCATTTTGTCTTACACTTATGAGAATTTGTTTCTATTCATAACTGAAAATATCACAGATTTAATACAAATTACTAATGTTTGCTCAATTGATAAAATGTAAAAAATTGACAAACTTGAATAAGACAAAATTGAATAACATATCTATTTTTTAAAATCATCCACCAATGCCAGACAGTGAAGCCACCAAGACACAAGGGGTTACCGAGTGTGAAATGACAAGAAAAAAGTGAAACATTAGGGAGTGAGAAGAATAGAAGACCAATAAAGACATTGGATAGCGAATGACGGCGCATTTATATTTTAGAAGGTTCGAAGTTGACAGGAAAGCCTTACGCAAGACGAGAATTCCACAAACGGGAAGTCGGCGAAAAACTGTTCGAATACAACTTACGGTTACATCTATTCGTTTCAATTGTAAATGGATGAGACATTGTAGACAATCTTGTATTGGTCTTAGGTAGCACAGAGAATAGTGATATTTATTCTGTATACTCTACAGAAATGCGGCACATGGCCAAAGGGGGGATTGGGGAAAATAGGACGGTCTTCATCTGTCTTAACTATAACTTAGCTAGCCACAAACACTGACCCAATCGTACGAACAATATTCCTTACACCAAAACACCACATTCATCCGTACCGTTCTTACTACAACCACCATAATACCTCACTGTCTCTATGAAAATACTGACTAGTCCCCATATGTACAATTCAATGTCTGTGGGGGGAGGGGGATAAAATAACAATTTTAAAAATTAACCCCAATGTGTATATACAAATGAATACAAAATATTTACAAGAAACTAAAGAAAATGTTATTAGTAAATAAAACCCCCACAATAACTAAATGTGGCAGAAATACCAGTTCGCTGGCCGAAATCAATGCGGGACTATAATATTATAAAACATTCATCCATCCCAAGCACACACACTGACACGCACTCATTCAGACACAACAACAAATACGAAAACACTCACGCGAAACGAAAGGCGCCCCGCATCCTACCTGCGAACTGACATCACCAACCACCTAACGAGGGAGGGGCTGGGGAATTAAACTTAAAGAAAAAGAAAGGGGGCAGAAATAAAAGGGGCCAAATGAGCATACATACCCTAGCTAAGTTAACTGGAAAAGGGAAACTAAAACATCAAAAACTGAAACCTAAACTAGCCTAATTTTTGGAATGGGTTGCCCTAGTTCAACCCAGGAAGAGCAATATCCTGATCCCTAACCGGCATCAAAGTGCCACTCAAGGTCAGCTCCTTTCACACGACACATGCGCGCAAGATGCACCCACCTTTTGCTGAATTCTGATGAAGTGAGCCGCCACCTTTCCGTCCTAATCTTGACTTTAAGCTGATGCTTAAAGTACAAGATCAGTTGGGAAGAGGTGAACTTCTCGCCTCCATAGAATCCATTCTGACGCGTCGTCCATATCACGACTCTCAAAACACCTAGCAAGCAGTGGAACACATATAGTTCAGCCTTCGTCAGCGGCGGTGCCACATTGCTACAAACGGAAGAGGCTTCCAGGACAAAGAACTTTCCCCGCAGCATGCGGACCATGAGGCCTTCAACAAACTTGCACAACGGCACTACCAGGCTGCACTGAAAGAAGGCGTGACCCAGGGTCTCGACTTCCCCAGTACAGCGTCGGCAGTTTGGAGATTTCTCCAAGCCAGCTGAACAGAGTCTTTTGGCGACCCAGAGGGCCCCACGAATCACCAGCCAGGTGAGTGATGCCTCATCGTTATTGAGACATTTCAACCCGGGCGCCCAAGGCCATATTGAGCGAGCCTCCTGCTTCGTAAGTCCGAGCTCGCCAATCAGCTCATCATGAACGGACCCCCTGACTAAATCTTGATATAACGCCCTACGAGACAACGCCTGGACGTTGGAGAGGCCATCCGACGCCCATAAGAGGCGCTTCAGAGCAATACGACATTTGCGATAGAAGGAGCACTCGGCTCGGGGTAAACGGTGGGCCTCCTCCTCGCACGAGTGCACACTCAGGGATGGGAAATTCTTACGGACGTCTTCCTTCCAGAAGGCGCCCTCCCCCTCCGGTTCGCGACACATTCGATCCAGAAAGCTAATGCGAAGCATATGTTGACGAATCTCAATGCTTGGCATGCCCAGATCGCCCTCAGAAGGATGAAGGCAACAGATCTCCCGAGTGACTCTGGCGGCCTTGCCTCTCCACAAGAAAGAGAACAAGAGCCTCACTAACGCCATCAAAGTGTCATACGGAAGTGGAAGTACAGAGAGTCGTTAAAGGAGAATCGGGTAGATGTGTGAAACACATACTTCCGCCCTCCCCTTTAAGGAAAGATTCCTCCGAGACCACAAATTAATTGCGATCTCGGCCTTCCCTTGCACCTCCGACCAATTCATTTCCAACCGGAGATCAGGACCGAACCAGACGCCGAGAATCTTGACCGGTCCATCCGTCCAGTAGAAAGGTCCGGGAAGAGAAACTCCCTTCCACGCACCCAACCGCAAGCCAACAGACTGATCGCGGTTGATCTTGGCCCCTGTCACCATCTCATAACAACTGATTTCCTTGCTGACTTCGTTAATCTCGGCTCTGCTCGACACAAGAGTCGAAACGTCATCAGCATAGGCGGAATACCTGGCCGATGTGGTAGCACCGGGCAGGGCAATTCCGCGTAGGACCGGATTCGCCTTTAACTTGCGAAGGAAAGGTTCCAACGCAAGAACGTAAAGCAAGGGCGAAAGCGGACAACCCTGACGAATGGAGCGAGACAATACGAAAGGCTCCGATCGTACTCCATTCACCTCCACCAGCGCACCGGGAGTCGCATACAGAAGTCGGATCCAGGTGCGAAAGTACGGCCCGAAACCGGCCGCCGAAAGAACAGCCTCCAGAAACCGATGGTCAACCCTATCGAAGGCCTTGGACTGATCTAAATTGATCAGCGCAGCTTCACTGTCGACTTGCTCGATGATCAGGCGTACCATATGAAGGTTGTCCTGAATAGTCCTACCCTTCACAGCACAAGTCTGTTCAGGGTCAATCAGACTAGACAGGACAACCTGCAAACGGTTGGCCAAGATCTTAGCCAAAATCTTTAACTCTGTGTTTAACATAGTTAAAGGGCGAAAGTTACCTAACCCATCCCCTCCGTTTTTATCCTTGCGTAACAACTTGATCACGCCCCTGGGGAAGCGTTGGGGTAGCACAGAGAATAGTTCAGCCGAAGAATTACCATGAAAGTATTTATAGAAGTGGCACAGGGAAGCTACATTATGGCGGTGAGAAAATGACTGAAGTTCAGTCGCCAGGTCAGGACCAATAATACTGCTGATTTTTCTTTGTATTATATCAAAAATCTCTAAATATATAACAGGAGCACCAGATTAGATGCGGCAGCATTATTCAAATCATGGGCTGGTCTAAGATTTTAAAATATGCAACGTATATTCTGGAGACAAAAATGGTCTGGCACGACACAATGACCTGATTTCCTTAGCAACAGATCTGGCAATGGATTCAATATGGTCTGTCAACTTCATATCAGCAGAGAAAGTTAGACCGAAAAGGTGCAACGAGTCACTCTTATGGATGTCAGCCATGTTGTTGGGGAGAAGTCAGATGATATTTCAAATGCAGAAACAGTTTGGCAGACAAGTGGAGAAAATCAAAAAAGGTAATATTTAACGTATGAATATTCAAATATAACAAATGTCATTATTGTAAATAATACGCACACACTAACGCTATATGATGATAGCAAAAATATTTTCGTTGGTTGATACATAATTCTTATAATCCTTACGCAAATGTATTTGAACATGTCACTGTATAATATGTAAGCGATATCATTAATAACCAACACTAAAATAAAAGGTACCCGCAAGTACAGATATTACGTTGACGAATAAAATAATCATTGATTAAATCATTTTCTATCGTGACTGCAAACTTCTTTAGATAGTAACATTTATAACCGTTTTTTCTAAAGCTAACCCGTATTCATATGCATGTAGTATAAGGAATATTAACTTAAATTTGACCGAATTGTCGGATACAATTTTGTACAAAACCAACACCATAGTTTCTTCCAGTTTTCCTGAATGCGTGCCCATCATTAGATATAACTGATCTTTCCTGAATATTTTTGCACCTTCATTAAATTTATATGATCAACGACTATTGTTTGTAGCATTCGAAAATATCCCTGAAGTACCCCGACTGTGTATACAATATCATTACACATTCCCGATATCAGCTGAATAAGCTGGCATTAACATTAAATACACCGAGTTTAGGTTGTATGTGTATGAAATGCCATTAAATATACCTGATCAACGCTCCAGTAATCACGTATTGATCGGTTACCATGATTGAAAGCAATTTGCGTAAACTTCAACGTCTGCCGTGACTTTTAAAGCTTCATTGCTTCTAATAAACTATATTTAGAGAGAACGTTATTCATGTAGATATATACTAATACGATTTAGTCTGCACCGATAAGGGTTTCAAAGACTGTGTATTCAAAAAGGTAGCTTCTGTTCTATGCTCGATCAATACCAAATAGAACAAACTGTAAATACACACCTATATAATTTCCTTTCAAGAAAGTTTTTTTCATTACATTTTTAAATTTCTGTCTGAATTTCTGGGATAAGTAGTTATCAATATTTACGTTATATATACTCGAACTATTATCCTTATCTTTGTTTTTTTGTGATCACAACGTTTCGGCCATGGTGCCACCTGGCCTTCCACAGGTTTATATCGATCTACAAGGAATTCTGAAATAAACCGTTTATTGAATCTACGATGACACTGTTCTCGTTTCGCCAACAATGTTTAGGAATATCGCCTAGCTCTAATTTTTAGTACTGCTCAATTATTGCTCGCCCGTTTCTAATAAATCCAAGTACACACCGCACGACTCAGTGAGAGATATCACAATTACTTTGTCACAAAATCCATAGAACAGAGCTTTAATTTATAATAGCCTAGTGGGTTAAAGTGTTACTTTGTAAATTTGGTGTTATAGTAATTGTGACTCCAATCCCTCGGACAAGCATTGTGTATGATATGCGCCTAAATTAATCAATATCTATCTCTCTCTCTCTCTCTCTCTCTCTCTCTCTCTCTCTCTATATATATATATATATATATATATATATACTAGAATAAATCCTAATGACCCAGGCAAACCAACCTAGGATTCACCTAAGCGGATCTAAACTGGTTAAAAAGGAAATGACGGAACAGTATTTATTGATAAAAATATAAAAAAATAATAATAAGTTTTAAAAACACGTGAGAGAAGAAAAAACCCCGAAAGCCTCTATTCTAATAAACCGGCTTTTCTCTTCCCATTCCCCCTGTCTCTCTGTCTGTCTCTCTCTCAAGACTTTAATACGGATGTCATGAATGACAACAAAACTGTCAAAATTATCTTCAGCTGCCAGCTGTAAAATGTCTTTACGGGAGTAAATACTGAGGGTCTTGGCAAAGATCAGCCTTCTTTGAACATTGTGCACTGGCGCAACAGAATCACAAAGAACTGTATATTGGTACAGTTCTATGTGTTTTTAAAAAGAACATCTCACAGCTTGAGGACTACCAACAGCAGCCGCAATAATGAACTGCAAATGGAAGTTGAAGAGAAAATAATGACGTAGTATAGATGTTAACATTCAATAACATTTCAAATAAACGATTACGAAGGAAAACAGAATCAATTTTGGAAAGGCGATGCCAGACTTGATAACCAGTTTTTCCTAAGAAAGTGTTTTAAGAGAATGACTTTACGAATTTCTACCAAAAACAGTACTTGCTGCTCCAGCAATGAATGTTAAATATTTCCTTACAGGGAAACGGCTAAAATTATCATTGCCATATTCTTTGACACAGATTTTAACGTCCTGTTAAAAATTCTCCCTGCGTATCGTTCTTCCCCGAGAATATGTTTGCTGTATTTAGTTGATCACGAAATTTAGTTGAAATTGTGACGACCATCTTTCTGTAAACAAAACAAATAAGTGTTAGGTCAGAGTGTGATCGGTTCGTAAGCATACCTGTATAAATATATTATTGAATATTGTATAATTTATATCCTCATCCCTTTCCATTTATGTCAGGGTTTACAGTATTTTAATTCCTCGACCAAGCTCTGAGACGAGAGCAACGAACTTTTGTCAGCTGTTTTTATGGATAATGTCGTTTTATTTTGTATTGCTATTTACGATAGCTTCAGTTTCTTTTCTTTTTTTCTTCTCTAATTTCCTCTTGTCTTATTTTAACTTTTCTTTTTCACAGAATTGCTTAAACATTGCACCTGTAATAAGAACTTTGATTAGAGATATACACTTGCAAATTGAGAAAGTTAACATTTTCAAGAATAATATGATGCTGTCTACGAAGCGGAGAGGTGTAACTAATTAAAAGATAAGGGAAAGAAACACAACTAATCGTATGCATAAACCTTTAGAGACACAAAATACGCATTCAAGGAGAACTGCGTAATTATTATGAGAAAAAAAAAACAAGCACAGTTACATCGGTAAAAATCTGGCATGAAGGTTACGTTTAGATTTTTTCTCTTCTTAATAAATAATATTAAGAATATTACCATTACTACCATCACCAATAATAATAAATTTACTATTCATACCAATAACAATTTAAAATACAACTACTAATAATAATCATGAAATAATATAAATCAATAATGAAAGAACAATAATTCTAACTTAAGCAAAATTTGCACTTCTAAAATCTTATGTTGATTTCACTACATACAGTCACAAGAATTACGTCATTATTTCTATTTAATTGTATCTCTTTGCATACTCTAAGAAATATATATAGATATACATATATATATATATATATACATATATATACATATATATTTGTCTCTTGAAGTCTCTTGTTCAGACTTGGGTTAATTCTTACTGCACACAGTAAAAAAGAATAACAATAATAAATACAATTTTAATCCATAGACCAATAAATCGTATAGAAAAAAATACATAAATAGTACAGGAATTTTGAGATAGCAATGGATAATTCAATCTAGGCCATACTACAATATTGTATAGCCGTAAACAAAGCCAATATATGCTAGAGTATTTCACTGTTCCACCTGACCACAGAATTGTGAAGAAAGAAATTGAAACTAGAGATAAGTAGATAAGTACTGAGATTAATATGGAACATGACCATCATAGTTGGGATATTTTCTATCTGAACACGGAGGAAATTAACAGAACATTTGGAAATATCAGAGGCGTAGCAATTGCAGAAACTTTTATAAGAGTGCTAAAGTACTGAAGAGACTTGAAGTTAATCTACAGGGTTACTCACCAGTGATTACAAGTGAAAAGACTCAATGTTTGTACACCACAGCAGATTATACTATTACTGCTACTGCTACTAATTAGTATTATTATTAAAGAAAAATATAAATGTGGAATTGATATTACTTCCATGTAAATCCGAATTTAAGCATCATCTTACATATATTTAAATATAAGCACACGATTGTAATACAAAATATCATTATCATCATCTCTACATTCTCTCTGTGTTTATATATATATATATATATATATATATATATATATATATATATATATATATATATATATATATATAAATATAAAATTTCTCTGATTGTTAAGATTCTCATATATAATTTCTTTATATTAGACCAATGTTAGAAAAATAAATGATAAAATATGAAAATTCTTGAAACGCGATTTCTTGGAAGATTTGTTGTTCATAGCTGATCTTCCGCAAGAAAAATCGTCTAGTAGGAAGCAAAATCGACAAAAGCAAAAACAAAAATGTATAAGAAAACTAAATAAAGTCGGCTAGTCTGTAAGTCCAAATGAGTCCCCCAAAAATCATCGTTCCAACGTTTTCAGCGTTTCCCTCGGTACATAATTACAATTAACGGCTCGCGTTTAAATGATCCCCTCCTCCTAAACATTTAGTTAAACATTTAATCTGACGACGCCATTCCAGCGAAGGAATCACGTTCCACAGAAATATTTCTACGATGGCATTATGCACGTATGCAATGTTAACTTTGTAAATACTTTGCATTCCGTCAATTATAAGACAAACAAACTTGATTTTTCATGTTAAATTATCATCTAATATTTAATGAACTTGTATGTCTAACTGGCACAATTTCTCACAAAATATGAAAAGATATCAAATTTGTTAGAAAATATAAACAAAATATCAAATCAAGTTATTTTCATCTTTGATGAGACTTTTCTCCTTGTTTCTACCCAGTTATGTTTGAAATGCGAGGTAAATGACAAGCTTGGCTTTGAGACGCTTTCGAAACTTAGTTTAGACATGAAGTTGAGTGGAAATATTATGAGAATGGAACAAGTACTCACATTACTATGGGAATACTGCTATTTGTGATGCCCAAATATTCCTCAGTGCCTTCGATTCGAAAGCTATTTTGCGGAAACATCTTCCAAACAATGCTAATCCAGAATGGTACATAGATGAAAACTAAGGTGTTTCCTATCGAACAGTCCTTGGAATATAATTAACTGCGGAGAAATACCTTTCGAAACATCTAACAACTGGTGAAGATGCGCTTTTATTGTGGCAAAAGCGCCTCAGTGCAGAGACAGTTCATTTCCATCAAAACGAATGGAAAGCGAGCCAAAATGACTCTCTCAATATTGTACAGTGGAAATTAGCCGAAATTTCATGTGCAAAACCAATGTTTGCATTACTGCCTTGAAAGGAAATCTTCAGTTCATGTAAGTCGGAAAGATATCCACCCATATGTTGACATTCGTAATAACCGAACGTTGAAGATGGATCAAGTTTTTGCTCTTCTAAAAAACGTCTTTAACAGAAGAAGATGAAATATGCCTTGAAAGACACTTACACGCAACCATTATCTCTGTCTGTCTGTCTCTCTCTCTGTCTGTCTGTCTGTCTCTCTATCTCTCTCCTTCTGTCTGTCTCTCTCTGACTCTCTCTCTCTTTCTGTCTCTCTCTCTCTCTCATACAGAAAAATAGTTTGTCCGGAATGAATATTTTCACATGATTGTCATCTAATTGAATTAACAACCATCACAAAAGCTGAAAAAAACGTCCTACAAATATTTTAGTAAAGTTTTCACTGCAAATAACTCTCGATGAAACAAGCTAAGTGATGGAGCATCTATATTCAATACGTGTTTTAAGAAATTCTCTTTTACGCGATTCTGTTTTCGGGGTAGTCTTCAGTTGGCCAAAAAATAAAATTGGTTCTAAAACTATTTCAACTTTGACATATATTACGACAGTAATTATTTGGCTACTATGAGCAACATTCGTGGATTCGTCCTGTTACAACGGACCTTGCCTACTATTCATCGATCATTTCCTTCATATCAATTATTCTGACATTTGATGACATCGTTAGACATTGGAACGTGTGCAGCCATTCTCTCCGCATATTTTAATTTGTCAACATTCAGATTACAATGTTTCACTTTTCCTTCGGCAATTTCCGGCTTCTTTCTTTTTACTTTCTAGCCCTAGAAGATTGAAGGAGATGTTTTCCAATCGATGTCAATCCCAGCTAGGGAGAGATCGTTAAGGACCCAAACGTGCCTTCTTCGCCTTGAGTGTTTTTGTTGGTTTCCAGTTCCTGTACACATTTAAATTGTTCGTCGAGTTTAGAATGCTTCGAATTTGCACTTGAAAAGAGCAGCGTGTTTGTTCCAACTTTTTCGATTGTACAAGTAAACACATAACGATTCCATTTCCTTATTTTGAATAGTTTGAGTATGCTCTTTCAAAACAAATACAACATATACTCGTGTATAAGCTGATTTAATCTATAGTGCAACCCGATAATCTTTTGCATGGATTTTAACTTCTCCAGAAAAATGTCTGTGTATAGTGACACAGGTCACCAAAAATGCTTGATTTTAACTACGTGAAAAATTACCTGTGTATAGAGGGACACGATAATACATGCGTAAAAAAGCTAATAATAATTAAAAAAAACTTGTACCGTACTCAAATATATGCAGTAATGTTATGGGAACTTATATATAATAATAATAATGGACTATTCCGGACATCATAAATACTGCACCTCAAGAGGGAGCAGCGTTCAGAGTCAGTCCTTTTTGGACGACTCGGCTAGACGGTCGAACTCTCTGCCTCTGAGGCAGAGGGGAACTCTCTGCCTCTGGGCAGAGAGGAACCCGGACGAGGTTCCGCCGAAGGGCGGAGCCTCGTTCGGGGAGGTTGACCGGTCCGATCCCGTTTATACGGCATCTACGGGCTATTTTTTGGTCGAGTCTACGGGCTTGGGTACCCCACTTTAAACCCGGCCTTGTGCCACATCTGTCCCTCGTGTGGAGGACACTAAATACTTCAGAGTCAGAGACAGATTCGAGGTCAGACGATTACTGTAAGACATTGGAATCGTGATACTTCTTGAGACAACATAGTTCACTCTAACCAAATCTGATAGTCATTATTAATACTTCTACTTCTATGTACATATTTCTGTTTGTAATATATCTGTGTTATTCCATACCTGTGTTTGAGTTATTTTCATTGGTACCACCATGGACCATCACAATGAGAGTGCGACTCAAGAATTGAAATAACCGAATTTTTCAACCTTCACACAAACGAAAGAATAGTCAGGTCACATGCTTGGTTTCAGCCAAACGGACTCTTACTTTGAAATTAATTTCTATTTTAAATGTAGTTCCAATTTTGTTTTTAAATTGGAAATCTATTTTTTTAGATTTATGGGTCTCTGTGCGCGCGGGCGTGTGTGTGTGTGTGTGTGTGTGTGTGTGTGTGTGTGTGTGTGTGTGTGTGTGTGTGTGTGTGTGTGTGGTGTCCTTTGAAATTTGAGGGATATTTCTCGACTTCCGCTTCCGCTTAACGCTGTCTACTCGCATGTAAATGATTATTGACCACTACCTCGCAAACTCAAGAACTGAATCTTGCATCACTTGGCGATTAATGTCACACCCGCTTAATAAATATGACCTTAGAGTAACACCAGTAAATATTGGGTAATTACTATTCAAGTTTACTTTAGAATAAAGGGTCTTTACTTAGATTAAATTCGATTCAGAATCTGTTATTTTCTCTCATTATGAGTTCAATACCCGGTTAAGTCAGTGGAGAATATTCAGAGGGAATTTAACAAGAGATAACTGATAACTGACATCTATTATACATGGCACGTGGAACTAGAGCAGTCTACCCCAGTGAGCGAAATAAAGGGTTCAGTTCGACATTCCAACCACCTGAAGAAGGCCGGAGCGTACAACGCCCGAAAAGTTGTAATAAATATAGCGACAAAGATGAGGACAATAGTCAGAATAATGTAAATAATGTACATAATACCTCATCTCAGAAATATAGACAGATAGCTATTTATGTTATTTACAGCCAGAAAATATTTTTAGATTGAAATATCCGAACTCTATCCTAATATCATGCCTGAAGTTTTTGACAATGGGGTCTATGTTTTTCTACTGGTTGTTATACTTGGCAAACGTTCTAAGATCATCAATATAGAATAGGTGATTCAATTTGTGGCTTGTATCCGTAGCTACTTTTCTTCAATAGGCAACTGAGTTGCACGAATGTAAGGCAGAAGAATAGAGGTGAAAATGAATCTCCTTGGAACATTCCACTTTTGCTGTTGATTGATTTCGATGTCTGTATGTTTTAGCATTAGTGTAGTCTTCCAGTTTTTCATGCTCTCCGTTATGGATTTTACCGTTGTGGAACATACTCAGTATATTTTAGACTCTTTGTTCGTGAGTGTGGTACACTGCCGAACTCTTTTCTGTAGTCGATTCATGCTATCGATAATTATATTTCACCTCTTCAGTTATTGTTTTATTCAACGTTATTAGGTCCTTGCATACGTAACTTCCTCTTTTGCATCCCTTCTGTTTTTATGAGAGTAAATTGTTTTCTCGATAGTTATATGTCCTCCCGGTTATGATAGTAGTGAGTGATGATCTTATACATTGTTGGGAGGCAGCTGATGTGTTTATAGTTCTTCGGATACCCATATTGGCACCCTGTATGTGTGTGTTGTTTCTGTTTTGCTTGATCCATGAAGCACTTTCATTGTGCATTTTGCAGTTCTCCCACATCTTACACCAGAACCCCTAGACTTCCTGGATATTAAGCGGGTCATTTATCTCTATTTTATTTTTTTTACTCGTTCTCTATATAATTTCTTGGTATCTTCTTTGAAGATCTTGTTTTGCCAGAAGAATCTGCTTCTTTTTCCATAACGCCTATTCGCTGTGCCTTCGCTTGGATTTGTCGTTTCAGTTTTTCTTTAACTTTTGGTACGTCAGTCCTATTCTTTGTATAATGACTTCGTTTTATTTGTACCCTTTTTCCCCTCTTTCATTCTGGAGCTATCGTCTGCTTCACTTAGAAGTGACAATTGTTTTCGTAGATTATTTCTGTTTCTATTTTTTCTTTCCAAACTGTCATTGTCCTTTTTCGTTTACGTTGAGCTTTTGTTTTGTCACCTATTGTTCCCGCGATCGTTGCCCAGGTCGCGTATATATGTTGATAAATTTCTATCTGGTTCATCGGTCTTTCCATTCCCTCTCTTATTTTTCTAATTGATTGGTTAGCGAGGTTGATCGTTTCCTTCACTTGACCGTTCTTTCTTACTCGTGGAATTGTTGGCCTTAATTCAAAAACAATTCTTTTACATTCTCCAATTTAAACCGGATGTTTTTTTGCCCTCTGTTTCTTTCTCTTTTTCGTCATTTTCTTCCTTTATTTGCTTTTGAACCTTAGAGGGTTCATTACAACTGGTATATTTTTGTTCCACTGCATGTATCTCCTCTGGGTTGTTGGCATTTAACCCCTCAGTATTAACGCTTAATCTATTTTTATGTTTTCTAGGATGCTTTCGAGTTTTATGTCAGGAAATGTTTTTTTGATGATGTAACGCCTGATATTCGCTAGTTTGTTGACATCGATTTTTTAGTCTGAGGGATGTTTTTCTCTTCAGACATTAATAGCGGCTTTTGTCGTTATTGGATTTATCGTAGCAGTGTAAAATGCTATCACTACTTCAATATGCTTTTCCCTAGATTATATATTTATTGTTCTTTATTGTTGGAATTTTCTTTTAAGGAATATAGAGGGTTTCTGTGAGGACTGTCCTCGGATTTGTTTTCTTCTAGCTGGTAGGTTTGGTTCCAGTCGCAGTTTGGTTCCCTACTGTGGATCGCGGTCCTTTTTGATTCACGTGGCAACCAATGTGATTTAGCAATATTTTTCGTTGTGTCAGCATTATAGTTAGTTTTATTTACCCATACGAGGGGTGGGGTTTGTGGGTGCCAGGACATATACATACCATGGTGGGCCATCACGTTCAGCGGGGAAAGCATCTTCCTGTTAATTATTATTATTATTATTATTATTATTATTATTATTATTATTATTATTAGTAGTAGTAGTAGTAGTAGTAGTAGTAGTAGTATATAGGGGAATGACAAGGACATCTACATTGGTATCAGCACTGAATATATAAGTAAATCAAAGGATTCTTGACTCTTGCATTGAGGACATTAAGGTCTACTTAATCTAAAATATAGCGAATTCAAAAGACACTAAGGTAGTAAGTGTAGCTGAATTTATTTTAATTTCCCAAGCAAAATAAAACACTATTAAAATAACATCTGTCATCAAGATACATAGATAATTATATAGACAGAAAAACAGATAGATAGATACATCTGTATGCATTAACATTTTTTAAAACTTTAATAAAAGTATTACTTGTTTAAATACAAATCAATATATCTTAGCATGTACTCGCGTCAAAATATTCAATGCGCCATGAATTAATTGTTTCGCCTCTATTAATAACTAGTTCTTTTAATAATTACGAGAATGTGGTTATTGGTTATTATGAGTTTAATAAATTTATTAACGAAGGATTGTTCTCAATTTTCACATTATGTTAACTAAAATTGTTGGGAAATTTTAAACAGAAAAGGCTCTTAATAGTGTACTGAGAAGATATAACCAATTTTAGCTTCAAATAAGATGTACACAAAAGAATTAATTTTAACGTTCATCTATCATAAAACTGTAAGCGTGTTTAAAAAAAAATTAAAACAACATCAACAAAAGAACACTGTGAACGGAAATTAAATCATGGGAGCTTTCATTTCTATCTCCCGAAGTTCCATTTTCAAATTACGAGCTAACAATAAAGTTATATCTCTTGTAATCGCTTTTCACTTAAGTTTTGTTCGACGTCACAATCGATTTTTATGAAGATGCTTGGTGTCCAGCTGGGTATCATTATGTCTTACGCTGATTTCGATTTTCATTGTTTAGAATGACGCACTGTCGGAGACACAGAGTTCAGGTGACACCAAAAGTGTTGCTAATGACTGCTTTATAGGTTGGATATGTTTACGATGAAAAAGTTATTTTCAGTAATCAATGATATACGAGAGTGTACTTCATTTAGCTACTCTCAATTCGCTGTAAAACGGAGATTGATTTTGAGAGTTCAATGTTACTATTTGATCTGCTTACTGATCACTGATGAATCTTTTACTATTAGTAAGCTATTTATTTCGGTAGATAAATGGTTAGTTTCTTTTTCACCATATTTTTCCCATAATTATAAAAAACCGTATTTCATATAAGTGAACATAGAAGTCATGCTAGATGCAATCGTCAGGCAACTAAGTGTTGACTTCTATGTTCACTTTTATATTTACACACGCTCTATATCTTATATTGAGCACGTTATCCCATAAATATAGGACACTTTAAGACTATATTTCTTCATATATATATATATATATATATATATATATATATATATATATATATATATATATATATATATACGCGTGTGTGTGTGAGTGTTTAAAACGTATCTTAACTTATAGGATCATAATACCAGGGACATAGCTAATGTAGATATAACCAACGTGTACAGAGTCAGCCAAAGTGAGAGGTGAGTGTATGTTTTATTTTTAAACTCGATTCTCCGGTTTGTAGACTCAGCTATATATATATATATATATATATATATATAAACCATTTTTCCTCTATGTTCACTGTCTCACTCCCCTTTCAGTCACCACCAATCCCAATTTTTAAATCTAAGATTGTTTTCACTGTTTCGCACAGCGAGGACCAGAGATCGGACTTTTACTAACAATTCCATCTACAAAGAGGATTCTCCCCAGCCTCAAGATCTAATGTTGGTGAGTCTCTACCATCTCTCTGTTTATTTTTTTCATCCATTGATGAAGAACACAGGCGTGACCGAAAATTCCGTACTTGGAACCTTAATATCCGCGCTTCATTTTGTCATGTGGTTAATAATTAATAAATGTTAATCTACTGATCACATCGGTAAACTTTCGTTTGCCTTTGTTTTATTAACAACTTATATACTCTATTTTATAAACTATATGAAGCACATGTGGACACTTTCTTCTAATCATGTATTTTGAAAATCTCCTTGACAAAATTCAAATCCACCCCAAAAGACAAAATGAAATTAACTTAAAGAAACAACAACATCGGACATTCTTTTTCTTAACACTCGCAAATTACTAGTTAATATCACTAAAGGTGCGTGGCAGATAGTATATATGTATTCACTGTTAGATACACTCATGTTCAGAACACACCTATTTTTGTATTTCCCCCTTTTTTATATTTTCATTATCATTATTGTTAGTATTTTGTTATTTTTTGTTTAAGTTTATTTTTCTGCACTCAACCTTTTCTGTGATTTAAAAAAAAATCATTATAACCTTTTTTGTGCTATTCCTTTTCTCTCTCTTTTTAGTTTTTCTCTTTCATTTTATTTTTATTGCATCTCTCCACGCATTATCCTATTCCTCCACAGGTCCTTTTTCTTTTATGTTCAAAATCTTAACCACTTTCTCCCACTAACAGTCCCAATTTTTAAATCTAAGTTTATTCCTACAAAAAGTTTCGCACAGAGAGGAACCAGACAGAGATCGGATTTTACTAATAATTTCATCTACAAACAGGATCCTCCCCAGCCTCAAGAGCTACTTTCGGTGAGTCTACACCATCTCACTGTTTATTTCTCGCATCCCCTGATGAAGGACACAGGCGTGTCCGAAAATTCCTAACTTGCAGACTTAAAATCTTGCTTCATTTCTGTCATGTGGTCAATGATAAATGTTTTCGTACTGATCACATCGGTACCCTTTCGATTGCCTTTGTTTCATTAACCAACTTATCTATCTGTCTTTCTGTCTATCTATCTTTCTGTCTATCTATCTTTCTGTATATCTCTCTTTCTGTCTATCTATCTTTCTGTCTATCTCTCTTTCTGTCTATCTATCTCTCTTTCTATCTATCTCTCTTTCTATCTATCTCTCTTTCTATATATCTCTCTATCTGTCTATATATATGTCTATCCCTCTATATATCTGTCTATCTCTCCATGTATCTCTATCTGTCTATTTGTATATCTGTCTATTTGTATATATGTCTATTTGTATATATGTCTATTTGTATATAGATAGATATATCTATATATTTATATATATCCATATATATATATATATATATATATATATATATATATATATATATATATATATATATATGTCTCTATATCTATCTATCTATATATATATATATATATATATATATATCTGTCTCTATATCTATATATATATATATATATATATATATATATATATATATATATATATATATATCAGGATATTACAGCAATAACTTAAAAAAACTCTACACAAATGCAATCATGTTTAGATGCGCATTAACACATCTCATCAAGCGTTAGTAAATACCTGATGAGTAGACAATGTATTGAGTTTTAAAAACAAGATGCACCCTCTTTTCACGAGAAAAGGAAGATTAAGAAAAAGAAAGAAAGACAAGTTAGGAGATAGCAGGTTTATTTAGGTTTTATTTAGATTAACCAATCGGAATGGCCTACGCTCAGTTAAAATTAAGTGGAAAAAACAAAAGTTAAGAAACAGTCATATATGAGAGGTCATGGCCAGCAGATTTACAATAGTAGACGACATCCAGATGTCATACACGATTTTTATGTAAAATGGCAACAATTTTATTGATGAGACGATGTCATTTCCAATGAAAGGTAATTTAACAAAATGCTCAACCAATTTAATTCCCTGTGAGTTAAAAAATTCTCAACTTTATAATTGGTAAATATTCCAGCCCTTTTTAAAAACAGATGGAAAGTTTAAAGAAATAGATCTGACCAAATTATTAAACATTTAGATCTAACAAAATTATTTATACTTATAGATCATACAAAATAAAATAAAATGCAACTGTTATCTAAAGTGTTTTTATATAGGGTGTTAATAAAACCAATCAATTCAAAATGTTAAAATGTAAGCCGTACGCCAATACATCATTATTAAATATTACCAACACTACTAGAAGGTTAATGTAAAAATTATACTACATCGAAATTGATCTTACTCACGGAAAGATAAGCCTTATACAAGAAGTTTTAACTAAAATCTAAGAAGAAGCAATTGTTAAATTTCAAAGATGAGCAAGATTTTTGAGTCAAAGTTATGGTATGTTTACAATTAAAATTTAAATCAAAACTTTGATTTAATAAATCATCCCAAGAACCTGATAATCTGCATTTTCTTGTAAACACAGAATACACGGTTCATATAAGGATCAACATCTTGAGAGTTTTAAAATTTTCCACTTCACTTTAGGAGATTTATTTTCATCTTTCAAACTCCGAAAATATTTTGAAAGTGATATATTATTTCTATAAGTATTATTATAAAAGGAAATTATATGTTGATACCACATAGTCTTGAAATAATTCTTAGTACTACCAATATAGAACTTTTCAACCCTCGGATGTCCATTGTAGAGATAGAATAAAAATACACAAGAGATTCGATTAAATATTGGTTAGGATTCCTACAATTACATCGGTCAGTATCCTTAACAATATTTTCATTGGAACTTTCATTATGATTAAGATTAATAAATTCGTTTAGAACTCTATTATTACGCAACTTTATGATTTTCTCGAGTTTATTGTTGCAACTACAACTTAGTTTTAATATATTTCTATTATATATTTTAATAAGAGGGTTACTTTGAGGAAAATGTTTATCGATCAATTTCAGAAAAATTGGTCTAACTTAGTACAAATTGATTAAATGGGGGGGGCGTACCAAATGAAATTCCTATTCCTATTTTTTCCTTTATTACAGTCATCATATTTTCTGAACTGAATTTCGGCGCACTTATACCCGCTATTCTTTAGAGCTTTATTTTGCACACTGCAAAAGTTTCTCAAACACATCTTTGTCCAATGAGTGGTTGCTGAGCCTACGTTATACAGAGGAAGAAATATGTTGGATTACTGATGGAGGGTCATTGGAATTGGAGTGAATATATATTGGGTTGGAATTAGTTTTTCCTATAAGGCTGAAACTTTTCACTAACTTGATCTAACGTGACATCGATAAAATTTACTTGTTGAATATTGGTGTTAATTTTAACCTTAAGATCTAAACTTTTTATTTCCTTATCAATCATTTTTCGTAATTTATCTATCTAAATTTTCGTGGAGTTCCTTACAACCATAAGACCATCATTTCTATATCGCCCTATACTATCTAGATTGATATCCTCATAGGCAGTAATGTTATACAAAATATATAAACCAACCAGATCAGAAAACTCAGCTGAATCTAATTATCCCATTGAAATGTGAAAGTTATCATCATAATACTTAACCCACTTTTCTTTTTGTGGATTAGAACAGATCTCCTACTTATCTCATATTATAATACTGATATCTTACCTTGAGATGTTAGAATACACTTTGGCAAATTCTAATGCAAGCGTAAAGAGTTCCTTGGAGATTGAAGTGTAGAAATCGACGATATCAAACTGGATATCAGTACAGCTGCTTTTGTTTGTAAAATCCGATAAATCCACTATTTTTTACAAATTTAATTGAGATTTGTGAGATCAGATAAAACAACTGTTTTTTTACAAATTTAATCCCAAGGATTACATATCACTAATCAGAATCCGTTTAACTTAGAATTACAAGAACATAGACATTAACAATTTTAGATTTCTTGAAGTATTGCTGACAAACTAAAAATCAGCAATAGGGTTTTAAATCTTTGCATTAAAGAATCTTATGTCGTAACGAAAGTCCATTAGCCAGATGTTAAGACCAAATTTCATACAAGGATCATAAACCCTACCAGATGGGAAATTGGAATGATAAAGTTATCCTTGAACGTATCAACAAACAGATCCTAAAACGCCTTTGACTTATTCACTGGTTGGGTACCACGGACGTCAGTAACTATTTAGAAGCATCGGCAACAAAAGCAGCTATACTTTTATACATTTGACTCTATAATCTTGATATTCTTTGAAATTGACAATTGATTCTTCTTACGATTTAGTTAAACCTACTTGCCCCATACAAAGCTTATATCTCAGGTAGAAAGATCAATTTCGATGTAATATAATTTCTACAGTAATCTACTAGTATTGATGTATTGGCGTTCAGCTCATATTTTAACATTTAGCATCGATTGCTTTTATTGACTCTCTATATAAAGAGCCTCTTCTTAAAAGTTGCATTTTATTTTATTCTGTATGATGTATATGTTAAAATAATTTTGCTAGATGTATTTGTTTAAATTTTCCATCTGTTTTGTTTTAAGGTCTGGTTTATTTACCAACTATAAAAATGAGATTTTTTTTTAACTCACAGGGAATGTAGATTCATGAATATCTTGTTTAATTACATTTTGCCTTTCATAGGAAATGGCAGCGTCTAATTGTTAACAT
>OZ038481.1:78970765-78973265 GCA_964036315.1 Acanthosepion esculentum
AACACACTTAAGAAAATAGCTACAAATAGGTTCATCTAAATATAACAATTAATTTTTAATCGTTGTTTTTTCAATATAACTGTCATATAAATAAATTGGTTTACTGATGCATTCATTTATTGGCGGCTTTCTACCGTACTGATTGCAGTATGCAGAAATACTGTATTTCCGAAATATTATTATCTATATTAGCATCTGTTATTCTTATATCCCCATGATATAATATGATTAGACCTTGTAAGTAAACTTAATAGCCTTAAATGTACGATAGACATTACTATTGAAAGAGAAGCTAATAATGAATTAGCTTTCTTCGATATTCTGCTTAATAGAACCAATGACTTGCTCCAACAAATCCAGAATTCTAAATGAACAGCCTACAGATTTTTACAATGGCAAAAAGGGTAGTAGTAATACTACTACTGTTAATAATAATAATAATAATAATAATATAAAAGAAATACAAAAAATTGTGCTCACAAATACAGCTCAGATATTACGAAGATATTTACCTATGTAAAACTTGTATGATCTTAGTTTTTTCTTTGGGTGTGGCAGTGTTAAAAATGATCAGTGGAAGATGCCATGAAACTATTTCGGATCTTATGTCTCAAAATTGGGATCCAGAAGGAAATATGTATACGACATAAACTCAAAGAAATAATAATAATATTAATAATAATAATAAAATCGAAAACATAATGATAATAATAAAATCGGAAAGATAATAATAATAATATTAATAATAATAATAAAATCGAAAACATAATAATAAAATCGAAAATATAATAATAATATTAATAATAATAAAATCGAATACATAATGATGATAATAATAAAAACGAAAATATAATAATAATATAAATCATAATATTAAAATCGAAAACATAATAATAATAATAATAATAATAATAATAATAATAATAATAATAATAATAATAATAATAAAATAGAACTCGTCATCATAATAATAATAAAATCGAAATCTCAAAAATGTGGCACATGGGAACTTCAACGATCCTTGTTGGAGCACTCGCATTGTTTGGAAATGTTTCAAGTAGAGTAAACGAAGCGATTCCTGACAGACGATGCCTTAAAGAAATGTGTGTGTGTGTGTGTGTGTGTGTGTGTGTGTGTGTGTGTGTGTGTGTGTGTGTGTGTGTGTGTGTGTGTGTTTAATTTTTCTTTTAATTTGTCTCTGGATAATGTCATGATGCCATTTCTCAATTTATGTTGCTGAGCGCGGCCTGGAAGGAAATGTGTGCAAAATAAAATCAATGGAAATAATAATAATAATAATAATAATAATACAAACGTGATTTACATTTAGTAGATTCTGCAGAAAACAAAAATAAACAAAACCAACTGTTGCTGAACTAATTCTGAAAAAGAAAGCCAAATATAAAACGCTTAAACAGATGAAACCTCACTGGCAAGAAAAAACTTCTGCATGGCCAATATCCAGACCGTGGTAATAAAGCCGAAGTTGATAAAGTTAACACTCATCGATGGTTACGAATATCTGGATTAAAGGTTGAAATAGAAGGATCTATTCTTGCGGTGAAAGACCAGAGGTTTTCACTCGGAACTTTCAGGTAAATATCATACATAATAGTGTGGGTCCAAAATGAAGGTTCTGAAACAAAGATCAGGAAACCATAGACAATCTAATCTCAGGATGTTCTGTACTTGCACCAAATGAATATAAAAATAGTCACAATTGAGTGGGGTACTTATTACACTGGACAATAATGTACAAACACTTTGGCAAAGATCTTAATAAACATTCGTATGAACATTCCCCAGCACGGGTTACAGAATCAGAAGCCATCAAAATTCTATGGGATTACATCACATTTAGAAACAGAAATTTTGAAGCAAATAGGCTAGACATAATTGTCAAAAAACGAATAGAAAATACTTTCCTTCTGATTGGTATGGCTTGCCCACCGGATTGCAACCAAGGAATTAAAAAAAACTATCAAAGATTTAAGACCTGGTAATCGAAAAAAAAACGTGCGAATTGAAAACAAGAATAGTACCAGTCATAATAGGTTTGGTTGGAATGATATAAAATGGAAAACTATAACAGACTGAAATCCCAGCTTAAGAAAAACACACCAAAAAAATTATTGATAAGTACAGCCCACCCACTAAGAACTTTGGCCATGTAACGTAATGTTATGAGAGTTAGAAAAACAAACCATGAAATGTAGCCATAAAAACACAACTACGTGGCTTATGACTTCCCGCAGACTTGGTAGGAAGGGTGGTCATAGCAGAAATCAAGATATAATAATGATGATGATGATGATGGTATTTATGTTTCCAAAATAATTGATACAAATATAGCAAACATGCTAATTTAGTAATTAAAAATTACTCTAACTTTAAATTTGAGAAGTCAAGATTGTATAGAATACGGTAAGGAAATGTCAAGTTGATTCCTTTGGAGAGTAGCGCATTAAAACCGTGTGACTTGTTTAACAAGCTGGGGATA
>OZ038481.1:78978265-78985765 GCA_964036315.1 Acanthosepion esculentum
ACACAATAACATTATAAACATCACACACACGCACACACACACATATGTATATATACACATAGATACAGAAACCTATGTATGTATATAGATACATATACATGTATGTGTGAGCTTGCGATTTTACGCACCTATATCAATATATATGCATATATTTCCCCTATATTTTCACCTCTCCACATTCTCAAACCGAACAATTAGATGTTCACATTGACTAAACACAATGGCGAAAGCACAGTCGCCATATCTATGCCAATTCAGCGCGATTGGAACTGTTTGGAAAGAGGACGGTTAGGCGGGGTTTGAACGAAATCTCCTGGAAATTATGGCCAGATGAAAGCCACAAAATTGCAGCGTGATAAGTTGTTCCAAAATCACAAAATTAGCAATCAATGTCCTGCAAATGATGCCAAGATCATCACGACAAGGTTACCAAGGCCAGATCCATGTGCTGACCATTGGTCAAGCTTGGTTAGTCTGCCCTCTCACGCTCACTGTTTCTATGGCAGTCTATAAATGGACAAATAACGTTGTGCATTGCATACACATACTTCACCACACACAGCACATACATCGCACACAAGTAATTGAATTTACACGGCTAATACGACCGCGATACACTTCATATTCAAACATGGCATAAAAGTAACGGCAAAGGCTAAATGGGCATTGTATTGCAGCTTTGGTGTTTAATATAGATGCCAAATCTATAGTGCCCCGACTTCCTTACTTCATGCCAACCACAATTGTTTATTTTGATATTCACTGTGTGATCCTAACTTCATCAGGTCTCGATTTAATATAAGTTGAAAGTTTTATAAAAGCTTTATGAAAGGACGTTATATTTACACTCGTACCAATCGGTAATTTAAAGTGACGTTTCAGCGGTTTAAAATCATATATTTCGCGAGATTCTAATAACAGATGAAAGTAAATCCGTTCTTAACACTGAATTAAAATTGATATTGTCAGTGTAATTTGAGCCTGAATATCGTATTAGCAATCAGAAAAACACCGAGTAAATTAAGTGGTTTATTCCAATGATATGAAAGCGAATGATATTATCCAATAATAATTTTGTTTGTTGCATATAAGCTGAATTTAAATTTAATCCATAGCTGTCTTAAAATTCCAGTGTGATTTTTAATCGATGTTAGGCACTGATCAAAAAGTTTCTATGAAACAAGAAAGCAACTGGGCTGATTTCTGCAAGGAATACCTATCGTAGATTAAATTTAGGAAGCCATTCTCGTGTAGTCTACTGCGTGTTTTAATATCAACTGTATGCTCTACTCAGTGCAAAAATAAAAATTAATTTGCTATCTGAGTCTCTGTCTTAAATTTAACTTCGCATGGTATTGCTAAAAAAGGTATCTAAATAATGTGAACATTTCACAGCCTTATTTAAGATTGCTTTATGTTAGATTGAATCATATTTGTTCATAATCTGTCATGCATACATATATTGTACTCATTAAATGTGAAGTAAATTCTTGGATATGATGAAACTCATTATGAAATTTAAGCTAAAGAATATGCAGTATACAAACAAGAGAAAAATGCTTCTTCATCGATTTACACTATTTTATATTTTATATTATATCCCATTTTATTGAATTATAGCCGACTGAGCAAATTTCAGTAAATAATTAACAACAATATTAATTATAATAATAAATTTGCAAAATATGAGTAGAGGTAATTTGAAATTTCTCGGTGACATTTGAAGATAAACAATTCCAATAATAACAAGAGCACTAGGAATGAGTGAAAATTGATGCATACATTAAGGCTATCTCAGGAAGCCTCTCAGAATTGAAATTTTAAAAAATCTGCTCATGTCAACCGGATACATGTTCAGATAAGCATTCAAGGAATTATTCCAGGTCTGTCTCTTTTTTATACCAGTTTATACACCCGGTTTTGAAATAAGCAAATCTAGAATATACCCAGCTAGGTCAGAATATCCTCTCATTTTCTCATGTAAGAACATATATATGACACGTATATAAGAAGTTTCCAAATATAATGAATAATAATCTTTTATACCAATAAATAAAATTGTTTTATTCTAACGCACTGTTTACGTTTACCAAATATCTGTATAAACGCGATTTTAGGACCTTTTATAATTCTTTACTGTTAAACGTGATAATTTCATTCAGTTTTTAGATTGGAACTGTTACAACAATCAAGTATATAAAAAAAACAGTTTTTGATATTAACAGTAAAGGGTGGAATATTCTAGTCTAGTAGTTATATTTTATATTTATGTTTTTATATGCCATTTCCATTTAGAAGGTGGATGATCACGAATCTCCACAACTACCTCTATTTTGTGGCTTTTTTTTGTTTGTCATTTTAGTGATTTTTCTAAATCCTTTTTTATGCGAACAACTCAGAGAATTCGTTAGGTAGCTTATACGCTGCTTTCCTGTCTCTCTTGCATTCAGTATATCTTGTGAGTGGCAATTTCTCCAAGAATTCTTGCCTCATTATGTAGCCTAAAAATTAAATTGTCTCTTGCTGAATCTAATTATGCACATACTTTCTGATTCTATTTTTCCTAAAACTTTCTGTTCAATCCATTTGTAGATCCATATTTCAGTTACCTCAAATGTCTTGTTTCCACTGAAATATAGGAGGAGCGATATTATATAACATTTCAGTATTTTTTTCTTGACTAGGCTTTGTAAAATTAATAAAAATATTATTCTTGAATAGAGCTTGTCAAAGATACCGGTCTATGTTCTGGGTATGGATTTAATCTGCATTTCAAACTCAGTGATCATTTAAATAGCATTACGTACCCTATATATTAATTATTAAAAGCCCTTAACCATATGCATATATATGAGCGCACTCCTAACCGTTTTAGCAATAAGAAATTATTTTAAAACTAAAACAATAACAGTATTATATTAATTTTCGCGCGATCGCAAATCCCTTGATCCATTAAGGTCGTAGGGGCGCCACTTGTACTGCAGCCCCAGAAGTGGCGTTTCTTGGGTAAGACATACTGGCGGAACCCAACCCTCTGCACTCCGGCTTTTAATTCAGAGTTTCATTCTACTAGACCGGTTGGCACCCAAGGCTATAGAACCCTGTCTCCCGCTATTTACCCATCGCTGGGGGAAGAAGAGGATTCATACATTTCCCAGGAGCATTAGCACATAGCATATTAATTTTAATAGTATCTTAATCAATAAATATTAATGTTGTTATTTATAATTTTTAATTTTACTGAATTCTACAGTTTTACAACTCGATTTAAAATCCGTTGTCTTTGTGTCGAGACTTTTACGCTGTTACTTGAGCTTTGTTTTGGACTCGAATTTTGTTATCCCATGTATTATAGTTCTGGCGTTGAACTCTCTTCTTGGAAGCCTACGTTTTGTTTAAATTCGTATTCATATTTTCATCATTTAGGCCGCCTCCGCACGTCCTGCCTTCATTTCGCTTTTTTTATTGTAACAATCAGTAATGCGTCCTGCAATATATCAAGACATTCCAAAATGTCGCAGTGTCTGTATATTCAAATTTCATTACACTTCCGTTGCAAGTTACTATTCTTGGCAATATTTTGCTAGATTCCTTTTTTATCATTATAAATGGCATCATTCGTTTTTAGGTCATATTTCCGACCGCCACTAGAAGTTAAGATCTCACTTAACTACAAAATACATTAATTACAAACATCGTTATACGTGAAATTTATGTTTGATAATATAGATAATATTTCTATCAGAAACTGTAAATCTGCCTTGAATAAGAATGCGGTACTCCGTTATACTTCTGAACATAATGTTAACAGTATATCTTTTCATCTTAGTTTATACTTCTAGGTAGACGTATCATTTCTTTTCATAAAAAATAAGCATTTCCTTTTATATAAAAAATAAGTGAACATCTACTAAAGAAAAACTTTTAAAAGACCTGTCACCTGTCATAATATTGCGTCTTATTAAAAACTGAATCAATAGTGTTCAATTAAACTCAGCTCAAAGATGTCGATTATATTAACCAAACGTTTACAGACATTCGATTCACTTCATATGTTTATATGACCAATTAAAACTAATATAAAAACTTATAATAATTATATAAATAGGAACCAATATACAAACATAGAAAAGAAAACATTTACGTGGATCTACAAGAATACAGTGATACAGAAAAGTAAATAGTTGTCTGAAACATTGAATATAGAAAAACGTCTGACGCGAAAAGTGAAAATCCAATTTCTATCCAGTGTCATTAGGGGGTTGGGCGGTGAGAATTAACGAGTTTGTAGAGCGCAGACGAAAATAAACAGAAAAAATTATGACAAAAAAAAAATTGATTTCTGAGAGAGACGATTCCCGCACCCTTCTGGTTAATAAATTAATCCTTTGAAAATTAGTATTTAACATTTTTCACTCAATGTGTCGCGTTCCCACCGACAATAAAATACATACTTCACAAATCTTTGAAGACTATATAGGCAAAGATTTTAGGCCCGACAAGCCAGTAAGGAGAGAAAGAAGACGGCATGCAGTTCACGAGAGCCGGTGCGGATTCAAAGAGATCCCTTACTCATTCACCAGGCTTCCTCAACAAGCTACGTAACACTTACCCTTTCATCTTAAATTTCTCTAGTCTCTTTTTCACACATGTACGCGAAGAAATTACATTTCTTTTCATTTTAACAAAGAACTACAAAACAGGAACTTTCACATTCATACACGCCGAGAAAATTAGTTGTAAAAAAAAACGAATGTAAAAATATTTATATTTTTAATATTTAAAAAATAAAACAAACTTTATCACATTATTCTTTGTGGTTTGATTCAATTCTAGTTATACTTAGAAACATATGATTGATAATGTATTTTTATAAATAAATAATTAATACGACTTTTTTCTTCAATGCTTAATTAACATCGATTTTTGACTAAATTTCATAATGCCGGATGTTCTATAGACGATTGTAAAAACAATCTTAAAACATTCTATATTATCATTAATATTATTATCATCAATATCCCCCATTAAACAATAACACTATCATATAATAATAACCTTTTCGTTAATTATGTTTCGTCTTATGCATGCAAACCACATTTGTATGTTGGATATTAACCAATAATCTACCACTTAGTGTGATATGAATTTGAAGTTAAATATAATTCGTCTTCAAAGTAATGAACACGTAGGTATTGAAATTTCCCCGACTATACGTGAAATATTCGGGAAAAGTAAAAACAGTCTCAATAATATATATAATGGGTGTTACAATAACTTGGACCGATTTTAATATGAATTAACTTTAAGCGTCTAATGGTTTTTCTTTTTCTTTCAGATTTGGCGGTCATTTGGCCGATATTATTTTTCAAACATAATTGCCATAATTTAAATAATATGATCCAATAGAGAAATAAAGGAATAATTTTCATCAGTCACACTGATTTATTTACTGCTGACTTTGATCCGTCCGTATGAAACAACCTTATATATCAACCGTTTTAATGAAGTACCTTATATATATATATATATATATATATATATATATATATATAATGATTCATTTGAGTAAATTTTGTCCATTAGCTGATTGATGATACCTTCAGCATCCCGACTCCATATATTCATAGATGGACATATTGCATTTTATCATAAAATCAAGTAACCCTATTCTAAATAACATATTGTTAAAATCGGCAATTGCTGATATAAATATAATTCAATACTGCTTGATAAATTTACACTAATAATGGTGTTAAGTTTGATATTGTTTTGTCTCTTATACCATCATAGCGCAAACAGTAATAAGATATTAATAGTTGGTATTGAATAAGAACTTTACGTATTTAGCGTAAATATTTCTGCTAGTCTAAAGTACAGTCCAGACTGTAAGACTTGTCACACCGCAATATATTGGCAACTTCAGGAAACAGATCCATTGTATAACAGTGTAGACTTAGCATAGTAGATAATAAGGTATAGAGTTAAATTAAAATTATAATATATCATAAACATTTTTCAATGTTTCAAATTGTCTTTCCTATAGTGCTCTATCAAATAGCATTATGTATATGTTTTACTGCTCGTATATTACGAGCTCTAATGATCTTTCATGTGACGTATTCAATCACGACGTGAGAGATTATAGACCTCCAAAACACCAAGCATTTTCTTTAACTTTTGACTCTTTGCAATATAACTTATTCTGTGTTCTACTATTCATTCATACAAACTGTTTTGGTTACTCATTTTTCCCATACTCCCTTTGTGTAGACTATATCATATGAGTGTGAACCCATTATGCCCCATATACTTATTATGTGTCTGAAAAAATTTACCTGGCTCAGATTTTAGGATTAAGATTATGAATTCCTTAGAAACTATTCCATTGCTCGTATACTTAATCCAGGATATTCAGCCGATAGATAAATATCTATGTCTTCAAGTCTCTTCTTTATTCATGAAGAATTTTCCAGCATCCACTGTCATTTGTTATTACAACGCATTTTTGGATTTTTTTAAAACATTTTCCGCCATCTTGTACTATAATATCTAGATAGTTAAAGCCATGCAGATCCATGATTTTAACGTCATCAATACATCGCACATATTGGATTTGTCTATTCGGCTGATAAAAAAAAAATATATATTCTATCTACTTACAGTTAATCATCCATTCCCACAGCTTTATTTTAATCCACTAAGATATTTTTTCATTATAATTGTCTTATCAATTCAGTTTATCTTTTACTGTGTTGGTACTCAAATTACTTGAGATGTTAATACAACGTGGCCGATGTACCAATCTCTTCTCTCATGCAAGAGCTCTCCAACGTTTTCAATTAAATATCCTTAGTATGTTTACGTTTACATTTATGGTTCTTCCTCTTTTTTATTTTATCCTTCCTGATGAAGAACGAATTTTTATGAATGTCTGTTATGGTTGTATACTGTAGTTCGGTTTTCTGCATACATGCAAATAACTCGTTCATAATTGTCTTGACTAAATATATTTCTAGTTTTTTTTTGCGTGACTAGAATTTCCAGCGTTATATATAGACTGGCCGCTTTTCTCTATTCAAAAACTTTCCAAAATATAAAGAGACTTTATAGTCAATGGTTATGCACGGCATAAATGAACTATCATTCCCCGAATTCATATTAGGCTGCAATTAAAACGTATGGGAATATTTTAATTAGCATTTTGCGATCGTTATTGACGGCAATATTTAGTTTGATGTTAAGGGCAATATAATATATTTAACGTATGTTCCTTACGATTACATCTTTTAGTTTGTGCATATATTAGTGGCATTCTATATAAGTCTACTGGCAACGGCGTGAATTGCGAGAAGATCTGCCTCGAACATAACATTAAATCTTCTTTGTATAACAGTGAAATTTTGTTCGAAGTACCAAAATTATTATTCGGTCAGTTCAAATGAAAATTATATATATATATATATATATATATATATATATATATATATATATATATAT
>OZ038481.1:78988265-79010765 GCA_964036315.1 Acanthosepion esculentum
ACGATTGCACTAGCATGAAACAGACTATCGCCTCTAAGTGTTGACTTCTATGTTGACTTTTATATGCATATATATATATATATATATATATATATATATATATATATATATATATATATATATATATATATATATATATATATGTTGTGGTGGATCCACCTAATCTGCATAGGTGACTACCAACTATATAAATAATGGTTGGTACCGGAAGACGAGGGAAAGGAATCACGAGATCCAACTAGAGACTCTGATCGACTGCGACTAGTCAACACATTCTCCAGGAACGTCTTCCCAGAAATATACAGAAATACTATATGTACTTATTGTGTACACTTTCTTGTTATAATACATTCTTGTTCCAAGTACATTTTGTGTTGCATTATTATTCCATGCAATAGGCGAGTTTCAACATTGAGTCAAGACTCAACAATATATATATATATATATATATATATATATATATATATATATATATATATATATATATATATAAATGACGTATAATCTTTCTTTCAGACTTTCGGTATCTTCATGCGTTTTCCGACAATTGATTTCCTAACGCTTTATTTTCTTTAAAGAACGGTTTTTTATTTAAAAATAAATAAACGCACGACGTGATTTTTGATAGAAGGTTTGGAGAAGGAGGAGGAGGAAATCAATGTTACTGGCAATGTATCGGTCGGAGGGTTAAATAAAATGTACTTACTTTCTTTTCAGCTCGGTTCTGATGAACTCCAAAGTGTTTTTGTGTGTATGCAACGGGTCATAGTTTCCGATATTTCATTCAAAAGGCATTTAACTTTGGACATTTTATTATAGCTAACTTTTTTGTTGAAATATTTGCGGATATTAATATGATTGTTGTAAGGATTGGCTTTTTGAAATATTTCCATGTTTACAATCGGATATTTGTTATTTTTCGTCCTTTAATTTTACACATGCTTGGCTAGTCTAGTAGAATACGTACATATATAATTCTACACAGACAGCTTGAATCGCTGTATCACAGATCGTGAGTGTGGTTTCATCCGATTGCTTCAAGCCGGGATCGAAAACTCGACCGATTTGACATCAGCGTCTCTTACCCCTAGGATATCGGCGCATGGCTGAGAAAAGCGATTTTAACGCATTATGTACGTGGTATATACGCCATGTCCAATTCTTACGAAGAATATCTATATATATATTGGGGAAATTGTATGACAAAGTGGACAATATTTCCTTGTGACGCGTTTCGTCCTTCTGAACTTCATTGGTTTATATTTGTCATGTTGGTGCAACTACACATACGCAGGAAGATGAGGGTATTGGGTATTTTAGAATATTTTATTTATTTTTTATATATCTAGACGAATTACTTTAGAGTCTTTTTTTTCCATTCCATCAATTTATGTTACTGGGTATCCCACACTGTTACAATAGAACATCTGCCAAGAATAGTGAAAATTTGTAAGAGCCAGGGCGTAAATTTACTGTAGATAACCCTGGGATCAAGCTATTCCCTAGACGTTTACATCGCAGCGAATTATTTTCTTTTTTGATCATAGTAGCATTTTTATGTCAAATATCGAGGATATAGAAAATAAAATCTTCTCTACCAGAATGAGGAAAGCCAATTTCCAAAAAATAAATGTAACGTCAATCGTTATCGACTGTATGCTTAATTGTTGTTCTTTTATTTTTATCCCTTCTTAATTATTTTTCTCATATATTCTAACACTCAATAAGCTTTTGCGTCTTAGTGGATTTATTACCTTCCTTGTCATGAAATCATTAATAACAAAAACATTTTCTTGGAAATTGGAAAAATACGATGAAAATTTAAACGGACAGTCTGTGATCAAAACATAATGCGCGCATACGCATATAAACACATTCATATATAAATGTCTCTCTCTCTCTCTCTCTCTCTCTCTCTCTATATATATATATATATATATATATATATATATATATATATATATATATATATATATATATATTTGGGGCAACAATTTTTCTTTTAAACATGTGTTGAATATGACAGACAAGGGAAATTTAATTTTTTATTTAGTTTTACCAGCTTTCTTACATTTCCTTTGTTTGGTAAGAGTAAGGGAGTGAAAAAACTGTCCGTATTGTACAATGTTAAATGAAATTAAACATTTCTCATTCATTATATTTCTTATAATTTTGATGTTTTTCGTTGTTGTACATTTAGAACTCTATTATTATCAATTCTACTGATTCCCTTCTCTGTACACAAACATACACACTCAAGTTTTTGTGCATCTGTGCAAGTTTTTGTGAGTGCGTGTTATGAACTTTATGTGAATGACATATTATTTTTAAAATTAATAAGAGAATAAAAATAATTAAATTCGAAAATGAATTTCATGTAATTTTTCATCATACTTATGTCCATAATATGCTTGCTTAAATGATTTATGTTTTGAAGGGATAATTAAAATAGCAATGTGATTACTTTTATTATATTGCACAAACATCAGCGTTAATTTATTGGAGAAGCATACTCGTATCTCAACTTCGCATTTGATTGCAATTAAAGTGATGAATGAGTTGTTTATATTACATTTATATTTGATCTGAAACATTCACGAAATGCAAAAACATTTATTTGCTGCCAGGAAACAGCGACTGAGGTCGTGTAGCTTTGTGAATTGAAATGGTTGTATATGGCAATATTTGTTTTAAATAGATAATCATCAATTACTTATTAGTTTTTTTTGAAGATCCCCAAAATTTAGTATCCATTTAGAAGTCTGAAGACATTGAGAATTAAAAAATAAAACTAACACTCTATACATAACAGGTATATACATCAAACACAATGAATAAGATGAAACATATTCCGTAAATAAAAGTAATCATGTACTCCAAAGATTGGATTTTAGTGGTGATTATCGTAGATAACGCACTAATTCTGACATAATGGGACATGTCGCTTGCAATAAAGACATTTGCTTCATTAAGAATGTGTCTAGGTTTCCAGCACATAAATAATAGAGATTATAGAAAGTGTACGGAATATAACATCTTTCTAACAAGTTCATTTCAAATTTTCCAACTGATATCAAAGAACCTATTGACAACAAAAGTCGAATTCTCTCAAGCGCTAAACATGAGTTTTCGGTTCATTCTATTTACTAGAAGATCATGAAATGAACGTCAATCATGTGCCTTGCGTGATACACGTTTTCGATATATGACTGAGGATGCAGATTTTTTTCCCACGGTAGTTTGTCATTTCTTTCTGCGGTAGACTAGTTGCCATGTATGTCTATAGAACCCGGTCTGTCCTGCTATTTACCCATAGCTGGTGGGAGAAGAAGAAGATTTATACCTTTCCCAAGGTTATTAGCACGTAAGTGAATGTAATGGATTCGATTGAAATTCGAACTCGTCTCTCAGATTCCTCAATCTAAGCCGTTATCCATTACTCCACCTAAGTTGAGTAAAAATCTCACACTTCTGAAGGTTCTATTAAGCATTTTTCTTCAAGTATGAATAGTGTTCTCCAAGCCGCTGTCGTATTTCGTACAGAAAATAACGTTAAAATTCCCCTTTTTCTACCATGATTTGGGATAAGATATCTGATGGCCTAGGGTTAAGATATCTGACTGATGCCAAATCAGTCCGGTTTCGATTTCGCCTTAAAGAAATCGGGCGTCTTGCCACAATCTGTCCCTGGATGACATATATATATATATATATATATATATATATATATATATGTGTGTTCGCATGGTCATCCATTCGTAGCCGAGGATGCTCGTCTATTATCCCTGTTGCAGGTGCCTGCTCAGGTATATTTGTTTTTCTTCAAAATCCAAAGAGCCCACCAGTGGTTTATATTGTAATGATGCCGAGCGGATAGTTACAGTTTCTAGGAGAGAGCAATTTATCTAGGATGATCAACTTTCTGAATAAGGCTAGCACGCTAAAATCCTCGGTCACAAGGACTTGTGACATTGTGCTAGCAAATTCAGCTATTGACGCTGCCAATGAGTTCCATCTACACAATTTCACTTATAATGCTTCGTTAGGTCAAGCCGTGTTACGATAAACATTTTGATAACCATTTTGCTAAAAGTAACCCTCTTACTAAAAAATATTTAACAGAAACACATTAAAACTATTTTATAGCTGCACCAATAATATTGAGGATATTATAAAGTTACACAATAATACAAATTTAAACCAGTTTAATAATCTAGGCCATAATATATGTTCCAAGATAAATATTATTAATGATACTAGTCGATGTAATTGTAGGAATTCTGATCAATGACCATTGCCAAACAAATGTTTAGCTAAATCTCTTTTTTTTATCTTTGTACTATCTCCACAATAGAGAAGCTGACAATTGAAAAATTCAGTATTGGTAGTACTAAGAATCCTTTCAAGCCTAGGTAGTATCAACATATATTATCCTTTACCAATAGTACTTACAGAAATAATACATCACTTTCTATTTGTAAGACTAATTTGGATTTAATATAATTTTGTATTAATCTCCCGGTAGTATTAATAACATCTTTCACGGATATATGGGTATTTCCTTGGTATTATTTTACATTTAACATTGATTGGTTAGCGTTATTAGCGTCCTATATGAAGAATGTTATTCAACATTTTCATACTAATTCACCAAATAATACTATACGTTTAAATTACTTACTAGTTTCTTAATGCAGTCATTTATTTTTCAACTACAAAAACATTTATATAGGAAATTCATAAAGGGATAACTTGTTTAGCATTTGTTAAATTAATCTCTAACCCACTTTTTCTTTTTATGAAAATGGATTGTTTGGCTTGTATATTTTATGTATCCATATGTATCAGCTTCAAGTAGGTTCCCTATCTACAGTTTATGACCAATTTATAGAAAAACACTTTTTAATTTTTGCTTCTTGGATTAGTTGTAATTTACCGTAGCTCAATTTGATTGGTTGATCAGGGTAAATCCCTCAGGCTTTTAAACCACTTTTTTACGAAAAAAAAAAAGAGTTTGTATTTTGCTTTTAAATCCCAATAAAAAGTTCACTTGGCAGCGATTTACAATCGCCTGATGAGACGCATTGTTAGTCGTTGAAACACCACCGCAATCGATACATGTTTTCGGTGTAATATACTAAAATTTTATATATATATATATATATATATGAGATTTTTCGAATATTCAGGCCAGTAAATGTAAATAAATAATTTATTGTTTAATAAATAAATTTAAACAGACCATCTCCTGAGATATGTGTATCCCTTTCGAAAATAACCGTTTAGAGACATAAATTGAAAAATTATATCGGATTTGATCAATTTCTTTAAAAATTGTCTTTGTTTAAGTTAGGTTATAGATAAATAGATTATATTAGTGGTAAATATACACATACATATGCAATATATATATATAAAATATATAAATATATATACATACATACATACATACACATACATACATATGTATAAAAATTAATTCCAATAGGATAGAATCCAGGTAGAACTCAAAGTACAGTACAGAGTAAGGATATAATAAAAAGGCCTAAACACTAATATTCCATGGTCATAATTTATTCCATTCCAGCTGGATTAGATTATCGTTATTTTTATATGTTTATATTAGATTTGTAACCTGTAGTCGATATTCCCTTTGTCAAATTATCTTGATTACACAGCGGCCCTTTTATAAATGACCTTCGGATTAGTTCCTCCACCCCACCTACTCTCACCACTTTTTTCTCTCCCTCTCTCATCTTCTGAGCGTTAAGATTATATTGTCTATTGTGTGTATATCACCACAAAATGTATACTCTTCCGGTGTATCTTTAATGTATTAGACATTTGAAAATATTCATATTTCTCTCACTTAAACCGTCTGTGACTCCCCTCTTTAAAACTTCTCTCTGTTAAATTTTAATCCCCCCTTCATCTTTAGATCTTCCTGTTCTTCTCTCGTCTGTTACCCCTCCCATTTACTCTAGCATACGTCCCACACTCTCATACATACACTCTCACTAAATTTTATTTTTTATTCTCGGAGTTGTTTTTTCTGTTTTTTTTTTTTGAATTTGTAGGTCTGATGAATTGGATCGTATTTACAATTTCAATGGAATAAATTATGACCATGGAATATTAGTTTTTAAGCCTTTTTACATTATATATATATATATATATATATATATATATATATATATATAGCGCCTGTGTGGTCATATAAGTAATCACTACATTTTGACTGTTTCAGTTGAACGTTATAGACTAAAACTAATAATCACTATGGTTTGATGATGACTGTCACAAATGTTGATTATTAAATACAAACTGTTTTTTCTGTCTAATGTCCCCTCATCGCTATTGAACAGTCCTTCATTATAATATAGCCATTGTTATAAAACAGCTTCATGAGAAATTAAAATAACTTAAATGAATGAAGCGTTCCTGTTAACTTCCAAGTTCAGCATACCAACAAAATAATAATATCTCGTGTCCTTATACGGTCTATTGAACTTTTAGTGATTGCTCTATGAAATACTGTGCTTTTATCGACGTCGGAACTCCGAATCAATCAAAAATCTCCTCTCTTTAAAACTCTTTTTAAATTTCTAAACATGGCAGACACGACAATGACCTGGCAAGCCAAATAGATGTTCTATGCAATCTAGCTAAATTTTCTTCAGAACAACTATCCTCTTGTCAGTCATAAGATGAAATGTTGTATCTTGCAGAAAAAAGAACGGCTTTACAGGCTTTCTATCGCTTTTATTAGTGCTTACTTTAATAAAAATAGAAAATTTTTATTCTGCATTAATTAGCATTAATGATTGGAATTTCACAAATAGTCATTAAACTGAATTCTGTAATAAAAAATATCACGTAGTTATACCCTTTTTTGTTACTTCTTACTTAAATTTAATCGACAATGGATAATCCGCTTGTTAATATTTGGGAAATATGACCTGAAAATAGAAACACTTTCTTCATTAAGAACTTTCAACGCGTAATAGGGATGATAGAATGTGTACGGAATATGTTTTTCTGTCACGTTCATGATGTAACTGACATGAAACGCTTTATTTGGTACCAAAAATGCAGATTATCCCAAATAATAAAACAGGTATTCCTTGATCATTCTCTTTAGTAGAACATTAATAAAAAAATGTTTGTTGCATAGACATACTAAGTACACACTTCAATTTCTCTGATTTTGAAGAATTACAGCAGTTTACAGATATGTTGTTTCTCTTGATCGTAGCGATATAAACATATATCATCAAAAATAAGAACTTTATCAAAACAGTATTAACACTAGATCAAGGAAAATGCTATGTATTCAGTTTTTATTTACAGGTTTTATTGTTTGCTATCTTCTTTGAAACGATGTTGGTATCCACCATATAGTGACAACTTCTGCATATTTGATATCTCATGTTTTTCGTTGAATATTTGTTATCAGTATTGAATGTTTTTTCTGGAATATCTCTACATTGTTATGAGCAAAATTATTTGACTGATCTTAAATGAACATAATCATTTACTCCCAGGGCTGACATTTTTAAAGTTCTGCCAAATCATCTTGTAACTTATATTTCAAAATATCCGCACACCAATCGTGTATACTGACGTACATTTAAGTAGAAAGATGAGGTTTCTATGTCTGGCCTCGATTTGGTTTGGTTTGCATAACGGCCTATCATCACTTTACGGGTCCTTCACTGCCGAAATTTTGTTCTCTTGTGACCTTTGTTAAATTTATTTTTTTATCAAAAATGTATTTTTTAATGTATAGCATTTATAGTATTTTATCTAATGTATCTTTTATATTTTCATGTTTTGCCATGATTTTCGGTTTTCACTATTTTCCCATAACTGCGACATCAGGTGCTGTTACTATGGGTCAGTTTGGACCTTGGAACAGCAGCAATTATGACGTGGTTCCATGCCCCACGAATCCTCCAGAACAGAGGTCTTGTGCCGGATGTAGTATATTGACATTCTGGCCTCGACAGTCGTTTCAAAGTTAAATGGTGTTTACAACAGTCCATATCCATAAACCCTGCAATGAGACAGGGACACATCCATCCCTACACAACCCCTTTACATATTCTGCCATTCAAACGTCATCAGCTTGAGTCCATTTCTACAAATGAAGGAAGTGGAATCCAGTCAGTGTGGCAGTTCGTTTTATGTATATGTATAGTAAGAAATTGTTATTCAGCTTTGCCTTCATTGTTGACAGAATGTGATAGAGGATCATCGTCACAAAGGAAAACAATGCATCTGGCTTCTCACATAGCGAAGCGCATTCTTTTGCTTAAATATTTCGAAACTGTAAGCTTCATACATGCACGGCACATCTGCCTGCATATGTGTTGAATCCGTCTCTACAAACACCTGCTTCACTTGCAACAAAAATGAAATAATACTTCTCCTGTGACAGAGTAAGAAGTAATGCCTTCATTGGAAATAAAATACAATATAGACAAAAGCATATATAACGGAGAAAAATGACTGTTCTCAAAGGGAATTATGTGAGAAGTTAAATAAAATTCCTATAGATTTTAAGATAATAAATGAATTAAATAGGGTAGAGACACGAATAAAAGTATTTTGTGAATATTATAAATGACGAAGTTAGATAAAGAATAATCTGAAATAGATTTGTGACTTTTAACTAGTCTCTACATGTATATTACAGAATTAAAGGGTTTGGGCAAAATAATGGAAACACTTAGAATCTTCAGTATATGTCTATATTCCTGAGATTAGGTATTATTTACATTATTCGAATTATTGTCCTCATTTTCGTTTCCATATTTATCACAATGTTTCGGCCATTGTACTCTCCGGCCTTCTTTAGGTTGTTGGAATGTCGAACTGGACCTTTTATTTCGCTCGGTGGGGTAGACTGTTCAAGTTCCACGTGCCATGTCTAATAGATATCAATTATCAGTTATCAAGGACACATGGCACAGTAGATAAAGGCGTTAGTAAGATCCAGTGACAGGACCCAAAGAGTGTGAGTTCAATACCTGGTTAAGGCGATGGAGAACTCGGAGAGATAACTGACATCCATTAGACTTGGCACGTGAAACGAGAACAGTCTACCCCAGCGAGCAACATAAAGGGTTCACTTCGACATTCCAACCGCCTGAATAAGGCCGGAGAGTACAACCGCCGAAACGTTGTGATAAATATGTCAACAAAAATGAGGACAATAGTCCGAATAATGTAAATAGTGTAACTAGAATCTTAGTATCATAAATTTGAAACTCCTATAAATCCATCAAACGTTACGTATTTTTATGTTTTTTTTTTATTTTTTATTAATATTCTTGTCATAGTTTATGTTGTGTTTTACAGATATCAACAGAGGAAATTAATCAAAATTCATTAAAATGGCAGATCTATCAGACTTTAAAACAGTTCAAATTGTTGGTGCTCGTATGACAGGCGCTAGTGTAAGAAAAACTGCTGAATTATTTGATGTAGCAAGGAGTACTGTCTCGAAAGTAATGACAGTATTTGAGAAGAAAGGAAAAACTTCCTCTGTGAAGCAAAATTCTGGAAGAAAGATAGGTACTGTCGGATTCTTACGCGCATTGTTAGGAAGGATCACAAGAATACACCTCCGAACTCAGTTTCCTCAAAATCTGTAAGAAGGGAGCTACAAAAAGCCGGAATTTTGGGGAGTTGCTATGCGAAAACCACTCTATTCACAAAGCAGTATTACAAAGCGTTTAGAATGGAGTCGGAACCTACAGAACTGGACCCTAGACCAGTGGAAGAATGTTATTTGCGCGAACACGTCATCCTTTACCTTATTTCCGACATCTAGTCGAGTATAAATGTGGAGACAGCTTAAAGAAACATTTGATCCAGACCTGTTATTTCGCTCGGTGGGGTAGACTGTTCTAGTTTCACGTGATATGTCTAATAGATATCAATTATCAGCAACCCCTGTATATTAGGAAAACTGCTAATCATGGAGGAGGTTCTGTGATGATCTGGGAAGGGGCCATATCTTGGAAATTTGCCGGTCCAATGTTTTCCTTTCATAGCAGGGTCAATAGTGAAGACTTTAAAATTTTTATCAAATCAAATTCATCCTATGTTCGCGCAACTGTTTCGGGAGGGAAACGCAATCTTTCAGAATGATAATGCACCAATTCACACAGCTAAAATTGTGTCTGAGTGCCATGAAGAACGTTCTAGCGAAGTAGACCATCCTATCTGGCCACAACAGTCTCCAGATCTCAATATTAATGAAAATTTATGGTGCATTTTACAAATACAAATAGGAAGTTGATATCTTGCATCCTTCATCAGTGATATAACTTGAGACTATTTTGGCAGAAAAATGGACAAATATTCTTCTGGAAACCATTCAAACTTTGTATGAGTCAATACGTCGTAGAATTCAAGCTTTAATTACAGCCAAAGGCGGTCCTACACCGTATTAAAATAAATTTGTTTGACATTTCCGACATTTGTTTGACATTATTTTGTTCAACTCCTGTATATTAGGAAAATAAAGTGCTTTACACACCATTCAAAAAAAGGGAAAATATGTTGAACCATGATGTAATAAGAATATTGAATTCACTGTAGCAAAGGACAAATTTTCAGTCGCTGTTCCCTTTTGGATATGGTCGGTCATAACATTTTATCCTTTCTAGCTCTTAGTAAAGTATTTTTTGTTATCTCTCAAAATCCGCGTTCTGCCACCCATTTGCAGATGCTCAATAGCTAGGTAACTCGCTGCTTTCTTCCGTGCCTTTTGTCTTGAATATCCGTGCTGATGGCATATCTTTCAAGTCATCATTCCTCAATATGCGTCCTAAAATTTTCAACTGTCTCTTTCGAAGTGTAAGTATAACTGCCCGTTTGTTTCTATTTTACTTAAAGAAACTTCTTTCGTACTCACATGTTCAGTCAATGGTATTCTCAGCAGCCTTTTATAAAACGATATTTCTCTTGCTCCAAGCCTCTTCTTCATCTTTGATGTGATTGGCCATCCTTAACCTCCCTAGAGGATACCCACTATTACATAAAAATTTAAATCTCTTTTCTCTCCTTCTTTCTTTCTAAGGAAATATTATTATGTCTTTATATTTTGCTTAGTTTTTGAAAGGCATCTTTCGCTATTCCAATGCACCTTGGTCTTCAGTGTGGCATTTTCTCCTTCTTTTACAACATTTCCCAGATATTTCAGTTTTCCTATTTGCTTAATCTCGCCACCTACAATTCATAGAGCACATCTTGAGCTGTCCCTCTTACTGACAACTGTACATTCTGTCTTCTTACAATTACTCCTTTCTCTCGCTTTCTTTTACTATCTTCTTTTAGAGTTCCCATTATATCCTTTCTGTGTTTGTTGTCAACATTGTATTATCATACGTTGGTAAAAACCTAAATTCATGTAAAACTTCCAGGTCAACATAATTTCTATCATGTGTTACCACCTGGTTTAAGAATCCTTTATCAATTATCAGTTTAATTTTCTTCTTATACACATGGGTATTAAGATAATCTGACTAGTCGCAAGGGATTCTGAAAACATGTTATAATATATAATAGTAAAAAAGGCTATTGTTTAAACACTATTCACAGCTGAACAAAGCATGAACGCCATCGAGATTCAAAGGATTTATCACAATATTTTAAAATTATCTGAGACTTTCTATTTATACTAGTCTTCCTATCGATTTCTATGAAAGCAAGGCGTGAAAAAATTGTCATTTACATTGATAACACAACATACTGTGAATTTCTTGAATGGCACGTCTTAACTAAACTTACATTTTAACTAGTTTCAGCTTACATCATTACAGAAAAAAAGAAAAAAAATGTACCTCGTCAAGGAGACACGGTAGAGTAATGGATATCGGTTCGGGTTGAAGAATAGGAGAGGCGAGTTCGAATTCCAGTCGAATCCATTACATTCACTTACGTGCTAATCCTCTTCTTCTCCCCCTAGCTGTGGATGAATAGCAGTACAGACCGGGTCCTATAGCCTTGGATTGCAACTGGTCTCCCACAGAAAGAAATGGCAACCTACTACGGGAATGAAATCTACCTCATCATTCACATCAAACGATACATGGTCGCCTAAGCGTGTATGACACATAACTGACTGACCTCATCAAGAAATGTATCATTCGAAGAAATTATAATCACTTATGAATCGCACATGAAAAAAAATCGAAGCCGCAACAAATTAATCTGAAAATAAAGTAATTCAGATCTATAGCAACACTTGAACCAACAAATTATCCAAAAAGAATTGTCTCCATGCACAAATATTAATTTCTCTAAGCGAAGTAACTTTTTTTACCCGTATACATGAGTAAAATATAATTTACTCAGAAACGGACTGATAGTAATCATAAATATACTACTAATAAACATATTAATACACTTCGCAGACCACACATGCGAGAGAAACATGGAAACATTACTTAACATTAACTATCGTATCTTCTTTTATCAAGCGGCTCGTTGCCGAGTAATGATGGACACGACACGACAACTGGATATTGCAGTTAAGCGGCAAAATGACAAATGTTTTATCAGAAAAGTCTAAAACAATAAAATAATGGAAATACAAAAAAACGCGTTTCAAAGATAAAAGAGATATTTGGCATGAATTGCGAAGAGTATATTTAAAGGGAAAACCTGCATCCATATTAGTGGTGACTCGCAAATGTCTATTATAAAATTGTAAATAGATTGATAAGTCCAGATAGACTAGACAATGCAAATAAATAGTGCAATAGTAGAGATGAGCGTAACTTATATACGAAGTGATTCTAGATGTTTGCCAAAAAACTGCTGATTCAACAATGTAAGGTAATCGTCAGCGACTTGTTCCATCTACTGATATTTTTGTCTATGCAACTTAATAATATACACACCACTTACCGGTAAAATAAAAGAAAAGTAATATCAGACTGGGACATATAATGCTTAGCCATGAAGTGGATGTTCGCCTTTCAGAAAAACTAGCAAACTAATTCAAAGAAAATATACCGTTGTCTAAATATTGGAATACATTGAGCATGAATCTATTGACTTATTGGTTGATTGACTTACTTTTTACCGTTTATCAACCTTTTTCAGGCTATTTAAAGCAAAATCTATATTTTTAGATTGTAACAATCTCTTGGAAATATTAATGATGTATTTATATCAGTCATTCTATGTAACCTATGGCTGAAAGGATAAGAGATGGATGCATAGGTTTCCTAAGTGTATCTGCGTTTAAGTAAATATACAGAACCCCACACGAATTTGAACTGCTCAGCATTCCGATCCCCAATTCCGATCCAGATCCACTACACGACTCGTACATCCATACCTTCAGCATATAGTATTCCCAAGCGGTTGCCCATTTACGTACTGACCAAATGTGGCGCTGCTTTACTTTGGTGATTGTACGAGAACCGGTCTTCCAGCATGTCATGGATGTAAGCTGACTCAAAAGGAATGCAAGAATAGGCAAAATTGAGTGGCGATGTTTACAATTTCGGACCTACATAGTCGATTAACCTTTATCAAAACTGGCTGATAGTAACTTCAGTCAATAGAATACATCTTAGGGAATTACACATGTAATCCTCATTCCATTTGAGATTTAAACAGACCGCGAGATCCAAGCCAGAATGCCGCATTTGGTGGTAGGAGGGTAAAATAGATAAACATGTCACATAATAGATTTCACCGTCCCTGGAGACCACAGATATAAGTTATAATCTTTTGAAAAAATATGTAATGCTGGTGATGCACAAATAGAAACTGCAATCCAAATAAAGATTGATATAAAGAACAATGAAGTCATGATTATAATGAACGAAACCTTGACAGAGTTCAAAATCGTTTTTGCTGTCTTTTTGGGTAAGATTTACTCCCCAGTTTTTAACCTCTTTTCTTCAAAACGTAAGCTACTAACATATCATCACCGCTCTCCAGCGCTGAGGTTTTCTCCGTTTACGATTAACTATTCCAATGTCAATGAAGTTCTATACTTGGAACGTCTATTTGGTCTCATGTTCGTTCCAAACCTCAAGTCGAACTCGTATATACGAACTATTGCTGGATAAATAGCCGGGAGCTTGTTCCTGACTCATTCTGCTATTCCTTATCTTCATTAGTTAGATTAGACTTAAATGAAATATTGCTTTCTATAAGGGATAGAGATGCCTAGTCTTCAACATCCCGGCTTAATAAAGTTCGAAATTGTTTACGATTTACTTTAGGTAAATATTATTCACTCTAACTTCGTGACCACAGACACGTCACGAAAATATCGCTACTCTATCACCAATGTATCCGGCCATTAGTTTCACCAGTTCAGATCATTAAAGCTTGAACACGTGGTGACATTTCAATGGAGTTAAATCAAATTCATTTCCGCCCTAATCATAATGCAAGGAGATTATTTTATTAAATCTACTTTTTTCCCAAGAACTGCTACTTTGCGGAAGAAATCCTTTACTTGTATGCTGTCTTCAACACTACCATTTTAACATCTACAAGTCAAATTTCAATCATTATCTATTCTCATTATTCTCATAATCTTGAATTGCTTCCACCTATGCATGGCACAACTAATTAATAATAGCAATTATAATATTAAGCCTCTACCTTGAGTGACTTTTATGCCCTGTTTTATTTGAACGTTATTAAAGAAAAAGTGGAAAACACTACAAATAATATGTAATAATGGGGAATATCAGAATAAATGGTAGGTGAATACAGGAAATAAAATATAATAAAACATCTATCATTCGAACGCGATTCTAGTAGTTCGACAAAGATATCAGTACTACATTTTGGAGGTTATATAAGATTTTAAATGTCAGGAATAGAGACCGTTTCGTGCTGGCTAAATAATTAACTGATATAAATATTTATATTCATAAAAATCAAATGGTATAAAACGGTCAATTTTTTTTAACAAGACCTAGATTGAGGTGCGCGTTTATTGAACGTTCTTTTAAAACACGTCGTCCCCGGTATGCCGATATATAACAAATCAGGGAAATGAAGATCACTGTATTGAATCCTTCATTACCCCTAGGAATGTCGAAGGAGCGTGACGTGTAGGGAGAGGCGATTTAAAAATAGACTTATCCTGGAAAAAGGGAGTTATCATGAAAAAATTTGGATGTTACGCAAAACAAATTTGTCAGTTAATTAATCAAATTAAAATTAAATCAACCTTCGAATTAAAACCTAAATGAAATGTAAACACTTTCTCCGTCTGCGGCGGAATGCGCAACATGCACAACTGAAGGATATTGAGTTTTCATGGACCGAGGCATCTCCAAATGGGGCCTAGGCATGCTGGGAGATGGGTAATTTTATAAAGTCAAAGGAGAATAGTCAGATTCATACCTACCTCAAGAGTATTAGTACATAAGTGAATATATTTAACTCGATTGAATTTCGATATCGGCTATCCGATTCTTCAATAAGAGCCGCATTCCATTACTCAATTAAAAAACTCCCCATTAAATTAAACATGCCATTAATGTAAATCTAAATGTGCTAAAATGTTAAAAAAGGAAAATACATCCTCGAAATTAAGATACTTGCTAGAGCATAATGTTTTAATCAAAATCCGATTAGAAAAAAAACTTTTATTAAGATTTAATTTAGGCAGTCCATTCATTGATCTATTTTGGAATTAGTGCGACAAATGTCTGTAAATATTTCAAACAATAGGAAATAAAATTATTTAGAAGAGAACAGAGAACAAAAAAAAAACAAATGTTAAAATTCTGAACATGAAAATTTACTGCATTTGTCTAAAATTATAAACAGAATCGTTGCAGAGCGCTAACTAATCGTAGTCTGATGTCTGCGAAGAGGTTTTTGCATAGCAACGCCTGTATTGCAAAACTTGGCCAGAGCAGCGCAGATGTTTGCTTTAACGTGACATGAGACACTTGAAGAGTAGATAACTATTGTTACAGCATTTATGAAAAATTTAGTCTCTCCGATAAGGTTGAGTTATAAAGAATTTCCGTTTTTGCTTATGAACTTGATTCTTCAAAAATAAAGTTCAATTATATTTTAATCAATTAGATATTCACGATTAGTGCCAATACTTACCAGGTTGCTCTTCGATACATCTGAATTAACTGCTGCATTTTGTAGACAAATAATACAGTCAGGTTGTCATCAAAGAGAGTTTTTCCAATGAGATTGTTTCACAAATATCGAAAATGGTAATAAGCAGTTCGTACAAGTTCATTTGAATGTAGCGGATGGGATAAAAAGGACCACCCGAGCTCTAACATTTTTCTCTCTCTTATTCTTTCTGTAGGTGTCAAAGAGGAGGAATTTTTTCTACTTTTAATCTACTGTGTACAATGCTACACATATGATAAGCTATTAACTAAGGTACTAAAAGTTTGTCTTAACTGACACATAAAATTAGTACTTCGAGTTTTTAAGAACACAGGCGTACCCTCTGATCCTTTAAACTGTTAGCGTTCTACCTTTTCTTGGCGAAGTACTAGAAGTTCTAATTAACTATGAATTGGTTAAGCCTCTCACATCGCATATTTTCTTTGAGATAAATAATATAGCTTTCACTTCTCTGCTGATGTGTTAACGATTATTGCTGAGAGACTATCAAGATATAGATAATAATAGTGAAGTTGTTGTTTTAAAATATTTCAAAGGCTTGTGATATGGGGTTGAAACGCTGGTTTTCTTCACAGGTTGAAAGATTATGGTGTTCTGGTGAAATTTTTGAATTTATTAATTCTTCCATAACAAATCTCGAAATGGACGTTTTCTAGAATGGCCACTCTTCTACATCTTTTTGCAATAATGCAGGCGTTCCTCATGGTTTTATCTTTGTACATAAGTTGTTTCTAATTTTGATAATTGACATTCCCGATTTCATAAGGTCTCATTTTGCTATCGATGTTGACACACATATTTATTCTTGTCTTAAAATTAAGCTTGATCGGTTTGATCTAGTCAAATTGGCAGCTGAATCCGATTTCAGAAATAATGTAGAACAAATCATACATGAAGAAATATTGCGATGAGTGGAAATAATCAAATCTGTGCAAACTTTTTATCAAAGGATAAACAGATTAATAAAGAATAAATGAAAGTAGAAGAAATCAAGTGTAACAGAACTGGAAATAAAAGTGATCAAAGAAAAAGAAAATTTCGATCGGTAATCTATGAAACGTAACAAAATGATTAAGCATATTTCGTTAGGATATCAATAGAAAATAAGAAAAAAAATATAAAAAATATATCAATATAAAAACATGAAAACGGATTTGAATATCTCGGAGTATTATTCAAGGAAAACGAAGTCGAACAAATTCAAAGTTCATATAGAAGAATGACAGTGCAGCAGATTTCAATTGTGATTAAATAAAGATGAAAGCTGTGATTTCAGGTGAGAGCGCTGATAGAGACTGCATAAGAATAACATCATAAAAACATGGCAGATAAAGGGATTTTATAGAAAATATATAAAAATGATGGAATTTTTTGAAGAAAGAAAAAAGCAGTGGTTTAATGAATACTTAGTTCTATGAGTGGAATATTTAAAAATATTCAACTAAATCTATTTTTCGAAGAAAAAATTGGAAAATTGGTCATAGAAAGGGGCTACCGAAATGTTTTTTTTTCCAGAAAAATGTCATACACTAATTTAATTATATCTGGGAAGACAATCAAAGACATTGGTCACGAATGACAAGAGCGCAACTCCATAAAATATATTAATATATGGTCATGTTCAATTAGAAAATTACACTTTTGTTTAATTACATTTCGACTGAAACGGACACAAGTCAGCCAACTCATTCATAAATTTCATACTTGCTATTGACCTTAGAATTAACTTAGTATACTTTTACACGTTTTTCTTTTCATAAGATTAAAAAGTAGAATCAATCATTAAGATTGATAGACGTTTGAGATTGATGAACCCGGAAGAAAAGGAATGATGATTCACTGATTTCTTTTCTGACTTTAGCAATAAAAAGTGAATAGAATTTTTATAACAATATTTTAACATGACCTGAGAATAATCGAAAATATTTATTTATTTTATATAGTTTAATATATATATATATATATATATATATATATATATATATATATATATATATATATATATATATATATATATATGTTTCATGGCCTGAAGATTTCATGCAAAGGATTGAGAACAAGTGTAAAGAGGCATGTTTGGGGAAAGGATAGAGAGAAAGACAGGGAACAAACTCAGGGCGTCCGATGTTGATTTACTTTCCACAGACGGGAAGTGCGGGAGAAGAAACTGTTTGAGTAGAAGAGATGGTTATATTTAACCGTTTTGACAGTGAAAGCCAGCCTGGTAGATCGCTTAAATTCATAGAGCCTGTGAATCAGAGAAAGTAGTTCGTCGGATCATTTGCCGTGATAATAGTTGTAGAAGAGAAAGAGGGAGGCCGCGGTACGTCTGTGGGATAGCAGCTGTAGACGAGATGTCAGATCAGGACCTATCATCTTTTATATACCTCTCTGGATTTTGTCAAGGACTTCGAGAATTACTGCGGGAGCACCAGATCATATATAATAGCAATTTTCCATGCAAGGACGGATATTTGGTTTATATATTTGAAGGATGGACTCAGACGAGAAAAATAATCTTTCCAAAACGACACAGAGAACCAACATTCCTTACGGTAGATGAAGCTATTGATTCAATGTATTTATCTCATCCCATGTCAGTGGACATTGTGAGACCAAGCAGGTGTAAAGAGGCGCTCGCGGGAGTTGGCAATCAGCCATTCGGATGATAAGCAAGGAGAGATTTCTGTAGTGGGTAAAGGAGGGCAGTTTCGTTTTGGAGGTATTAAAATTTACAAACCATTTCCTGCCCTAGTTAACCACAGATTGGAGGTATTTTCGAGATCAGCAGCCAGGTTAGTTTTGTCAACGATACCAGATTAACTAATGAGGAAGGAGTAAATAGAAGTGTCGTCCACGGAGAGGCCTACTTGGAAAATGATGACACTAGGAAGGTCATTGATGAAGATCAGGAAGAGTGTAGGGCCCAAGATAGAGTCTTGGGTAAGACTGGCTTTCGTGATAAAGGAACTGGAGGAGAACAAGTTTAGGACGAACGCCATTTTACAGTTTGACAGGAATGTTTGTATTAAGTTAAATGATCGTCCTCTAATACAGTATTCCCGAATATATATATATATATATATATATATATATATATATATATATATATATATATATATATATATATATGAGTGATTATTACCTGTAGATTAATATTTCCGCCTAGAAAAACACGATTTTAAAACCCATGCCAAATTCACTATAATTGAGAGAATTGAAAAGTTCAGAGCAGATAACATTAGAAAGATTTTAACGTTCCATGAAAATAAGTGGATACGACGTTTAAAAACGCACTATCCAGACGGGCTTAATCACAAATTTAACAATATAGATAATATTAATATATAACCCCACAAATCAGGACCTACGCACACAAGACAGACATGCGGTGTTGAGGCCTTACATTTTTACTCAAACCCATAATAATATACACGCTTCCAAACATCATACTCACACACTCCCTAAGAACCAAATAACACACACACACACAAACACACTTAAAAGTGTTACATCCCCTTTCCAATAACCAATAAAACTTCAAACTGACCAGGGGAATTCAGAGCAGCTCAAATCCATCCAGCTCTTATCTTAAATAACAACTTAAATGAGACTATTTGACCAGCACAAGGATTGACCAAAATTCATGTTTAAATAATGAAAACTAGAGAAAAAAACTAATTTTTTTCCATGAAGACATTATTCCTGTAGTTCACTGCTACCAGCAAGCAAATTATTTATTTCCTGTTGATGGCCATGTTGGCCGAAACTAGTAGTGGAATCTAACTGAAATAATAACAAAAACATTGTTTCTTCCAGTATAATAATATCTGTTATAAACAAAAATTTGGTTTACCGTTGGGAAGCCTTCTCTCTGGATTCCTAGCTTGCATATTTCTAGAATTTCTTGAATCTGGACCATTCAAATATATCATTCCTGCTGATACACATTAATTCCGTTACATCGATGACATTTTATTTATCTACCCAAAAAACATGATTTAAATAAGATTACTGATAGATTAAATAAAATAGAACCTACTATAAAATTTACCCATGAACTTGAGTCTAATAATTCTTTACCTTTTTTAGACATACTACTCATTAGAAATAATAATAAATTAGAATTCAAAGTATATCGTAAACCCACATGTAAAAACGACTATTTACACTTTTACTCTCACCATGATACTAACACTACGAGGGGTATTATTATTGGATTCTACTTGAGGGCTCTTCGCATCTGTTCAGCAAAATATTTAGATGAAGAATTCAGTTATATCGAGGATACCTTTTCAAATCTTTCGTATCCGAGACAATTATTACTGAGCGCTAAAAATAAAGCTTTGAAAATTCATAAAATTCATTCATCAGCGCAAAATGACACCTCGAATACTACTACTACAATTACGTCAGTGAAAGGCGCACTTTCAGCTGCCCCTGATAATTCTATCGGTCGCATCTTTCTACCGAATAACCCTCTGACCGAACGTACCTCCAATAATTTAAATGCGCTAAAAATTAAAACTACTATAATACCTACTAGAACTATTCGCAGTTTATTAAATAACACCAGCAACCAACATATTACATCCAATGATTGCATCTACCAAAGCTCATGCAACAACTGTGATTTAAAATATGTGGGCGAAACAGGTAGGTGCGTAAAATATCGGGTTTTCGAACATAAACGAGATATTCGCCTCGGTAATTAAAACAATGCTTTATTTGTACATATAAGTAAATGTGATCATAATTTCGACTTTGATTCTGTGAAGATTTTAAAATATATTCATAATAAAAATCTTAGACGTATTTATGAGGCAGGCATAATATCTATCTCGCGCACGGTGAATACTAGACCCGGCTTCTTTAATATTTCCCCTTTTCTGGCAAGATTAATGCTGGACAAACTTACTTATAAACTTTAGATTCTAGTAAAATTCTTCTTTTTCATTAATAATAAACTCTAATTTAGGAATACGTTTTCACAACATCGCCGACGTGATCGCATTTCAAAACGGAACGCTGATCTTAAAATTCAGTCATTTTCTTTTGATTATTCTTATGTCTATCATCTTTTCATGTTGACTTGAATATCGTCTACTTTTAATTATGTTTTAATAACTATGCCCTGAAGAAGGTCTACTAGATCGAAACGTCTGACGTCAACATTGAAATAACATTAAAAACAGTAAATTTGAATGTTCGGATTTTTTGTTTTTCCATATTTTTCCTCATACTGTCGGATCTATATCCACATATTTGCTTACATATATATATATATATATATATATATATATATATATATATATATATATATATATATATATATATATATACCCTGTGTAACACCAAAATTGGTCATTTGAGTTTCTATTTTCCAGGTGTTCAGATAAGACGTTTCCTCATCTTGACACCATTTTTGTAAAAATCAACGAAACAAACATTTGAATATTTCAGCTACCGAGTGAACAGGTTAAAGTCGTTTCGTTTCACATCCGAAGTCTTCCCAAATGAGCAATGGTGAGAAGAAAAGGCGCATTCAGGCTTTTAGTAATGGTACCTAATTTCATGATCTGGCTCCCCTCTTCAAAGTCCATTCAAGAACCATCAAGAGAACCGTGAAAAAGTTTAAAAAGGAGGTATCATCAGGGTGGGAAAGTGGATCAGTCGGTCACAACAGGAAGAGGGAATATCATTTCAACTAAAGTTATCCAAGTCAATTCAAAAACCGTTTGGCACGGGATAGTGGAGTTTCAGTTATAAGTGTCTAAAAAGAGTGAAAAAAGTCTTGAAAATGAAATCGTACGTTAAACATGTGAGGCATCATGTTACTCTAGGAGAGATAATTAGAGTGGGCGAAGATCATTTTCAATAGGTTGGAAAATGATCCTGGAATAATATATATATATATATATATATATATATATATATATATATATATATATACATTTGAACTTTATTTCAATACTCCCTGGGCTACTGATCCTTAGCTATAATTAATTAATGATGACTATGTCAATTTCGTTTATCATCGATTTTATCACGCTACTTCTGGATAGTACTTATACATACGTATTGCTCAAATAATGTCCAACAGCGTTAAAAAAAACTCGGAGAATTCCATTAAGATATGCTTACTCATTTCTAAAGTACAATGTTTCAAGTCTTAATCTAACAATTGGACAATTTTGCTGTTATACGATTTACGATTTTGAAATTTTTCTGTTATAAGGGGAATGTATGTATGTATGTATATATATATGTATATATATATATATATATATGTGTGTGTGTGTGTGTGTGTGTGTGTGTGTGTGTGTGTGTGTGTGCGCGCAC
>OZ038481.1:79018265-79045765 GCA_964036315.1 Acanthosepion esculentum
TACTATTATTTTTGTGGAATTACAATCAAAATATTTAATACATGGTTTCTGGACAGATTGTAGATATTTGAAACTTTTGCCAAAATATAATAATATTTAGGTTTAAAATATATTATATATAAAAATTAATATGTTTTCTTTATAAATGCAGTTAAATCAATGCTGACAGTTTATAAGGTAGAACGAGTATTTGAAAAGCTCAAATTAAAACCCACCAACGTTGTTATTATTATGTTTCGAAAATTTTAACTTAAACCCTTCCTATTATTTTATTGTCAGGCTATACATTTAGATTATGCGACTTTTTAAAATTACTCAAAGAAACCTATATTTGATCACATTGATAATTACATTCTTTTATGGACATACATATGAACGTTTACATAGGCCTAAATTAAATAAATTCTTTTGGCTTAAAATATAAGCAGTGTATACATTTCGAAGGAATTTCTGTATCTGTTGGTTGGTAAGTCTTTGTTAATATAAGTAAAAGCCATATCTTCATGGACATTTCTATAATTCTGTCCGACAGCGTAATGTTATAACCTTTCTACTATTTCAAATATTCCCGCACATACCTGTTGCTGTATATTCTTTCGCTCTTAACTAGAATTAAATTAACTTGATTTGGTTCTATGTTGGCACTCGATCGAATCTCGAAGTACATAATTACTTTGTTTGCATAGTACTTCACCAAATATATTTATATTTTTAAAATATTGTCTTATCTATCTATCTATCTATCTATCTATCTATCTATCTATCTATTCGGTCTCTTTATACCATTCCAACAATCGCAGATTCTTCAAATTTATCTATCTGTCTCTATAAATGTAAGATTTAATTAATCTTTGTATTTCGTCTTTTGTTCCTATTTGGTTTAAATTTCTGCCTACCTACCTTAAGCCACAACTGCAAATAATAATACTCCGACCACATTTTATAGCAGGTTTTTATCCTTCTAAACCAAATATAGCAGATTGCTATTTTTTGTGGAGAAGAATTTATCGTAATAAATGAAATCTAACAATTATATAAGTTAAAATATCAGACAGATATTTAAACAGATGACGGAAAATATCTTTCTATATTTCTGAGATGAGGTAATGCAATTATTTACATTATGTACATTGCTTGGACTGTTGTCTTCCGGCCTTCTTCAGAGCAATTACCTGAAAAGTCCGGAGCGTACAACGGTCGAAACGACGTGAATATGTCAATAAAGATGAGGACAACAGTCCGAACAATGTACATAATGTAAATAATAAATAAAACGTTACACCAAACTCTTAAATTTCATTAGAAGAGCAAAAGCTGCCTTCTAAAAAAATAAACAAACATTAAGTATGTGGGAAATATCATTGAAAACAGATAGAATGGTATTGAACTGCTCTGCAATATAATACTGTCTATTTAGCAGTGAATGGTTAACGATTTCTTCACAGATGAACAGGTGATTTGTGTTATAGTGATGTGATTCTATAGAAGGATGCTGAAAATACCATGGACGCAACATGTGTTTCTAGGAAAATGGAATCACATAGGACCTTTATACCTAGAATCTATCTGCAAATCTTATTGCTTCCGATATCCTTTCTTTCTTATGTTCACTCTAGTGGAACACATATATAGGATCCATCGCTAAACATCCTAGAAACATGTTGGTACCTTGCACAGCTCCAAAAGTACCTGGTTACACTTGTGATCTATATTTACAAGAGTCAAATCAAACAAGTAGAATATATCTGCTACAGCTGCTTAATCCTCACTATCAAGCGTGGATAGCGTCCATATTTATTTACGCTGCCTTCTAGACAATGCATTATTTTCATCTCTAGGGAACCTTGTCCAAGGGACAAAACGTTGCAAGCATATCGCCACCCTATCGATATGTCTATGGTAAATGTTTATACGAGCTACAATTTCTAGTTCTACCAGCTCAGACATTTAGAAGAATGAGTCACCACGCCTCGGACAGAGGTTCGAATCATTCTCATTTTCTTATTTCTTCGGTATAGTCTTCCTCAAACCGCTACTTTTAGGAACAGACTCCGAAAGGTTTCTTCTCTGATCAATAAAATCTTAACCTTTACAAGTTTAGTATCAACCGTTATCTGCTGTACATAACTTCATAATCTGGACATATTTCCTTCTCTTTTTATCCCATGACCCCTAGAGTCGTAGGGGCAGCCTCAGGAGAAGTGATGTTTCTTGGGTAAGATTGCCTGACGGATGGTTTTGAATTCAATTTTTTTCCTTCTCCTAGAGAGGTTCACACGCAAGGTTATATAATCCAGTCTGTCCTGCAATTTATCCATAGATTGGGACGATGAAAACGACAAGGGTTCATACCAATCCCAATGGTATTAACATAACTGGAATTCGAACTCAGCTCTCCGATTCGTCAATCCGAACCGATATCCATTACTCCACCATACTTCCTTCTCTTACCTCCATAAAAGCATCAGTCAGTAAAACTTTTACTTGAGTGACATGTACTGAATGAACATTAAAAAAAACAGAAAAATTGCCATTCAATCGAGTTTCCGAAAAATCAATTGATGTAATGAATTCTTCGGAAGAACGCGTAAGATAAAATTATTGCCTGGATTATAACAAGGGTTAATATAAAGGTAAAAACGTCGGATCCATTTCATTTATATATTGACACATTTTCAAAAGAAAAGTGTTGGCATGAGATAAAATCCCAACTTCCTTGCCATGAAAAATGGGGCTTTTTTTTCGAATGCTTCATTCAGTCATAAAATTAATCATTTTAAGTTTACAAAATATTTTCTAAACATTTACCGATTTCTAAAAAGAACAATGTAATTAATTAGAACTTTTTCAGTTGATTATGATTTTTTTCTGATTTTGAATGATCTGACGTCGATTATCTACGTTTTGATTTTACTTATTCTATCATGGCTTCGTCCTCATTAATTGTTTTATAAAAATTTATTTTTGTAACCACTAGCTTGAATGGCATTTGGGCATTCTATTGCGTTAATATGAAGAAAAATAAATTTATAATTATATGTTATTTTAACACTAACATCAATATGTGTAAATGTTTACTCCGGATATATGTAACTGGTACAGGTAAATTCTATTTTATATTCAGTTAACAGATATATCCACATATGAATTCATATATGTAAAGCTGACCTCCTAAAATCATATAATGCCTCTCTTGCTTTCTCAAACCTGTTCAGTGGGTATTTGTCATCACCGTGGATACTTTGACTGAGCCTCCGTCGGAATTGTCACCACAATGTCAATTTGATGTTGGTTGGTTTCTACAGGATAAATGCATTTTGGTACAATCATCACTGCCGTGGCAGCCAAGCGTAAAATATAGCTCTGTATAAATTTTATACTTCTCCCGACTGAACGACACAGGAATATTGCTCTTTTTTATTTTCCCATACCAGGTACGTCGAAAGAAGTATATCAACCGGAGACAGACCAGATGGCGTAGAAAAGTTGCGTTAACCTTTGTTGCGACCAAGTGGAAAACTTGTCAGAGCAAGAAGTGATCCGTGTGCAATTTCATATTTATGTCATCTATCTCTCGGATTTATTTGTCCAAAGTCCAGCTAAAGATTAGCTTACCTTTCTTCGTTCTTATTTCTCTTTCAGATAAGTTTTATCTTTACATACATACATGCAAATATACTTGTATCTAAATTTGTATTCATGCGCGCGTTTTTGTGTGTCGATATTCTAATATTAAATTATATTTATATTTCAGATCTGTCGCTATATTTGTTATTCGTAAATGAATAATTCCATATATACAGTGCTGTTCGGACATAAGTGAACCTCTAAAATATTATTTTGATAAGTTGTCTCTTTTTTGCAGATGAACAAAACATCTTAATTAAAGTATAGATTCATTAAGAAAAGAAACATTTATCAAATCAATTACATCCGCTTGCACTTTTTATAAAGCTTGATTAAAATTATTAATTAAAAAATTAAGATGTGCAAAAGTAAGTGAAACCTTACATTTCATATTTGGTGACTGCACCTTCTGAGCTTACAATGTCAACCAATATTTTTCTATAATTTTAATGAGTTTCTGGCAGTAGAGAGTGCCGAGTTTAAACATTATTCTTGGCAAGATTCCCACAATTGCTCGATTTTACTTCTTGTTTTTTCATGTACTGCCTTCATTCACGTGAATCACAAATTTTCGATTGGGTTTGGATCAGGACATTGACTAGGCCGTTGCAAGACTTGAAATCTCTTTTAAAGGAACTTATTCTTTTGTGGATTGTTCTTTGATGCAATTGTCCTGCTGGAATTTTCAGCCCCAACATAAACTCAACATTTGAACTGAGGGCAAGATGCTTTCGTTCAAAATTGCTTCAGGGTCAATTGTGCCGTCAATGCGAACTATTGTGCCTGTTCCAACTGCAATAAATCAACCCCAAATCATAATTCTGTTACCGCCATGTATAATGGTTGGTAACAAATAATTCCGTTCAAAATCTGCATTAGGAACTCAACAGATATACCACCTATTGTTTCTCCCCAAAAACTCTAGTTTGGTCTCATCCGACTAAAAACATCTGTTCCAGAATATTTCTATCATATTAAAATGAGCTTTGGCATAGATGAAGCGCGCATGAATTTAGTAAGCAGTGTCTTATGCGAGGCATTGTTCATTATAATTCATTTATGAAAGGTTTTTCTTAATGAGCATATAGTTTAATTAAGATTTTGCGCAATATCTATATAGGCTATTACTTTAAATATTATTTTAGGGGTTCACTTTCTTTTGCACAGCATATATATATATATATATATATATATATATATATATATATATATATATATATATATATATATATATATATATATATGAAGAAAATCAAAGAAGTACATATCTAACGTTTCGGCTTCTGATGGACGTTATTAAGGCATATGTAAGTATTTTATTTTGCAAAAATATATTTGTAAACGAAATTAAAAATATTCGTAGCTTCTTAAAATTTATTGATTTAAGAAACGCTTATAAATATCCATCGAGCCAACTGAAAATCTATACGAATTATGGAGGATGCTAAGTGAAGTAATTTACTAAGTATATACTCAGATCCTTTGTAAATATCTATGGCGATGATACCATTATATACGGACGCACCTCTAAAACCAAAGATTGCCGACCGATCTCACTTCCGATCTTGCACAGACTAACCAATTATGTAAAAATTGGCTGTATACATCAATGCATCGAAGACTAAGCTAGTTACATTCAATCCTCGCCGATCTCACCCCGATTTAACACCAGTCAGACTGCCTTGAAAAAATTGTTGGGTCTCAAACTCACACCCGACCTAAAGTGGAACTCTTACATACCATCCATTGCTAAGGATGCAGGTAAAATGCTCAGCTTTCTGTATATATGAAAATGAAAGCGAGTTCGGCTTTTCTGGTATCACATAAATTGCTTCTCAGTTTCTGTTCATTAATCTATTTGTTATAATGGTGATCTTTTGGCTTTTAATAATAGACTTACCTCTCTATTATTAATCGCCAAGGCGTTTATTTTCAGGAGTCAATGAAATCCTCAATCATATCTAATTAATTTCATTATTATTTTTTCTTTAACGTAGATCCTGCTAACATCGTCATCCACTCCACTGAGATAATATTTTTTTTTGTTTTTCTTCAGCATCTGAGTACTTCACTTCAAGCAAAATTCAAAATAATTCATATTTGAACATGTCTCGATTTTTTAAATGTTATACTGCCGGGTTTTGCTCAGTTAATCTATCTATACATATTTTTTGTTTAATATAACAGTGAAATGGAAATATCACTCGGGAGAAAAAGATTACCGACTTACCGAAAGAATATAACCTATTTCAAAAGCAAGTTGAGGCAATATGATCACATAATAGACAAAGGTATCTTATTGCCTCACATGAAGGGTTGGTCTTAAAGGACCTAATCACCCGTAAATTTACAAACTTAAGTTGATTTGACTCGCTTTCTGCTACAGATGAATCAGGGAATATATAAATACACATTGATCATTATGATATAACTCGATAAATTTTCTTTCTTTCTTTTTTATTTTTAATTGACATTTGGCCTCCCTGATGTGGTACTCCCGTGGTACCAATGATACGTTAATTCCGTTTAATTAACTATTTAATTACTAGTTTATCCATTCAGTAAAACAATGCCGGATTATTTTGTATCCCCCGCTGTTATGTTGCTGATATTTGGCTTCATTGAACGCAATATTTTTTATTCTATTAAATCTGTTTTCTGCATTTCGTGCTTTTCTCATTGCACCGCTATTCATATTCGTCATGTTGCGTTGCCCTTCTTGTTCTTGTCGAAGACGATCTTCCATTCGCATTCTCATATTTACTGTTATTTCGTTCAATTCTTCCTCTGCTTCATTTTGAATCTTTTCAGCTACATGTTCTCCCATAGTAACTCACATGGTGTCAGTTTCTTCCTCTGTTCCATTTAGTCTTCTTCGCGCTGCCACCGCTCTCTCGCGCAAGTCTGATCACCTCCCATTAAAATCTACGCCTGTCTTATTAGTTCGCCTCTGAGACTTCTGGCTTGTGCTCTTATTACTTCACGGCATCACTGTAATGCCTGTCAGTATCTTCGCCTCTCAGCATGCCGCTTACCAGCATACTGGTATAGACGTAATCGCTGCCTTCGTTTACGCCCTGACTCTAGTCTACTTCTTTCTTTATGGGAATATTCCATTTTATTGTATGAACACCGTTTTGTGCATTTCCTGCATTTCTTATGGTGCCAGAATTCCAATTGCTTTTCTGTTGCGCTGCTCTCCATTTTCTTGTCGCAGTCATTGTTTTAGTAGCATTCTTCTATTTTCTCTTCTGGCGCTTATTGAACTGAATATTATGGTATGAATTCGGTTTTGTTCATTTCTGGTATTTCTTATGGTGCCACTATTCCTATTCCTTTTCTGGTGCATTGCTCTTCTTTTACTTGTTGAAGACGATCTTCCATTCGGATTCTCATATTTTCTGCTATTTCGTTCAATTCTTCCTCTGCTTCATTTTGAATCTTTTCAGCTACATGTTCTCCCATAGTAACACATATGGCGTTAGTTTCTTCCTCTGTTCCATTTAGTCTTCTTCGCGCTGGTCACTCGCTCTCTCGCAAATCAGCTCACCTCCTATTAAACTCTACGCCTGTCTGATTAGTTCGCCTGTGAGCCTCGTGTCTTCTGGCTTGTGATCTTATGCTTCATGGCATCCCTCCAATGCTTCGGAATATTTTTGCCTCTCAGACGCTTACATTGCTTGTATCTGATAGGCATAATCTCTTCCTTCGATTTTTCTCTCCTTCTAAGCACTTCCTCCGAGGAAATTTTCGATATTATAATCTACAATTGACCAAAACATTCTTAAATGCACAAAACAATGTAAAACAGCGAATTATTTAAAAATTATCCTACAATTATAGAACAGGTTTTGCTGAATATTGATATCAATGCAAAACTAAAAGTACACCTGCAATATTAATAATAAATTTATTAATATAATTTATATAATATTTATTATGTGTATATATACATATATATATATATATATATATATATATATATATATATATATATATATATATATATTATGTATTATATATATTATATATACATATTATATATATTATGTTATATTATATATACATTATATTATATATATATAATATAAATTTATTAATAATAAATTTATATCTTAATATTTCTTTCTTTACATATTACGAAAGTTGGAGTGTATTGAATATAAGATACTATAATACGTATAGTTGTTAAAATATTAAGTATCTAATGCAATTTCTGTAGCTGCGTTAACATCTATTTGTTTGAAAGTAATTCCTAGTGTTATATATATATATATATATATATATATATCGATTTTGCTCAATACATCTGAAAATATGTCTTTAATATAACAGTGAAATATTTCTCAGAAGACAGGTATTAGCAACAGAATGACAAAGACGACGACGACAAAGCCTATTTCAAGGCCAAGCTGACGGAAGAGGATCACTTAATAGACACAAGTATCAGAGTGTCTGAAATGAAAAGCTTGAAAAAATAAGACTGGAATCCAAGAAATGTATGAATAACAGAACTGATGAATTAAAATGTTCATTTTGCCCGGGAATTAATTTTGTCTAAATGCAGATAAATATTTTATGTGTATAGATACTTAAAACGACCAAGTGAGGTAATTACTGATAAATGTACTAACTTAAGTTTAATTACCGCGCTTCCAAAAAGTGATTCGACAGGAAATATATAAATTAATACACATTGATTATTATTATAGGTTTAATTATTATATAGTATATAATTTATATATTTTTGTAATAAAATGGTTGTATGTATTTGACTAATATCATATATTAAGTATACCCTGTTTCACTATAATTACCAGCGACACGTCATATGAATGTCAATAATATACGAGGTTAAATTTAAGTAAATTTAAGCCAATGTCCTCAAAAAAGCTTAATTTTGCAAATACTCCTAGTCTGATTAGGTATTTATAATCGTAAACGACTTCCGATATAAATCACTTGATTTGATTAAAGTAAACTAAGAGCAATCTATTAAATCAATAGTGTTTCATTGTAAAGATATATACATTTCTTTAAAGAGAACAATCTAAATTTTCAAGAGGTGAATTACCAAACTGAAAAAAAAATAAATTCATTACTTTTGTCAAATGTGTATTATTTGTAAAAAGCGGAACTGTTTTAATATTTCATATGCATTGAAAAGATTTTAAACTAAAAGTGTATTCACATTCGTTGGGATAATAATTTTGCATGAGGAATATTTGTCTCGGACAAGTTTGATTGTTAAATTCATATCATTAGGAACGGATTGGAATTCTCCTGGAAGACATGTTGAAGACATATAATAATTTATCATGGAATAAGCAGGTCAAACTTTATAAGTTTCTTAATTCGACCGAATCTATTCGCTACAATATAGACACACTTAGACCCCCTAGTTATCCAATCATATCCAATAAATATCTGTCCTAGACAGGCATCACATAGCCACAATCAAATAAATTTGAACGAAAGAGAAGATTATAATATTAGATATAAATTTATGTAATGCTCGAAGGTTTTATTTCAACACAAATTTGTTTAATAGTCTTCGTTGTTAGTTGGTGCATTTCAGCAGATATTTCACTCTAGTGTTAGAAAATGCTAGCACACTTTTAGGGAGACGTGTCCAAAAATTTGCTAAGAAAGTGTATGTGAAAGATACTCATAGTAATTTGAAAAATATACAAAATGGAAATGTGATAGTAAAATAGAGTTATGGTTTTCAAGATATAAAAATAAACATAAAAAAATGTTATAAACTCATCGGTAAAGAATTGCACACTGATAGCGTAAATATCAAAAAATAATACATTTCTGGTTGGTTGGTTGATTTTCTTTCGCGACATTACAACACTTTTTGTGGGTTATTTAATGCCGAAAACTAATTATGTTATACGTAATTTCATGCTTCCATCTACAGATATTTTTACATAAGTTCATACTTTCAGACTAAAGTATTTTTACATATATAGCTTGTAGATTATAAAATTATTGTTGGTAAGTTTAATATAAAAATCTATTTTGACACCTTTTTAGTATTGCATTGATTGCCCATTTTGTTTGGGGGGTTCACTGTTTGCCTATAGCTGGGTCCTTAACAGGTGCTACCATCAGGGTGAACCAGGGAACAACAGCAGTTAAGTGGTGGCACTACGCTCTTCAAAACTTTCAATCTCTTGATCAGAGACCTTGCTGCCAGGAGTAGTTGATCGACATACCCGGGATGAAATCCCCTTCTGAATGAATATATTATTAATGATAATAATTTTCATAATGAACTATATACGCCGACATCTAGTTCAGAATATATGTGGTCGTTCCTTGTCATGTTAAAGGGGTTACTTGTCCAACTCACACCAAGAGGGAAGCCCTCTGGTTTTCCAACACCTGGAGGGCAGCTCAGGGCTGTAAAGCAAAAGGGGAAGGAGGAAACTGAACATGACCAAACCCCGAAGACTCCAACGAGAGGATAGGCATAGATCTACACGATCTCAACGCTCAAACAGGTGGAATATGGCAGAGTCTGTCGCGATGGCGTAACCAAGGCGTGGACATTGACAGACTTATCTTCCGACAGCCCCATTTTGAGTTTGCGAGTTCTCGTCTATATCAATTCTATTAGAACCGCGGAGAAGCTTCTGGCCAAATGTGTTGGCTACTCCATCGCACTGAATTCTCCACCAAAATCAAATTCACGCGAATGGTCTCAGCAAACTCAGTTTGATTTTCAGCCATCTCCTCTACCGCCACCACAGGAAACAACGGGAATAGAGAAAGAGAGAGGATAATGATCCCAGTGCACGAATGAGAGCGGGCACCGACAACAACAAATTACATTTTAAATTTCCTTTGTGCATGCGAATATCAGGCGCTTGTAAAAAAGAATACAAACATAATATTAAATACTAATCCCATAAATAAACCATATAAATATATTCGAGTATGCGACTTTAAATATATTTATAAAAATTGGATAGTGACCGATATATTTAGTTGCACTCCCAAACTGAGGGAATGCGATACACAGACAGTTTAATGTGTGGACCCCAAGCGAGTTCATCTGGCCCGAGACGAAAAACTGTCTTAAGGTCGAGCTGGTGTCGGTACCACCCCTTTCTCCCTAATGCAATAAGGTAGGGTGTTGTATTGAACAGAGACCTTTGGGACCAGTGAGAGATATGGAAAGGATTTAAAATCCTTAGGAATGTTGAACTGTATTGGAATGTCCTAAGTTTGGGTTTACTAGAAGACTAGCTTATCTAGTAAGATGAAAAAGACTTTTGAAATATATGTTTGGTCAGTCAGGTGCCATGCTTGATACACCATTAGGTGATCATGTATATTTCGATACATAACTGACGAGGCAGAATTTTTCCAGCAGTAGGTTGCCATTTCTTTCTCCGCTAGACCAGTTGCTATAGAACCCGATTTGTCTTGCTATTTACGCATAGCTGGTGGAAAGGAAGCGGATTCATACCTCTCCCGCGTAAATGAATGTAATGAATTTGTTTGGAATTCGAACACGACTCTCCGATTTATAAATCCGAACCGATATCCATTGCACCACCGTTTGGTGTTCTACTAATTTCGAACTTTCTTTGAAGCTAAAAATTTTAAAATAACAAAATGTCATGTGATGTATATACTTTTATTTCTTTATTGTATTTTTGTCTCTTAAAGGGGGTTAATTTACTAGGACAAAATATACATGAATTAGGTATTCCATAAAGAAAATAAACGGAATGTAATTGTAGCCATTAGAACGGTTGATGCGTATTGGAATCTACTTTTGGATTTAGGAAAATACATATGTAGTTGCGTATTATACACTTTTATTTGTTTACGTATCTAATTATTTATTTCTGTTTTCTCTACGATAATTAATCCGTTATCTTTACTAATTTTAATTTTATATTTGCCATCTTTCACGCATGTATACAAATCTGTTCAACTGGTCACATTTGTTTTGTGCGGAGTCACTTAAGAAAAGGAATTTCTCTCATACTAGATTTCGTATATGCTATTTAAAGAAAAGTTATTTAAATTTGTTTTAATACGCTTTTATACGATCGTGTCAATCCGAACATTTTCACCCGCTGTTTGATCTCTACACACCTCACGCACGATCATAGGCATTGGAGGGTAATGGTAAACCTCTCCACTTAAACTTAGTAGGAGTAGATAGGTTAGCCTACTGGCTTGTTCATACTCCTTCTCCTTCTTTTGGGAAGGATTAGAGGTTTATCCATAGTTTCATGTTTAGGACTTGGTTTCCGGTTCCGTCTAAACTATTTTCATTTACTCCCAGTAGCTATTTTGCCTTGGTGCATCGGGTGACATTTGATGATGTCGTTCTTCTGCTTTGATTACTGGATAAACACAATGCTTTCAAGTTGTGCGGCGTGCCTGGAAGTTTTTACTTTGTTCCCTGATTATTTGTCTCTTCATCAATTGTGCTAGAATTAAACACTATTCTTTTCTCGTGTTATCTGCCTGATAGTCAGGGATCTTAACCTAAGACGAATTCCTAAAGACGCTGTTGTATCAGCAGGTAGAAAACAAGATTTGAACCGCGCAGTAGTCTCTAATGGCCCTCTCGATGCCACAATGAAGTGCAGAAACACAGTCTTGCTTTCTTGATGCCATGATGAAGTGCACAGATACAGTTTTGCTTTCTATACACCTCAAACACGAACGTAGGCATTGTATGGTAATGGGAAACCTCTCCGTCTAAATCTTTTTCAGTAGGAGTAGATAGATTAGCCTACTTTATGGGTGACACTCCTCCCCGTTCTTTGACCATAATTAGAGGTTTATCCCTAGTTTCTTGTTTAGGTCTGTGTTTCCGGTTCCGTCAAAAGTATTTTAATTCGTTCCCAGTTGCGCGTTCACTCTTAGCGGCATTATCCCCTTGCTTGGGGAAGTGATGAAAAATAGCATTAGATAAGCTTAGCTAAGGAGAGAAAGAAATGTATTTTAAAAATATATTTTTTGGTCTTTTGTTACTAATTTCAAGCAGTGACCCCATCACTTCTCATGAAGTTGTGACTTTAATTAAGTTTCCAGTTTATTCTAACAAACAGAACCATGTTTCCGCCATCTTAGTTATATGATCACAGTTAATCTGCTTCTCAGTTTTTCCTGATGCTATAGTCATAATGTAACTATAGGAAATGGAGGTAAGTGACATCAGACAATCCCCGTACAACCATTGTGGCACTGCCAATGGATCCTTTAACTTACCCAAGCAAGTGATTTTGCAATGGTGCATCTGCTAACATTTGAGGATGTAGTTCTCCTGCTTTGATTTCTGGATAAACATAATGTTTCATGTTGTGTGGTGCGCATGGAATTTCTACTTTGTCACTGATTATTTGTCTCTTCCTCAATTGTGCTAGAGTTAAACACTATTGTCTTCTCGTGTTATCCGCCCGATAGTCAGGGATCCGAACATGAGAGAAATTCCCAAAGAGTGTGTTCAATCAGCAGGTGGATGACAAGATTTGAACTTGCGCAGTAGTCTAGGATGGTCCTCGCGATACCATGATGAATTGCCCAGATACAGATTTGATTCTGGCAATCCAAGTATTATTTTTAATTGTGACACATGGGTTGTTAGTGTTTCATTAACCAGATTCCTTACTTCACATACAAAACTATGAAGAAAAGGATCACACACAGTAGATCCAAACCCATGTCCCCTCTTATCGATATTCTCATTAAAGTAAGAAGAAAACCGTTCAAATCTCTTCAAGTTAAACTATATCTTTAAGAGATCAAATCAGGTTCCAACTAATTTACTGCTGGTCTGACATTAAAAGCTATTTTGAATTTTAAGAATATTTCTGTTATTTGTGTGTAAATATTGCTTTGATGATTATTTCTTAAAATAAAAATGATTTTTCCAGACGACGTTTTCTACTGTTTAATTTATAGCTGAAAGAAAGTGATGCATCCAGGTTGTTCCCAATGGCATTTACGCGTAAGTGAATGGAAGGAATTCGAAAGAATGCAAAATCGGCAAACCGATTTCTAATTCCGAGTCGTTAATACTCTCTCTTTCTTTCTCTCTCTCTCTCTCTCTGACACACACACATGTGCGCGTATGTTTTCATATGATTTGTTTGTTTAACAGCATAACAACTCCATATGGGTCATTTAATTTCGGGTTTTGAAGTAATAAATGTCATTATATGTCATTCCGCTTTCGCAATTGAATACATGGTAGATGATAATCAGCCTTTTAGCACATACAGGTTTTCTGTGGACATAGTTAAAAATGTTTTATGTTGTAGTTTTGTTGAAGATATATTTTTGAATGCAGTTTGATATCTTTAAGAAACTGTTGTATATTATATAGCTTAATGTAATGAGAAAGTTCATTCATGTTGGTTGATTGAATGGGTGATATTGTGTAGCAGCCATCAACTTTTATAGACATTTAACGTTGAATGCAATTGTAGGCCGTCAACAGATACACTGTATCGTTGCTCTTTTTTTTTTATAAATATATGTTCTTGGAAATTGTACTATAAATTTCTATTGTTGGTAATTTTTTACATAAAAAATTATTGCTGCATTTTTACTAGAATTTTTTTAAATATACTTTTGTAGTGTTTTGTTTTTGCTTGGGAGTTCGCTATCAACTCATAGCAGGGATCCTATCAGGTACTAACACCGGGAGTCAAGGTGGACCTGAGAGGAAAAGCAATTCAGGAGTGATTCCACATTCCTTAAAACTTCCAATTTCCTGATCAGAGACCTTTCTACATGATGCAATTTATCTCCATGTCAATGACTTCACGTAGACACACATATACACACATACGAATGCATGCATATATGCTCATATATATATATATATATATATATATATATATATATATATATATATATATATATATATATATATATATATATATAATATAAATATAAAGTGAACATTGACGTCAACAATCAACGGCAACATTCTTTTTCATGCTAGACGCAATCGTCAGGCCGCGAATGTTGGATTTTTTTTCGAATATTTATATATATTTATTTTACTTGTTTTTCGGTTAAATAATTAACTCATATAAATTAACCGAATGATATAATAAATAAATTAACAAACCACTCCCGTTAGAATAGACGAAAATAGAATAAATAGAGATAAAATTAATATAAATAAAAAACAAGTAAAAATAATCAAACCAAATAAATAAATAAAGTCAATAATAATGCAAAAATTAACAAAACAATCCTGCCAAAATAACTCTTAAAATAGACTACTATAACCAATCCTAAAAGTGGACGTAAAAATATCTAGAACTGCTATATAACGATAAAAAAAACATTACCACGTTACTCAAAATTAAAAAACAAAATAGAGTAAATAAAAATATACTAAATAAAAAATAAATAAATAAATAAAAAACAATTAAAAATTAATTCAAATAAGTAAATGACTGGACAAATTAACAAATCGCCCCCGCTAAAATTACCGTTAGAACTAATAAAATAGTTCTAAATACGAATAAATAAACGAATAAATAGCTTTTATTATCTTCCCAGACCAAAACAAACTATTAAGTAAACGACCTAAGCATATTCCCACTATTTTTTTACTACGTTAATAAAATATTAAAAACCGAAAAGAATCAATAATACAAAATGAAAATGAAAAAAAAGTAAAATAAATTAAGCCAAACAAATAAACAAACAAGCAACTCCCGCAAAAATAACCGCCAGAATAAATTACCGAACAATGCACTACTGACCCATATATATAAATAGTTGAGAAAAAATCCAACATTCGCGGCCTGACGATTGCGTCTAACATGAAACAACCTGTCGATTCTTAGTGTTGACTTCAATGTTCACTTTAATATTTATATTTATATTTACATACGCTCTCTCTGATATTGAGCACTTTGTCTCATGAATATCGCACACCTTAAAAGTATATTTCTTCATATATATATATATATATATATATATATATATATATATATATATATATATATTGCGATATCATATTACAATTTCCCTGTAAATTCCTTTCTAAGATTTCTCTTGTTATTATTGCGTTTTGTTATTAATTAAATCTTTTATATATTTGATGCAGTTGTGACAAAGTCATTTTGGAATATTTGCACTGATTGATCTGCATTCCAACTGTATTAGATGAGTGTTTACGTTTGAGAAAATTGAACCACATATTACAGGTATTGAAATTGTATATTCCCTTAGCGAAAATGTATTCAGAAAAACGTGTTTATTAACTGTGAGATATTATCTAAGCTGGAACTTTATAAATTTAGAAATGATAGCTTTTTTAAAGATTTGTTTAGAAGCGCACAATTTCAAATGTAATATGTTTATAAGACCCATAATTATTTAGTTTTCTCTGAAAATTTTAAACTACGGTAAAATAATTAATTCTCTTCAGGATTCTTTTTTCAATTTATATGATTAATCTTGTCATCAACCTTTATAAGTATGGTTATATAAAAAAAGTGCTGCCCCTATGACAGTCGATGGGAAACGTAGGAATATCATATCTCTTCCTGAGACTCGACATATTAAATCGATATTGCACTTTCAATCTAACTTAAACAAATTGTAAATATAGATTCACCCCAAATCTGCACTGTATTCAAATAATTTATCAAAAGTAAATTAAAACTTATTCAATGAATATAAACAGCCAGTGATTTTTCTTAATAATCGTATGTACACAAACATTCACATACATATAGTGTATGAAGAACATGTAAGTGTGTATTGTGGAAGTAAAACCCTTGCGACTGCCTATTTATGCAATTAAGCCTAGCAAATTGAAGTAATATTGAGAAAACTAGAAACATGGCTAAAAATGAACATTAAGATTTCAAAATGGATTTTCATGGTTTTTAAACAGAAAAAAAGTAACGAAAGCTTATTTTTCGGGTTCATGATGGATAGACATATCTTCTTGCAGTTAAGACTGTTCAGAAATGTAAGATTCGAAGGGCGGGAAATAAGTAAAAATAAATGTAAACTGCTTTATTAAAATGTGGTTAAACTCAACTTTAAAAAGTATATATTAAATAAAAAAACAAACTGTCACGAAACTGGTAAATGTAAGAGAACGTGATAGTTGATGGATGAGGAACAAGATTAGATCCGTGTCAAAGGAGTCGTTCGGAATTTTGATCAGGAAGAAGATTCACTGTAGAATGCTACGTGCACACCACATAATTTTATGAAAAACGTTGAAAGTTAGAGTTATTTATTTTTCGCAATCTAAATATATCGCAAAAGTTGAAATAAAGTGTGCAATAATAGGTTGTCGTTTAATGCAGGAGATTGTTGCAAGCAAAATGAAAAGCAGAGATGAAATTTTCCTGGAGTAAATGTTGAAAATACGAAACAAAAAATAATAAAGATCAATAATATACAAACACATAAAATAAAAAGGACAGATTTTAAAAGTTAAGGGGAATTATAATTAGTTTAAACCATGTCCAGGTCTGGTACTATGTAATAAAATTTTGTTAACAATGAATAAAAATCCACCGATATAGTTCGGATAATTTAACGCCTACACAATCACACCAACAGACACACATGTACTATGTACATATAACAACACAATCGTATATTTAACATATTGGTGGTTACGCAATATCTTGCTTGAATGTATGATTTGTTGTCAATGGCAATTAGAAATAGTTTGTGTGTGTGTGTTTTATAAAACACACACAAACTATTTCTAATTCTAACAGTTGAAATACAATCCTTGATAATGGCTAAAAGTATAGCCGAAAGCGCTCGGAAAAGAACATTCAGACAATTTTTATATAATTTATCCTCTGAAAAGAAAAACTTTATTAGATCGCACGAGAAATTATATAAAAAACTAAATAAAAGCACCTTGTCAGTCGTTTTTAATGAAACACACACACACACACACACACACACACATATATATATATATATATATATATATATATATATATATATATATATATATATATATATATAATAAACAATAAAATCCAAAATTACATAATATGGAGAATAGCCTATTTTGGCAGACGAAGATATCGGTCGTACATCTTTCCATCATTTTTGTAAGTAGGTATTTCGCATTGTGATATTAGAAGACCTGCAACGAATTGTGAAATATTGTAAGAGTAAGGGCGCAAAGTTACTGTAGATGGCCGGCGATTGAAACACACTCTAGACATTTACGCGATAGTGACTTATTTACTCCTTTGAGTAGAGTCGCATTTTTATGTCGAAATTGTAGTCAATCTCGTTACGTTGGGCAACCAACGCATTTGATGCATTTTTGGGGGGTAAAATGTCTCTTTTGTATTCATATAATCTTTTATTTGGTTCCCTTGAGGTTTCTCCTGTGTATCATTGTGACAATTATTACTGACGATGGAGTAAACTCTTCCTTCAGGTATTAGATTATTGTTTTGTTTAGTAGTGACTAAGTTTGTTTTTATAGTTCTGGAGGTTGTAGTAACAACTGTTATGTTGCGTTTAGATAGATTCATTTCAATTATAGATGTAATGGAATTAGTAGGCAGGATAATATATTTTTGGATTCATTGGTTCCTCAGCAGGGGCCGTTAATTTTTGGTTTGGAATTTTTTATTGTCCCTTTGCTTCGCATTTAATATACCATAATTAGGGTGCTGGAGAATATTGAATTGATTTTAAATGTATTTATGCGGTTTGAGAAAATAATCCAAGCTGCATATTCTTAATGCTCTTAGGTGAAATCCGATGATAATGCCGTATTTTATTTTCTTGCTATGATGGAGATAGAAATTTATTTCTCCGTTTTTGTTGACGGATATCCGATGGGCATCGAGTTTAAACGGTTCCTAACGCGGTGTAGCTTCATATCTAGGAAGAGTAAGAAATAGTGTTCTTCCATTTCTTATGTAAAATCTAGGAATTCCGGGAGAAAAGAAAAAAGAAAAAAATTACCATCACCCCTCTCTCGTGTGCATGTGTAGTCCTACCGACATAAAATAATTATTCCGATGAATTTCCTAAGGACGAAACGCATCACAAGTGAAATTTTTCCACTTAGTCATACAATTTCCCCAATACTGTTCTAGATATATAAAAATGCGACTTACTTCATACAAAAACACACACACACACACATACATATATATATATATATATATATATATATATACATATATATATATATATATATATATATATGTGTGTGTGTGTGTGTGTGTGTGTTTGTGTGTGGAATTAAATCATGACATATCCACGCGTCTCCCTATCTCAATTTAACATCTGCAAATGATAGAAGTGTGAAACTATTAAACCTATCCTAAATAAATTGTCTTAAAAGTTTGGGTTACATTCTCAATTTCTCCTTCTTCCTATATATATATATATATATATATATATATATATATATATATATATATATATATATATATATGGGTGGATAGATAGATGTATTTACGTTATCAGATGTTTATGATCGTACTTCATAATTATTTTTTATATTTTTCAATTAATTTTTAAATATTACTTATATTTTGCAACATTCCATACACACACACACACATACACACACACACACACACACATATATATATATATATATATATATATATATATATATATATATATATATATATATATATATATATATATATATATATATATATATATATATTATAAGTTAAATCACAAAAATGAACACTCTGCATTCGTATATATGTATCTGTCTCTTTATGGTTGTGTGTCTATTGAAAAAATATATATATATAATTAATTTCTGATAGTGATGTAGTCTTCACCCTGTTTACATCAATTCGATAATTTGTTCTATTTTTATTTTTCAATATTTGCTTATATATTTATAACTATATTACGTAAATGATTTTGTTATATATTATATATTTTAAAAATTGTAAAAAGTTTTTCTTTTCTATTTTCTACTATTAGTTGTTTATTTTCCATTCCACTTGACCTTTTGTTGCCATTTGCTTCTATTATTACCAATTTTAACGATATTTAGATAATTATATTTATGTACTATGACTGTCTTCACATTATTCTTTATTTATATTACCATCATTCATATTTAACTTTATATAAATATAAATATGATTCTTAGGAGGTTTTGAAATTTATCAAACATTTTTCAAATGTCCATAAAACTTTATTATACCAGTTGTTTTCTTATTACAATCATCCCACATCTCACTTTTTCAGTTAATGTTATTTATAAAGATGCAGACATTTATTTTCTATAAACATTTCAACCCAAGCAAAGCGGTAGTTCCACTAGTACCCAAGAGACTTACAGAGACTGAAAGTAAGACAAAAGACTATAGGGGATTTCGGAAGGGATAAAAAGAAGAATGGATATCATGGCATCGGTAGATGTCGATTTATATTTAAACTTTTGGAGATTATAATTTTCAGGGAAGCAACTAAGAGGAAGGAAGGTTCATTGTCAGGAAGTGCGAGCGAAGAAGTTGTTGGAGTAGAAGAAGTGGTTACATTTAACTGTTTCAATAGTAAAAGCGTGATACGATATGACAAACTAGTAGTACTTTAAAATTCATGAAGTGAGGACATTTGTAAAAATAGCAGATGCGATGAAAATATTTGTAGAAAAGATAGATGGAAGCCACTGCATGTCTGTGAGAAAGCAACTGGAGTCTAGACCGAGGAAAGTCACATTACCTTTACGAAAACGCGACTGGAGTAGTGATTCCAAGTCATACCGATAACATTCCATATTTGTCGGGAAACCTCAATATGATCATTAAGAGCACCAGACCATATAAGGCAATAATATTCCATGAATGGACGAATGGTAGATTTGTAGATGTGAAGAATTTTTTCAGGCTAAAACACTCCTCTGGCGCGACATAGAGAACCAACTTTCCTTGCGGTAGATGTAGCTATTGATTCAATGTAATTGTTCCACCTAAGTGGAAAACATGAGATGAAGTAGGCATAGGGAGGCACTCTCCTGGAGGTGAGCACCAAACATCCTGATAGGTGGCAGGGAATTTCTCTACGGTGAGTAAATTTAAGCAGTAACATTTTGGATGCATTAAAATTTACTAGCCGTTTCCTGCCCCAATCAAGCACAGATTGGAGGCCCTTAACGGCCAGGTTAGCTATGTCAGCAGTGCAAGATTTACTAATGAGACAGAAGTAAAGGGTAGTGTCGTCTTTGTGGATGTCTACTCGAAAACTGATGACATCAGCAAGATCATTGATGAAGATAAGAAACAGTGTAGAGCCAAGGATAAAACCTTGGGGAACTCCAGGGTTCGGATGAAAGGAACTGGAACAGAACCTGTTCAGACTGATATTCATTTCACGTTTTGACAGGAATGATTGGATTAAATCAAATAATCGTCCTGTAATACCGTATCACTGAAGCTTACATAGAGGGCAAGCATGACAAACCCTGAAAAAGAATAAGGTCCATGTATTGCAATAGAAATAGGCTGTTTCTATTTAGGAATGAGATCGTGTGTTAATACATGAAAAGTATCAAGGAAAATACAGGCCTATGCTAATGCCATTGTCCTTGGCATATAGTATTAAAGAGCTGCCTTTTAAAACGCATCCCTGACAAACCCTGTCAAATGCATTCGATATATCTCGACACAAAGATCGAGCTTCGCCGTTATTATCAAGTGCTTAGTAAACATATTCAGTTATGGCCGTAAGAACATCAGCCGTAGACCGGGCAAAGCAGAAAGCATATTTTTGTCAGAGAATAGATCGTGGGAGGTAAAATGCTTAAGCACTTCGTCATTAATTAAAACCTCAAAGACTTTACCGAAGAGTGGTAGGAAACAGAATAGTCGGTAGTTAGATGGGTCAGAAGTGACTCCAGATTTGTTAAAGACAGAGTCGACAGAAGAGAACTTTGCATACTCCTTGCATATTATACTTCATCTTTATTGTTGTTTATAACTTAAAAAAAAAACTCTTTCAGAACAGCGATGAGTTTTTGAAAAAAACATTATTTGAAAGGCATGGAACGTGGAATTAAATCAATCCACCACCGTGGACTAAAATAAAGGGTTCTGTTCAAAATTCCAATATATCACCTGAAGAAGGTTGAAGATTTCAACGGCCGAAACGTCGTGAATATGACAATAAAAATGAGGGCAACAGTTCGAACGATGTAAATAATATAAATATTTATAATATCTCCACCATTTACATTATTCGGACTATTGTCCTCATCTGTGTTGTCATATTTAACACAACGCTTCGGCCGTTGTACGCTCCGGACTTCTTCAGGTTGTTGGAATATAGAACTGAACCATTTATTCCGCTGGTTAACGTAGTAGAGAACTTGGAGATATTAATTAACAGGAGATAACTGATAACTGACATCCTTTAGATATGACTAGAACAGTCTACTCCAGCGAGCGAAATAAAGGGTTCAGTTCGACATTCCAACCACCTGAAGAAGGCCGGAGCGTACAACGGCCGAAACGTTGTGATAAATGTGGCAACAAAGATGAGGACAATAGTCCGAATAATGTAAATAATGTACATAATATCTCATCTCTGAAAGATAGTTACAAAATCTCATTTCAGAAATATTGAAAGATATTGAATATTTATATCTTTTTTTTTTTCAAATTTATAAGTTTCAAATTTTAAAAAAATATTTGCCGCAATTTATCGATTAAATATGCTGTTGAGATTTTCAAGACAGTTTACTTGATCTCTGCAAAATTTAGATTCTAATATTCGTTTTGGTATTTCCAGCAATATTCCAGCTGATCTTGAAATGTATAAGTACTTCCGTTTAAGATAAATTACACCATGTTATCTATTGATAAAACCAGTTAAAAACATTCAAACAGATAGACAGGTTAGTACGAACGTGCAACGAACGTGAAGATATTTTGTTGAGATATGCAACAGTCAGTAAAGACAAGCAATATTCGGTGAGGAAAATATGGTGGCCGTCAGTGAAAGGATGATTAATGTTGCATTTATGGCACGATTAAATTTTAATTGAATACGCCAGTCACCATAATAAAAATCACACACTCTTATAATAAAAGCGTCTCTTAGAATTCTAAATTGATTTTGTGTCTCCGTCGTTGATATTTTCAATTTACTCTTATGTTTTGTACTGTTATGCTTGCCACCACCTGTTATGGGGTGTACAGATCGGAGGCTATTGTGCATGTCTCTGATTTATATTGATTGTTTTTGACGTCAAATGTTTTCAGAGAAATTAATTTGATGCGTTTTAAAAGGCACACGATGGCAGCTCTTTAATACTAAATGCCAAGGACAATGGCACTTGAAGAGTTCTGTATTTTTCTTGATATTTTTCATGTATTAACAAAGAATCTCATTCCTATATAGAAACAGCCTATTTCTACTGAAATACATAACACCTTTATCCTTTTAAATTGATATATATATATATATATATATATATATATATATATATATATATATATATATATATATATATATATATATGTGTGTGTGTGAGTGTGTGTGCGTGTGTGTGTGTGTGTATTGGGCGGCATATATTTTACATTATCAAGAGGTAATCATACAATGAATCAATTAACAATATTAATGTAATTACAAGCGAATGCCCTTGGCTAACAGATTTAATATAAGCATTAACTTACGAATAATTCACGGAATGACGTGATCCTTATGAATAAATTTGTTGTCAGATGGGTCTGGTTTATTTTTACATTAGCAAGTACTTTCGAAAACTTCATGTCCTCATCGTCAGGCTGTGATTTCTTCATTAGAATTAAAACTTAGAGAAAAAAAATTCCAACTTGTAAGGTGAATACAAGAAGTTAAATCTTCCATACCAAAAGAGGTCCTGGTGAAATGAATTGACACGATTTATGAGCGGGTGGAAATGCTGGTAGCGGAATCTGGTGTCCATATCGAATATTAAATTAAGCTTTATGCAAAACGATTTTCTCCCATAACCATTTCTTGTAAAAATTATAGTAGACAGTAACTTTTCAATCACCTTGTGTGTGTGTGTGTATATATATATATATATATATATATATATATATATATATATATATATATATATATATATATGTGTGTGTGTGTGTGTTTATATATATATATATATATATATATATATATATATATGTCCTTGTGAAATAGCAAAATTGTGCAATTCGTGTAACAACATGGGATAATTGTCCAGCCCCACAAATTTTTAATATCTATTAAATGAACTAAAAAACAGCTTTTCAGTAAAGACGTTTAGCTAACTCGACATCATTTGTCGTAATATTTTGTTTATTAAACTAGAAAGAGAACAAATTAAAATCATTTTGTGTCAGCCCAACTGTGCCTTGCCAACTGAACAATGTTAAGATTAAAAATATCATTCAGGCCTACAGTAATTGTACCAACACCCATACCCTGGCTTCTATTTTCAAAGTCCATTCAAAAAGCATCAAGAGAACGGTGAATAAGTTTAAGAAAGAGTGAAATGTATTAGGAATTCACAAAAGTAATAGGGATCATCATTTCAACTTACAGCTAAATGCATTCGTATTATTCAAAGTAGAGTCTAATATTGTTGTAACATCCTCCGAAAATCCCAGCAAGATACCTTTAAACTTTTCTAAGTTACAATGGTTCAAATCTTAATCTAACAATTGGAAAAGAATTGCTGTTAACCCAATATATATATATATATATATATATATATATATATATATATATATATATATATATATATATATATATACATACATATTAAATTACTTTAATACGTATATACAAGTTGACTGTAATTTAACTAAACTCAAATTAAGTGTAGAATTTTCTTATGCACTTTTTATTTGAACCATTTGAATGTAAAATTAAAAGCAAATTTCTGTTTGAATTTAGTTATGACGAGTTATCATTATTTACACTATTTACTCGCGGAAAATTGTCCTAATGTTTGTCGTAGTTATTACAACGTTTGGCCGTTGTACCCTCTTACCACGTGGCTTTCATCAGGCTTATGTCAATCCAGGAATTTTGAAATTAACCCATTATCTCATCTCCGGAAGTAGACTGTTCTCAATTCAGTGCCCATGTCTAGGGATGTATCGTTTAGTTGTTATCATTAGTACTTCTCAGTTATTGTTCGCTCAGTTACCACTTGTTGTGTTTCAAAGTTTAAATAATGCCAAATAACTTTTGTTTTATGACTATGTTTTTATAACTGATATCACTTCAGGTGGTCAAAATGAAACGTCCGTTACGATAGATAACATATTATTTGAACGATAGATTGATGATCAGAACGTTTGGATAAAATATTTCAGCGACTGAAAATATCTTATCTTAGAATATTAGTAATTATAGAAAATGTTATATAAAAGACTACTGTCATGTTATGATTAGAATCATAAAAACGTATGGATACATTTTGCGTCATCTAACTGCGTATTGTCCACTAGTTTCAATGATCAGTGGACAAGTGTATATAATGCCTAAGTTTCTTATACTTTAATCGAATGATATAAGAGCAATACCAAGTTAATATCAATCAAATGAATATTGATTCATGACCTTAATGACAACAAAGAAAACTTTAACAGACTCAGTATCTAGTAGAAAGTTATTGGACTTTTATCTTCTGTCTGCTCTGTCTCGTCAGCTTCAACTCAGTCATCGATCTCCTCATCATCCTGCCTTTTGTTGCAGTAAGTATCATTTGACTCTTTACCAAGCGACTTTCCATTCATTAACGCATACTCCTGAAGTAATTTACTCGATGGTGTCTGCTCGTTACTCCTGCATTCAATATATCCTGTTAATGACTCACTCTGAGTTAAATAAGAAAAAAGAATCGAGAAATCCACAAAAGAAATTTAACCAACAGTAGTTTCCTTGTTTTGTGATGTTAGAACCCTTTGTAACGCTGTTTGGTCATCGAATGCTCGTTATCACTTCTGAATTTCTCGGAAGACGAGAATTTGCAAACACAGACACTGGCAATAGTAAAACCTTCAATAATACTCACACTAATAATAATTGTTCGAATAGTAATTCGAATAATGATCTGTATAGAGAAAAAGTATAGTGGACAGTATAGAGAATAATGATCACTTAGACGTCACGCTAGTTCCCATTTTTACGTTTCCACTACGACCACGTGATCTACTTATTTAATAATGGAATCGTCCGTGTTTGCTGACTGCTGATCTGAGTTCTGTTTACTGTGCCAACAACGACACTTTATTCCTATAAACATCTTCTAGATTTCTCTCACTGTAATATATATATATATATATATATATATATATATATATATATATATATATATATATATATATATATATTGTGTGTATATTTACACAAACCTAACCTGAACAAAATAAACTATGACATCTCCACAAATATTCTTAAATGCCTATAATTTATAACAGAAGCCATTGGTTTATACCAACGGCTTCCTAGACTTAATACTTCTCGTTTTCACTCTCGCGTGGTCATGTGCGATTTTCGCTTCCAGAGTCTCGTATGGACGAGTTTGTCCTTGCTTGGAAATCTTCCATGTAGACATAAACAGACTATCATTATTGTTTTTCCGTGTACGGGTTAATATATTTTAATGTAATTGTCATCTTTGATAATGGCTTTTGTAAGCCGAAATCTGACATAGGATTAAAACATATGTATCAATATTCTGATTTTCTTTCTTCTTTTAATGATAATGTTATTAAGCTTATCGGAGGATATGAAAAGAACTTACATAAAATAGACAAAACTTGTCTATATTATTTAATGAAACATGCATCAATATATATATATATATATATATATATATATATATATATATATATATGTATGTATATATATATATATATATATGTATGTATATATATATATATATATATATATATATATATATATATATATTCAAATGGTTAAAAGTGACATACTACTAAATTAGGATGGTTCAGACCTATTGGTTACTGAGGAAAAAGACATATCAGCTAGTTAAATATTCCCATTTACAAATCACACAATCCGAACGATATATCTTATAGCATATTGTTCGTTCGTCCTCATTCAATGCTAATTTTCGGTTATTAAATCGATTTTAATGATGTTACTTAGAAATTAGAATTATCTGCTCCGCTAAATTTTAACTATCCACAATATTTAAAATGTGATAATGTGAGTCATGCACAAGCGTCTCCTTTACATAGAAACCAATTATTTTGTTTTCTAATTTGATTTCACTTTTAATTAATGTTTGATTCTGCTAAGGCCAAACTGAATCTCTTTCAGACATATCTGAAAATATTTAGTGAAAAACACATAAATAATGATAAATTTAATAACATATTTATTTGTCTTTTACTCGAAATATAACAATATTATCAATATTAGTATCATTCCATCATATATATATATATGTGTGTGTATGTGTGTGCTTGCGTTCTTTTGTGTATTTATATGTTCATGTGTGTGTGTATGTGTGTGTGGTGAAATTGCAAAATATGGAGATGGTTACTCTTAAAATATGCTTACACACTATATACGCACTACGTAATTTGCACTCTTGTGTGGACCTATCAACCTTGCGTATTTCTCGTTATAAATCAGATGACAGGACATCAAACGATAAAGAATGGTTTTTATTATCTCTAGAGGTTCAAGAAGATGACTAAACAATGTCGAGTCGAGGTCAGCTCATTTTCACATTAGCATATGTCTTCGCTTTGTTTTCCATTTATTAACTTTTCTTAAAAACTTTTTTTTTAATTTTATATGTATTTACATCCAATGTAATCCTGTTAACTCTTTGTAGGCCGAATATTCATTTAGTTCTAATTGTATAAAAGTGA
>OZ038481.1:79050765-79153265 GCA_964036315.1 Acanthosepion esculentum
ATAAATAAATAAATATATAAGATAAAAAATAAAAATAAAAATAAAAAAACAAACAAAAAACAAGCAAAATGATTTGACATAAATGAATAAACAAATAAGCGACTTCCGGTAAAAGTAACCGCCAAAATATACTACCCATAATACATCACTGACCCTTATATAAACAGCCGAGAAAAAAAACAGCACTAGTCGCCTGACGATTGCACTAGCATGAAACAGACTGTCGCCTCTAAGTGCTGACTTCCATGTCCACTTTCATATTTACACACGCTCTATCTCTGATATTGAGCACTTTACCCCATAAATATAGCACACTTTAAGACTATATTTCTGTATATATATATATATATATATATGGGCATATATATGTAGGTAGGTATATATATATAATTATACATATATATATATATATATATATATATAGGTATATATATATACATGTAGGAATATATATGTAGGTATATATGTATATATATATATATATATAGGCATATATGTAATCATATATATATATGTATATATATAGGGGTATCTATATATATATATATATATATATATATATATATATATAGGGTATCTATACATATATATATATATAGGGGTATCTATATATATAGGGTGTATATATATAGTATATATGCATATATAGGTATATATATTTATATGTATATATAGGTATAGATATTTATATGTATATATAGGTATATATATTTATATGTATATATAGGTATATATATATATATGAATTTATACATATATATGGGTGTATATATGTATATATATAATGGTATATATATGTATATGTATATCTATGTATATATATATATACATAGGCATGTATATATAGGTATACATATATATATATAGTCGTACATATATATATAGTTACACATATATCTATATACATGTTGGTATACATATATATATATATGTATACATATATTTATATATATATATAGGTATTCATACATACATATATAGGTATACATATGTAGGTATAGGTATATAGATATATATATATATATATATGGGTATATATATTTATGTATGTATTTATATATATAGGTATATATAGGTATATATATATTTGTATATATATATATATGTATATATGTGTATATATATATATGTATAAATTTATATATATATATATATATATATATATATATATATATATAGTTATATAGGTATATATATATAAGTATGTATATATATATAGGTATATATATATATATTTAAAGATATTTTTAAAGGTACAAAATTTTATCATAGCAATAAAAGTATTAAGCTTAATATTACTAGACATATTAAAAATGCGCAAAGCAACCGGTTTCGCTCCCGGAAAAAGAATACGGAATAATGTACTTTGTCCTCAACTATATCGTCGGTATGTTGATGATACTTTCTGTTTATTCAACAATGAAGTTGAGGCGGATCAGTTTCTTTCGTTTCTAAATGGTATCCATCCATTGCTTAGGTTCTCTATTGAGAAGGAATCCAATCATCAATTGACCTTCTTGGATCTATTAGTACATCGAACAGCAAGAGGCATTCTTACTTCTATTTACAGGAAACCAACTTTCGCGGTATTGTATACGCGTTTGGACTCCTTTTGCCCCTCCAAATGTAAGATAAACATAATTAGAACCCTCGTGCATACGGCACTAAAAATTTGTTCAGAGTCCTTCTTGGACGATGAGATCAATTTTGTCAAGGATACCCTATGTGGTTTAGGTTATCCACATAATACTGTTCATTCGGTTATCCGTGACAAAATTGAGGATTTACCGGCCTGAATTTTCGAGGCTATATGACGATTCCGTATAGAATACAGGTTTGATGCCTCTCGGACGACGAAAATTTTCTATGAAAATTTCTCGGACATTCAGACCGATAAATGTTGTTTAATACTGTTTATTATAAAACTGTTTATACTCTTTATTATAAAAATTTGTATCTATAAAATGAATGTATAAACATAAAAATGTCTTAAATATATATATGCACATATATATCTATCTATATATATATATATATATATATATATATATTTATGTATATATATATATATATGTATATTTATGTATATATATATATGTATATATATGTATATATATGTGTGTATATATATATGTATATATTTGTATATATACATATATGTATATATATATATATTTGTATATGTATGTATATATTTTTATATATACATATGTGCATATATATGTATATATATTTGTATATATATATGTGTATATAGTCATATTTATATGTATGTATATATGGATATATATATGTATATATATATAGTTATATATATGTATATATATACATATATATATATATATATATATATATATATATATAAATATATAGGTATATATATATATAGATGTATATACATGTAGGTATATATATATATATATATATATATATGTAGATATATATATGTAGATATATATATATATAGGTGTATATGTACATATATCTCTATATATAGTTATACATATATATATATATATATATATATATATATATATATATATATATATATATATATATATTATAGTTTACGGGACTCATAGCAAACGTTTATGAATTGAACCAATTTAACCAGCTTTACTTTTATAAGAAGATTGAGGGAATCTATTCTGATAAATTATTTTGTGTGTTTTGCTTTACATTTTTTAAGCAGACCCCAGATCTATACGACCTCATGTTTTTTCAAAAATTCACTCCAAGGAAGGCGATAATGCCACTAAGATGCAAGAGGCTACTAGGAATAAGATAGAATGAAAAAATGGAATTACCTTAAAATTAATAACGGAAAGAAATAGAAAATACCGTTTCAGAATTCAGATAGGTTATTTAGAAGCATATTGCTGAAGATTATATTAAAAGGAACCGTTCCAACAATCTTAAACAGTAAATAAGGGATCATATCTTCTCCTGTTATGAACTACTTAGGAGTAAGTGGAAGTCGATAGGTGTATCTATTTACTCCTAGTGAGAAGGAATCACAATAACAGTTATTAATAAATCATCTTTTAGATTTCAGGTGGAAAAATAGAAGTATAGTTTTCAAATTGACATTATAAATATATACGTCTGATTTTGTTTTTACGAATGTTTTTCGTTTTGTTGATTATGGCTATATTGAATTTTACATATATAGGTGTGTGCATATGGATTTATATAATTATACTTATATGATAGATATATGATTCATTTCAATAGTATGCATACATTATCTTATTTACACTAAAATAATTATCAAATCACAAATAAGATTTTTATATTAAATCTGAAATATATAAAATTATTCTAAATACAATTATTAATTAGTACCTTTTCGCAGTTACTAGTACGAATATTTATATCATCATGAATCAGACTTAATTTCGTATTTACCCATACAAGAAAACCATCTTTAATATGTTGGCATTTAAAATTAGTGGAAGAAATAATTTACAGTTGGTGAGACTTGCACTTATTAAACCTTGATCAATAGCATTATCTTTAGAATGTCTCATTAATTACTATATCATGTTCATTGCCAAATTATTTGTCTTCACATGCACGTGATTAATGATCGATTCGCCATCGATGTTTGTTAATATTCAATGATTCCGCTGTTTATTCCTTTGCAAATAAAATATCTACGTCTCCTCTCTGTAAAACTTTTAATTTCAATTTCCAAATTAATTATTCGGAAAAGAATCACAATAAGGGAAGACAGGCAGATCCTTTAAAGTCTGTTGCGTACAATGTCAAGAATGTGTCGGCTTTCATGAAGCATTCTATGCTGTCAGATGTCGTAAGTAGGGCTCTGTTCATAATGGTTATATAGAGGTACTGAAAACGGTGGTAAACCTCTGTGAAACTGTGCTGCGTTTTCTGCATAAATCCACATTCAGGAAATTGGAATGTATACCGTTTATACTTGCGTAGTATTTGAAGATCTAATTCTGAAACTAATTTGACTACAGTAAATGGATATGGAGTTTGTTCAACTGCGTAGCCAGTGTCAGCATTACATATACTAATTTTATATCTCGTGTATGATGCGATCCCTTAACATTAGCTTAAAAATTATGTCTTCAAACCTTGTATGCTACGAGAGTATATACGGTAGTTTAAATTATAACTGAATGTTATGAGACAGCTAACTTATCGGCATTCTAGATATTATTAGAAATATACACCATATGTCGAGATGAAGAAGTTTTAAACATGGTCACTTTCTTTCTTAAAAGATAAACCTATTGAGGTAATCACTTATTTTTAATATTTTCTATTAATGGCCATTTTTAATCCGCTTGGAATTAGAAGTTTTAATTTAATTAAGCTGTAGTTATTACTGTGAGTGAGCTTCGGAATAATGTCGAAATTCTATCCATTAATACTCTAGGCTTAAGTAAATTTACCTCTTCTGGCTTTGATGTTTTGCCTGCATTTTCAATTTTCTGACATCAGGCAAATTTAAAAAAAAAATAATTTTAATAAAATATGCACACATGTTGAATTGAACATGTTCACTTCTGTTTCCTTTTTGACAAAACAAAAATCAGTTTTTCTACTTCAGCTCCGCCGGGATAATGTCCACCTTTTCTCTCATTGTACACAGACTAAAATAGGAGACATTCTTTTTAACATTCAGTTCTGTTTACACATAATTTTGCCCAGGAGAAAGACAAGAAAATCGCAAAAAAAAAGTAAGAGAAAAATTGCCAGTGGCTTTACGGATAACAATACCGTCTGGCTAACTGTCGGTAGACAGCTAGATTTCCTACGGACAGCGTCTCAGGAGTCAATGATGCTGAAGTTCCCATTTTCCTGTCTGTGCCATCCATCTTTGATTACCAAGTCATGGTAATTTTACTTCTCTTTCTTTATCTTTGTCGTGTTTTGCTTTGCTGGCATTGACTTGGCATTCTCTTCTTGTTGAATTTCGTCTTTATGGAGGCTTATGTCCAACCGCCCAATTTTGAGACAGATCGGCAGATCGACTTACTTAAGCTTCTCTCCACACGCTTATTTCCTATACGTCTGTTTTTTTTTTTACGATGAATCGCAGTTTACGTCTGTGAGTCTGTGACAAAAACTGCAAAATCCCTTGCATAATAGTAATATATATTTCATCATATATATATATATATATATATATATATATATATATAGAGAGAGAGAGAGAGAGAGAGAGTGTGTGTGTGGGAAAGATAAATGCAAATTTAGAAATGAAAACAAACTGGAGTGGAATAGAAGTAGTAATATATTAGAAAGAATTCTGACAGTTTGTGTATATATTGAAAAGAACTAAAAGAAAAATACGTAAAACGCATTTGTTAAATCAAGCGAAGTAAGGAAGCCATGTCTAATCACATTTCTAATGGTAGAGCAACCACATAGAAATGTGAATTCATGCAAAGATTCTTGTTGGTCTCGGCTTTGAGTCTTGCGAAGCATTGTTATTGTAAAAATATAATATATACATATATATATATATATATATATATATATATATATATATATATATATATATATATATATATATGTATGTGTGTGTGTGTTGATTATCCCTAACTGTTATTTTCTTTTAATCCGAGAAAAATACGTTTGAGTGGATTTTTCTGACCATTCTTGTATATTACTAATCTTCTTCTGAAATATTATGATTTTAGTATGATTATGGTGCGCCAATCATCTACGTAGCGATAGAGCTCTTCGTACTATTTCAGATGCATTCCTAAATAATTGCACTATATAAAAGCTCAGATACTTTAGCTTTAATTCAAGTTATGAGCAATTATCTGAAATGGCACGACGCGGGCTCTCACTACGTAGAATATTGGATCAGTATAATCTTCGCATTACCTCCTTTTAACTTTGTACTCATCTAAGGTTACTACAGATGTATATGATGCTATGGATGTCCAGATTCCAACTATTCTTAGTAAAAAATAAAAAGGAAAAAATGGCTGATACCCATAATGCATTTATTTACGCAAAACTGCCATTGGTGAATGTAGGAAACGATCTCTTTTTCTGCTATGGGTTAAATACACCGAATTTTTAAGTGGAAAATTATTGTTATACTAAAATAATTTTAATGTAATTTTATTGAAAATAATTAATTTATTCTTACAATCTAAAATATATTTCGGCATCAGTCTAGATATCACACCACCTGAATAGGTTATAGCCATCAATTTGTTTGTAATATTTTAAAAATATATTTGATATGTCTTCCGTGCCATGCATGATACACGCTTAACGATAATGTATCTTTCTGAGGCAGATTTCTTTCCCGCAGTAGGTTGACATTTCTTTCTGTGGTAGACCAGTTGCCATCCAAGGCTATAGAACCCGGTCAGCCCCGCTATTTACCCATCGCTGGGGAGAGGAGAAGAGGAGTCCTACCTTTCCCAACGGTATTAGCACGTAAGTGAATGTAATGGATTCGAGTGGAATCGGCGTGCCTGTGATAATTTTAATGTGCTGTTAAAATGGCGATCACGTTCACTTGTAATTTTTTATGTTGGGTTATGTGAAAGGACGTGTGTATATACCTACTTTTCCTACAAGCCTAGAGGAACTTAAGCAGAGAATCACTAAAACGCTGGAGAATGTTAAGCAAGAGAGGCTACTGCGTGTTTGGTAGGAGCTGGACTACCGATTTGAGGGATATCTTGTCACAGTTGGAATCCATATTGAATATTTGTGAAGCTTTGTAAAATAGGTTATGAAATCAAAATCCCTTTGAATATCTTGTTCGAATTTTGATAAATATATCTTTTACTGTTCAACATTAAGTCTATTTCGTTTCGTTTTAATTTCGTTAACTGGGGTATTCAGTTACCCAGATATTCACATTTTAAAAGATGTCACTTATTTCAGGCACCGTCTGTGATACGTTTTACGTTTCAACGTTTAATCAATCACGCAGAAATCATTGGCAATTCACCCCAAAGAATATTCTGATCTGTATTCTATATTTAATTAGGAAAACATTTTGGGAAGATATTTTCTTTGGTAACATTGTTGCCGAAATAAAATAATATTAATTTCAGTAATAAATAATTTACTTTAATTTATCAACTTCATTCTTCAAAAAATATAGTCCCACATTTTTTTCATATTCACTATTACTTTCAATGATTTTTCACTTATCAGATAGATCTTCCATATATACTGAGTAAAATGTCCGTCGTTGATGCGAAGAGCCTTTCTACAATAGATTGTATCTACTTTTCATTAGGAAAGTTTTCTTTGTTGATGCATTTTGCAGCGATCGAAAAATGTAATAATCGGTTAATGCATGTTTAGTCAAACATTGCTGTTGGGGTAGAACACAGACTAACAAGTTTTTAATCTGTTAATCTAACTGATACCAACCTTGACATTTCATGGTCGAAAACAAGATTCAATTTTCCTTTTCTAAAGCTTTTCTTTGCTTTCCACCCAAAATGGAAATACTGCATCTTTAGGACGCGTTTAGATCATTTATTGTTTTTTTATTATTGAAATTTAAAAATTATAAATGAAAAATACGTCGGAGTTCCCGCCAGAAGTAAAGCGTACTTGCCTTCCAAGGATCTCAGCTTTTGTAGTCGATTATGGAAATTTATGCTAATCAATCCATTGCCATTTTGCCTTGAATATTGACATAAAAAATATTTCTCATCAATATTTATATATATGGTTCGATGGATAAAGTGTCGTCTAAATTATGCAAAATAACACTGACATCTCATTTTAACATATATATTAACCAAAATTACACAAAGATATTTTGCAGTACTAAAGACTAAATTTATTCTTTAAAATAGCAATGTTTCAAACACGGCCTTGGGTGATTTCGGAATCTCCTACAACTCTTCTGGGCGGTCACCTTGTTTAAGTTTGCGAATGCTGCCTACGGTTCATCTTTGATGTTACAAGGAATTTTGTTGCTCTCTCACTCAACTACGTTCCACACATATTAATCCAGGGTGTTGCAGTCTGGGGAGTAAGGTGGCCAGATGTAATGTGTGGTGTGGTCGCAGAAATTGTCTGGCAGACATAGCTGGGTACTCCAACTTTTGTGGTATGGTGCAGTGTCATGTGGCCAGGCATTGTGTCTCCTGAGAGCTACCCTGTTGACCCAAGGCAGTACTACCTCCTCAAGGCACTTGATGTAGGCCTCCGTGATGAGTCTGAAGCCCTCAGGAACAAATTCGGCAGTCCTTTGTTATCAGAACCATCAGAGTGAGAATTCCGAGATTTCCGTAAACCAAATTAGACTCACCCAAATCTTTCCGAATCCTCTTCACTGTCCTCAGATTGACATCCAAACACTCTGAAATATTCTTAGTGGAGCTTCCGGTGCGAATGCCAAGCAGTACAGGATGCCGTTTCCAAATTTCTTGCCGAGTGAATAACGTTATGGTAAACTTTTTCTAACAGACTGTACCCTATTATACCAAAAATCAAAAACAAACAACGCGCATGAGCGAAATTAAAAATATAAATTGGTGACAATTTACCCATGGCACATTGTTTATTGAGGGGTGGTTATTGAAGTTGAATCATTCATTAGTAAAATTGGTTTACAAAAAAGGAAATTATTCAAGCTATTTTATTAAACCTTAAATAGAGGACTTCATCTGTTGAAGCATTAACGGAGGCCGGCGCGTACAAACAAGGATACTTAACTCATTCATACATGATTCAAATCTAAATGTTTAATTGTCAAATATACTATTGATGAGGATACGTTTTACTAGGAATCATGTAATTTAGTCATTACCTAGACTTTGCATGTAAATAAATCTGTAAAAACAAGACAATACATCGCCATAGTTGCATGCGTAATTCTACCAGACAATGGCCTAGTGGATTAAAGCGTCGGTTTGTGAATTTGGCGACATAGAGGTTGTGATTTAATTGCCTGGGTCAGGAAATGTGTACTTGCATTCAGTTTTAATGGGTGAGCAATAACTGACAACTACTAAATGAAAATAAAAATTAGGCGATGAGAAACCAACGATATCCTGGGACATGAGCAGTTGAATTAAAAAAGTTAACACCCTTTGATTAAATGTAATTTTTTTTTCATAATTTTCTGTTTTGTTACTAATATTGACATACACCTGAGGGTACAACAATCGAAACGCTGCTATACTAAACATGATGAGTACAACTATCCGAATATAAACAAGATATACAATTTTCATAGGTTTTGTTTATAATAAATAAAAGAAAACGACATGGAACGGCTTTTAAAGATGAATTTCTCGTTTGAGCCAAATATGCAACAACTTAGAAAAATAAAGCCAGCATTTTGGTTTATTGTAATACGGCACGCCCACACACGCACGCACGCACACACACACACACACACACACAATATATTTTCTGTTTATACATTATTTTAATAGATACTATTTAAGTGAATGATTGTTTTTTTCATTAAACAGCATAAATTACATTTACCAGCCTCAATGTCAGAGAAATTACGAAGAAAATATGCGTTCTCCAACTGGAATCAAACCTGTGTCCTACATGGAACCGTCATTTGGTCTGACGTGTTTTACTACTTAGCTATAGTGAAGCGTCGTATACTTTCATTGTTTAACTTAAGATGAGTTTCGTGAGCAGACATGATCGATCAAGGACAATCATCGGAGTGTTTAGAAACAATAATTTGAAAATAGCTATGGAGAAGCGCCTGGATAGCAAAGTTGTCTACCACGACAGCTCAAATGCAGTTTCCGTGTAGGACACGGGTTCGATTTCAATATATATATATATATATATATATATATATATATATATATATATATCATTCATAATTAATTCATATGGTAAATCACCTATTTCGGTGGAGGAAGATATCAGTCGTCTGTCTCATCAAGCTCGGTGTGGAATGGATTTCTCTCTATACCAGGAAAAAGGGGCGGAAAATAAAATTTAACTGTGAAACGTAAAAATATAAACCAGTCAAAAAACTACTACACTGTATAGACTCAAATTCAGTCCCCACCGATGTAGATAATAGAGACAAACGATATGTTCGTCTGCCGAAATAGGCTATTCTCCATACGAGGTATTTTGGGATTTAATTGTTTGTTAATTATATGGCTTTGTATTAATAAATACATTGAGCTATTTTTGTGGATCAGTTTTCATAGTTTATAATACTAGGATCCACTTAGATTATATACAAATGGATTTGTTCAATTTACTATATATATATATATATATATATATATATATATATATATATATATATATATATATATATATATATATATGTATATATATATATGTATAATAATATGTATGTATATATATTTGTATATATATATATGTATATATATATGTATATATATATATATATATATATATATATATATATATATATATATATATATATATATATATATATATATATATATATATATACTTTTCTAAAATGGATTGCCGCTGAAAAATGAACGATTACAAAAAAATGTCATACGTTTTCACGCAGGTATTATTGACAAAATATTCCTGTGGCATACATTAAATCTAACCAAAAAATTAAGTCAGGAAATGGTTGCCCTCTTTCGTATATGAAGGGGAAGTCATTTTTCCAATTCTCTGATTGGTAAAATGTGTGGCCCAATGATTCCTCTGTTGTTAGTGATTTTCTTTCTCGCACAACTGATGATAGGTAGACAATAAATTTAACTTGAGCACACGGTTATTGTCAGTTTGGAAATTCTCTTGTCATAACAATTAGGTCTTTATCAAATCATTCAATATTCTTTCTTGACCTTATCTTGACCTTATCTGCAGCATTCGACAATCGAAATGAAGATCGTTAGCCCGGATTATCTTATCAGTATCTGACGTGCTCACTTGATACGCGACGGCAACTGCCATTCTTGCCGCATAACACTGGTGATAAAATTTTGATTCATCATTGTAAACTATGTCAGATTTTCTGGGAGTCAGGGTTTTCACAATAAAACTATTAATAATCTACTGATTTGGAAAAACCTTTAAACTATGCACACACACACACACACACACGCGCACACACACACACACACACATATATATATAACTATTGATTTAAATATTATAGCATAAATATACTTGATATATATATATATAATATATATATATGTATATATGTATATATATTTATATATGCATGTATATATATATATAAGTATGTATATATATGTATGTATATATATGTATGTATATATATATATATGTATATATATATGTATGTATATATATATGTATATATGTATGTATGTATGTATATATATATATATATATATTTATATGTATATATGTATGTATATATATATGGATGTATGTATATGTATGTATATATATATATTTACATGTATATATGTATGTATATATATATGGATGTATGTATATATATGTATGTATGTATATATATATATGTATATATGTATGTATGTGTATATGTATGTATATATATATATATGTATATATGTATGTGTATATGTATGTATATATATCTGTATGTATATATATCTGTATGTATATATATGTATGTATATATATATGTATGTATATATATATGTATGTATATATATGTATTCATATATGTATGTATGTGTATGCATGCATTTATGTATGTATATATGTATGTGTATGCATGTATGTATGTGTATGTATGTATGTGTATGTATGTATGCACGTAAATATATATATATATATATATATATATATATATATATATATATATATATGCGTGTGTATGTGTTTGGTTTGTGTTTGTATATACATTTGTGTGTGCATGTATATACATACATGCACAAACACGCACACCGGGTAAAACTTGACATTTATTTTAATCCGATTTTATCTATTTTGATTACGATATATGTAATTCGAGTTTAGTTGAATATCACTTTCTTTATCTGTGTATAATATATATATATATATATATATATATATATATATATATATATATGTGTGTGTGTGTGCGTGTGCGTGTGTGTATGTGTGTGTGTATGTATGTGTTTGTGTGTGTGTGTATTTTGATGATATTAAGTCCCAAAAATAAATTAATTCGTTCGAGCACTGTCAGCGGTAAGCGCTTATTTGTAAACAGTGAATTTTACCGCTAATAATGCAAGACTCTCCCAACGAATTGAATCCTCTCAGTCACTGGCGTGTTCATGAAAAAACGAATACGCAAAAATTCCCTTTTCTCTCTGCTTAGCGACGATAGGTAGAGGTTAGAATCCGCAACGGGTTTCGATCCTGGCTTGAAGCGATCGAATATCTAGCCACACTGAAGAGCTGTGATTAACCCAGGATGACGATATATATATATATATATATATATATATATATATATATATATATATATATATATATATATATAGTGTAAACCGGATAAAAGAGAGTTGTCGGGACCGGATATGAAGTATCTTATATCCGGGTTTCTCTTATATCCGGGTTTGGTCTATTATATATACATTAACACAGGCTCTAATTTGGAACCAGAGAAAATCTCTATTATATCCGAGTTTCTCTTATATCCGGGTCTCTTATATCCGGGTTACACTGTATGTATATATATATAGGAAAGTCTGGTTTCTTTAGCCTTGGTTGGAAACCAGTCTGCTACAGAAATATATGACAACCTCCCGAGAACCATGATCGTCCAACCGTGTATCACGTATGGTGTTTAACTGACTGATCATATGTTATGAAAGTAGAAGTATCTAGATTTAGTTTTATTGTATTTTTCCCTCGTGTTTTCCCCTCTGTCGTACAGAGTTACTTAAATTTTGCATATGCTTTTATACCGACGAAGTTTTAATGTGTTTATAAAATTAAACAGTCTAATTGAGTATTAAATCAAACGCAGAGGCAAATTTTAAAGTCTATGCATATTGTATCAGATCTTTGTTTGAACCACTGGACATTTATTCGGTTCGTGTTTTCTGCCCTGAGTTATTCTGTAAGCAAAGACATATGTCTCCTATTTATGATAACCATAAAGAAAGTCAGCATTCTTCTTTCCGGTAGATTACAATTCTGAAGAAGATAATTGAAATGAAATGAAATAAAATGGAAGAATTATAAAGTATTTCAAATATTACAACTTCACATTTTTACAAAAAAATATTTTCGCTGAAGAACTTCTCTTTGTTCCCTTTAAATCCTCGACACAGAAGGATTTTCATTTTCCCGCCTTTTCTTCTTCACTATTTAATTGCTGGTGATATAAACATATATAACGATAATGATGCACCAATTGTTGACACACTGCTTACTTTTGATTCCTAATGTTGTATTATTGTCAACTTCATTATGAGTTCTTTGTCATTCATGACAAGAGACATCCAAACGATTTCCACCTTTAGCAGTTGAAGTTTTACTAACTTTAGTTAATTCCGCGCATCGCGTAACTCATTCTCAAGAGAGAGAGAGAGAGAGAGAGAGAGAGAGAGAGAGAGAGAGAGAGAGAGAGTAACAATTCTCACAATGATTTAAACAATTTATTTTTCCAGGTAATTTAAAAAAAATGTAAGTTTTCAAATGGTACCTTCTTCTTACTCATTCCTATGGGGGAAAAAGTTTTCTTGCCAATCTTACGTGTTTTATGTATATAATTTACAGCTACTCGTAAGCATCACGTTTTACTTCGTTGGAATATTTAGAAACATATTTTTCCAAGATTGTTTGTCTGTCCAATTACCTATTTTTTAAAGTAATTCCACACAAGCATGACGGGAGTGCCACTAGTATGCAAGGGCTTACAGAGGATTAAGAACAAGAGTAAAGATGCCTGTTTTAAGGAAGGGATACAGAGAACGACGGGGAACAAGATCAAGTTATCAGATGTCGATTGACATTACACTTGAATATTTGAAGATTATAGTTACCGGGGAAACAAGCAAGGGGAAGGAAGTTCCACAGACGGGGAGTGGGAGAGAAGAAGCTTTTTTAGTAGAAGAGATGATTACATTTAATGGTTTCTACAGTGAAAGGGTGGGACCGAGATGCCAATCTAGTAGTACGCTTAAATTCATGTAGTCTGGGAACCAGCGAAAGTAGTTCATCGTAGCCCCTACCATATTTATAGAAGAGACAGAGGGAAGCCAAGATACGTCTGTTAGAAAGCGACTGTAGACTAGATGCCAGATCAGGACCTATCACATTGCCTATTCGTCTCTTGATTTTGTCAAGGACCTCAAGACGTACAGCGGGAGCACCAGACCATATATAACATCAATATTCAATGCAAGGACGGATGGTTGATTTATAGATGTGAAGGATGGACTTAGACGAGAAGAAACTCTCTGGCACGACATAGATAACCAAATTTCCTTGCGGTAGGTGAAGCTCTTGATTCAATGTATTTATTCCACCGCATGTGAGCGGACAGTGTGAGACCAAGCAGCTAGTTGAATGGCTACATTGAATTTCTTGTATCAACAATATCACGTTAATCAGTTTTTATACAGTTAACATTCAGTGTTCGTTTTCACATTTTATTTAGTAATTTAAGCATTCAGTATTTCCAAGTAAAGAAATGAATACACGAACTGTATTATTTTTTAACAGTGCATTTGTCGTGTTCAAAGTTTAATTAGCAAAGATCAGTTGATGGTGATGTGGTTGGACTACTAATTGGATAAATCTTTTTAAATTTCTCAGTAGAATAGATTAAATGTTTGAGAGAAAGACTGATGCAAAATCGAGTTAATAATTATATTTGAAACAATGATCTGGATTCAAGAAAACTCGTAAAGAGAATCGAACTCAGAAATAATTTGTTAAGATTCAGTAAAATTGAGTAAAACTGACTTTCCAACAATCTACCCAGTTTCCACCGATAAGAAGGAGGCCTTGATTAATGTTTTGTCCGAATTCCTTGAAGGAGGCCTTTTTTTATGTGTTGTCCAAATCCTTTATTGTTGAGATCCCAAATTCGGGATTTGTTTACATTAATACTATTCGCCCAAAATGTTTATAGTCTTACAGAAAAAGAGTGACCGATTTCTTTAACAATCGAATCTACGTGGCTTATGAAAAGATCTCCTTAGAGAGGTTGATCAGAAGTTGAGGATTAGAAATAGTTAATGTCAAATTTTAGGTAAGGATCTATATAACGAAAACACAGTAGGCTCAAAGAGTCATCTCAGATTTTCTCTGGATTTGCCTCATAGACTGTTGTAAACCTCACATGAACACACCCACATTCCAGTGATCAAAACGAACACGCAAAAACACGTACAATAATAGCATGAAGTCTGAGAGGATAAGCTTGTTCTGCTTCAGCAATTACTGCTAAATTTCTCAGGCCACCATCCAATGTAATAAAACTTAGTCCTTTATTAGATAATAGGGACATTGCCTTCCACAGTTTTAATGTTCAATAAACTGGGTGTTAGTGTTATTAAAAGTGTTGTCCTCTTTATGAAAGGAATTCTGATTCCAGCATTGATTCCCGACGTTGTTCTGGAGGTATATAATCATCTTACCACGACCGCAGTCATGAATTACTAATTTCTTATCTGCGGTACGCGAGGTACATTTTGGTCCATTATTGACATCGCTGTCAACCCTAATATCTTAATGTTTTGGGAGACCCGAATCAACCCATCCGAGACGATGACACACCTAACCAACCCAGGAGGAAAAAGAAAGCCGGACAACCAGTAAGGTCGGTGTTACTAAATATTATCTACAAAGATAGCGAGGGAAATATGGCTGAGGCTTACAATATTTATTTGATCTAACTTAAGCATCAAATCTTAGTTTATGATCCCGTTACTGAGTAAAAGATATTATTATCCAGTACGAATATTGTGGTGGTTTTTAATCAGTAATAAACTAATCAGTACTTTTATCGAATCGAACTGAAATGACTATATTATAATTGCGACATAAGTAGAAAAACTACAGTATAAATTATTCAGAAAAAACTCAAACGTAACTAAAATCTGATTTTAAAACTCTAAGGTAATGTGTTTTTTATATATTGTTTCATAGATTGCACATGCAAATAAGCAAAAACATTAACAAGTAGTTATTTCGGCGTCGCTGCTTTCATAACGAAATTTAGACATAGAGAATTAGGTTATGTGAAAATCTCATCAGTTGGTAAACGAAATTAGTTTTTTTTCAATCACCCAATGACTTTCAGACTCTGTAATTTTATTGAGCTATATTACTAACTGAAAAGATTTGCAAATATCGTCGTGTAGTTGAAATTAGCATAATAATCTGGAAGTCGTGAGGATGAATTTGTAGAGATATCCGATACATTTGCTTTAATAAATTACGAACTTGCAGTAATCCCCACATCATGTTTAAATGTATTAATAAGATTACGTTAGTGGTCATTTTCTTTGTGGGAAAACAAGAAATAATGGATAATATTTTTGTCGGTACGTATAAAATTAAAAGCCGCATTGCAAATATTCTGACCAATGTAAATCCTGTGATCTCATTCAACAATAAGATTATTGATAATATTTGACTGTAATTCTTTCATAGGAAAAGTAAATTTAACGCATTTCACGAATGAAAGACTGATGTGAAAAAATATCTTTCCATCTGGCCCTTTTGATTGTTCTCTCTGTGCATCTGTCCGTTTCCCTCACTTTCTGTCAATGTTTCTTTGTATCACTCACCCTACTCGGTCTCATCAGGATGTAGGTGATCTGCAAATTCTTATGATTCTTGGGAAATATATTAACGTGGTTCCCGTTGTTTTCTCTATAGTCTGAAATGAATGTAGGCATTCACTAATATGATTCCTGTTGAAGGCTGTAAATCTCAGGTTATTTAATCTATATATTGGAGGAAAAACAGATTAATGCATTTCCCTGGGGTATTATTGCTAAAGTGAACGCAGGCAATTAGCACAGAAATATGAATATATTATTACAAGGCAGTTTTTTTTTAATTTCCGCAATTTGTTTAAATTTTGTGTATCCTACTCATAACGTTATCATTTTGCTGACAGTAAAGAATTTACTATTCTTAAAATTAATAGTTCCTCAGTTTTTCTTACTTTTCATCCACAAACTTTTCCGATATTTCTTTCCGCCCTGCTGAAACTGCCACCACCTCGTTGACGCCTGTAATTTTAACACTCATATTACATTAACCGGTATTAAATCTCTGCAGGAAATCTAATGATCCTAATATTATCTTGATGAATAAGATAAATAAATCTACTGTAAATATGTTAGCTGCACTCCGCTTTCTACTCTTTGGTGTATTCAATTCTTTGTATTTTTTCATACAAACCTCACATTGCAAACTGTATTATCAATACGTCTTTGCCACGTAGAGAAGCTCATGAAAACTGCGTCGTCATAAAAGTTCTTAAATTTATGTATAATCTCTTACATTTTTAACAAGATGTCTATATTATAAATCCAGAAGAGACACATGCAGAGGAACACATAAAAACCAAGGAAAGATTGACAATTCCAAAAGTAAGAAAGAACAGTCAAGTGAAGGTAAACATTAGATGGAATTCCAATGTGTGGATAAAAACCTATTTAGCACCCACCAATGTCTGGCACGGGCATACAATGATATGATCATAAACTTAGAATAATACCCCAAATGGCGCACATACGGAGTAACATACCTACTCCCAATAAATATATTCACTGTCTCCTACATAAATTGATACTATTGTATAATATATACATCACAAATATAGAGACTTCTGCATTTCTATTGAACGTTCCGATAACATTCTGAAAATTAATATAGCATTTCTAATACCATCGTCTTGTATATGCCCACATTGATTTCTCCTTACCCTGAACAGATTATGAAACGAGCAATGCTAATTAGAAACATATTAAGTAGGTTAGTGATGTGATTCGTTCAGCCGACCATTTTCTGAATGTTTGCATAAATCAAAACCAGAATAATTCTAAATGTTTCTGCGATTTTCAGTGTCTCGATTACAAACTTCATTTTTTATTGGAATTTGCTTCTCTTTTACCTTGCATCGTGATGCTGTTACTCCAGTTTTTATTACCTTCCCACCTTTCATAATTTTATATATTGCAGTTTTATCATCTCTCTCTTCACAGGTCGTTGTCCATATTGATGTGTATTTATCTCATTTCACTTACCGAGAAATGAACATTTGCATTCTTGCTCTTTTTAATTCGCCTACTGCATTCATAGCTGATAATTCTGCTGAGTTTAATACATTTTTACATCAAAGAGGCATTAATATAAACTTTTTCTTGGAGGTCTGTAATACCGTAAGAAATCAGAAAACTGAAAGAGAGCACCATGTTCGATTTCCGCATGACAGCGATTATATCGTTTTCAAGCAAATTCATTAATCACAATCTCCTAACGTCTGGGACATGTTTTCCACATAACCGTAGTTCGCAGTATGTTTAAAAGTTATTTATACATACGATTATTTAAAAGTACCTGAATATTACCCGAAGAACAAAATCAGTTACTGCTCATTTAATCAAATGAAAGTAACTAATTTTTAACACTAAAGCAAAATTGAACATATATAAATAATTAAACTATTTTCTAATTAATCTGTTTTATGTCATAAAGTCAAATACTCCTACGAGCAGAGAAAACTGCGTCGTCATAAAAGTTCTTAAATTTATGTATAATCTCTTACATTTTTAACAAGATGTCTATATTATAAATCCAGAAGAGACACATGCAGAGGAACAAATAAAAACCAAGGAAAGATTGACAATTCCAAAAGTAAGAAAGAACAGTCAAGTGAAGGTAAACAATAGATGGAATTCCAATGTGTGGATAAAAACCTATCTAGCACCCACCAATGTCTGGCACGGGCATACAATGATATGATCATAAACTTAGAATAATACCCCAAATGGCGCACATACGGAGTAACATACATACTCCCAAAAACAGAAGAAACGCAGAACCCAAAGAACTATAGGTTTCGTACCTGCCTACCAACAATGCACAAGAACCTTACGTAACCGAGAACACATAAAACGTCCTTGAGAAGAACAATTTATTCACAGCGGAACAGAAGGGGTGTAAAAGAGGTAGTTACGAGTGCAAGGGCCAAAAAATTATCAATAAAACTACATTGGAAGAGATGAAAACAATAAAAAGAAATTTATAGATAGCATTGATCGACTACAGAAAAAGGATCGAGAGTGTACACCACTCATGGATAGAGAAGGGCCTAAAAACTATACAGAGTATGCCCCACAATGGTCAAATTAATAACGGGGAGCATGAAAAACTGGAAGTCTACACTCAACCTAAATCATACAAACGGGTCATTAACATCGAAACCAAACAAATCAAAATTTGAAATCTTCCATGGAGATTCATTGTCACCGCTACTCTTCCGTCATGCATTAGAGCCACTCAACTGACTACCGACCAAAAGTAGCTACGGATACAAGTGACAGAATGGCAAATTGAATCACCTATTATATAATGATGAAGGTAAAACTTTTACCAAGGATGTCAACCACCATAAAACCTACTCACCATTGTCAAAAACTTCAGCGAAGATATTAGGATGGGTGTCGGAATCGACACCTGTATCAAAGCCAGCTTCAAAGGCGGTAAACTAACGAGAACTACAGATTAGGCCTTGATATCAACAACAATATTAAGAGACTAAACCAAGACGATACATACAAATACTTAAGAATTAATGAAGGAGACGGAATACAACATTCAATTATGTAGGAAAAGATCCGAAAAGAATATTATAGGAGAGTGCATTTGGTACTAGAAATCGAACTTAATGGGGCCAATAAAATCAAGGCTATAAACACCTTACCTTTACCCGTAGTAACAGCTTCAACATTATTAAATGGAAATAAAATGACGTTAAACGATTGGACACCAAGACCATAAAACTGCTTATCCAGATTAGTATGCACCACCCGAAAATACATTTTGGTAGGCTGTATATACCGAAAACTTTAGAAGGTCGAGGTCTAATCAAACTTAAACTAACTCTAAAAACTAAAACAATCGCAATGTAAGCATACCCCATAAAAAGCAACGACCCTCTCCTACAAATAGTAAAACACCAAATTCACTCCATCAACAAGGAAGCTACACTCTACAGGAAATAGCTTAATATACCTGAAATCCTACCAACGAAAAACGAAGCGAATACCATCTACGCCAAACAAGTAAAACAGAAAGAAAAACAACTTGGCCAAATGAAATTGCCAAAAATCTGGGAGGACAAAACGTTGCATGGCAAATAACTAAATGAACGAAAGAAACAGAAAACGCATCAGTGGCTGAGGGGCACATGGTTGAAAGCTAAAACATTATACTTAAATTATTGCAGCCCAGGACCAAATCCTCAAAACCAGATCCTATCACTGTCACATAATTAAAGATGGAACTAAACCGGAATCCAAGATATGAGGAAAATATGATGCAATTGTCGACCATATTATCTCAGGATGGCCGGAACTAGCAGAAAATGAATATACACAAAGACATAACAAGGTAGAGATATATGTACACTGGAAGATATACAAAAAGAACAAAATCAAAACCACTGAGAGATGGTATGAACACCAACCAGACTCAGTTACCAAAAATAACGATGTAACTATCCTCTGGGACATGCTAATTCAGACTTACAGCGGAATAAAAGCGAACAGACCTGATATTGTCATAAAAAGACAAGCAGTAAGTGTGTGCTTATTGAAATAGCAGTACCATCTAAATGAAACACCTCCAAATACAAGGACCTGGCGATCGAGATTAACAGGATCTTGGAAATTATTACTGAGACTGCACAAAAAGTAATCGAATGTCTGGGCCGTGTGAGAAAAGAAATGGACAGTTTTACTAATCGTGTTCCAGGTAAGATCAACATCAAGTTGCCCTAAATATCGCCTTACTAGAAACATCCTATATACTAAGAAAAGTGCAATCAATTAAATGACAATTCTTTTATAGGGCCTAAGGACTTAATTTGGACCCGGATGTACAGGATACAAATCAGAAAGCATAATATACGCAAATAATAATAATAATAATAATAATAATAATAATAATAACGGCAAGATAGTGTGGGCAACTATTTCCATAGGAAAATATGCAACTTTTATGGGGATGAAGGTGCAAAAAACTGGTAAAAATAACAGCCAGTTCCGGTTACAGAGATAGGCAAACAATTTTTATGGGATGTTACAATAAATGCAGACTGAACAATCAAAGCTAACCGCCCGGACATTGTGATCAACGACCATAAAAACAGAATGTGCTTTGTTATTGAAATGGAAGTTTGTAATGTGTATTTGGAGATCTTCAAAAACTATCAAAATGCAAGCATCATGAAGTGGAAATCTCAAGTGTGGGGCTTGAGGAGATCACTAATTCCATTTGTAATTGAAGCACTCGGACTGATTGGGAAAGGTTCTGATAGGCTCATAGAATGGATTCCTCGACGCTCATGCCTTAAACAAACACAACAAATTGTACTCATATGTACAGCTCGCACATTACGAAGAGATTTATCTATTTAAAATGTCTGTGATCTTTATTTGTCTTTGGGTTTGTTCTTTTTTTTACAAAAATGATCAATGGAAAATGCCAAGAAGCCATTTCTTACCTTAAATCTCGGACGAAAATGTGTAAACAACAGAAATCCGAGGAAATAATAATAATAATAATAATAATAATAATAATAATAATAATAATAATAATAATAATAATAATAATAATTAGTATATTCTTTCATCTAATTAAGATAAATGCAGCTAGGTTCTATTTCTGTAAGTAGACGAAAAATTAAGACAGATTTTCTTCGATAATAAAACATGGTTACATTATAATTGCGACGATTGAAAGCTATCGTAGAGAAAATGTAGTGAACCACTCCTAACCAAATCAAAAGAAAAAAATGTTTCTGTATTTATGATTCGACCATGAACAGTTCCCAGTTAAAACAAGTGACGGCAGCAATAGACGTATGTCGCCTGGATTTCTTTAATAGAAAGCACATAATATTCAGACAGGATGAAAATATAGAAAGTCTATTTGTTTATTAGGCAAACTTTTATACATCATGGCTTGGAAATGTTCACTCATCCAGCGTATCCACCAGATATTACATTTTTCGGATTAGCAGTTATATCAATCTTTAGAGAATTGCTTTAATTAAAAAAAAGCGTTTCCCTAGTAAAGCGCAAAGTGAACCGAGACAACTAATTTTCTCAGAAAAATGAAAAATTCCGGGCGGATGTAATTATGAAGCTGCCTGGAGACTTAAAAAGATAATGGAACCAAATAGTAAATGTGTTAATCAATAAAGTTAATGCTGAGAAAAGTTGTGTTTTAAATATATCAAAAATAAATGGTCGTTTCATAAACTTCTTTCTTTCTGGTTTATTATTTTAAAGTTATTCCATTCCTCAACTTAAATCAGGAAATAAGAATCTATACAATAAAATAAAGATCACTGTCATTTTTATTTGCCTCATCATCCAAAAGTCTAAACATTCAAGGAATACATTGACAGAATATTTATAAATTTGATTATTTTAACTTTTCACCAACGATTTGTGGGTTATTTAAAACATATTTTCTCATTCTAAGAATGTTCCTTCGTTAATTTACAAGTGAATATTGAATAATAATTTCTGCGGGATAGTTATGATTTTCCCAGATACAAATCTTTCTACACTATTTACATTATTCAGACTATTGTCCTCATCTTTTTCGCCATGTTTATCTCAACATTTCGGCTGTTGTTCGCTCCGGTTTCTTCAGGTGGTTGGAATGTCGAACTGAATCCTTTATTTCGCTCACTGGGGTAGACCGTTCTAGTTCCACGTGCCATATCTAATGGATGTCAGTTATCTCCTGTTAATTCCCCTCTGAAGGAGGCCGGAACATACAACGGCTGAAACTTTGTGATAAACATGGCAACAAAGATGAGGACAATAGTCTGAATAATATAAATAGTTTACATAAGACCACATCTCAGAAATATAGACAGATACAAATCTTTCTATTTGAGCCGGTTGATTTTTGACTTCTTTTATTAAATCAACATTGCAGTCGATATAAACCTGGGGCTTCATGCGATAAGTAGTATCACCAAAAATGATATTCATAGCGTTTACCAATGTTTGGGCATTTAGTTTTAAACATCGTATAAAGAAAATGTACAAAAATAGATTTTTTTTGTTTTTGCTTAAAATCTGACTTCGGAATTTTACCAGTTCAAGAATAAATCCCAATAAAGTTAATATCTTTTGTATTTGATGCATTGAATGGAAAATAATTATAATTATGAATCACTACAAACAGAACATGCTATTTTTTACTGTATCGATAAGTCTGTGTAAACGATGATAAAAGGCTACTCACTGAGTAAAATTTGTTAGATCATTTGTTAGAGCATAATTAATAAAAACAAAAAATTGGTAAAAGTATATATGATACATAATACCGCTGAGCAGAAATTATATGACAAAATGATTAAAGTTGAGTTGTTTACTGAAAATCGCACTAAAGCTTCTGTACCGTATAATATATTACATCATAATATAGCTAAATAATTCAGTATAATTCCCGTTGGAGTAAATAAAGGTTTTCTTTTATGGAAAAATGATTTAGTAATAATGTGCTTGTGCCTTGCATAATTGCCATATACAATTTTAATGTTACCTTACATTATAAATTTTAAAAGACGGTGCTATGAGGTTTTCACTGATCATCGGAATGAAGATCCGGCGCTACGATTGTGAAACTAAACTTAGTATTTAAACTGTAACGATTTGGAAGAAATATTTTGTGTTGTTATTTATCATGTCGAACCTTAACTTTCAAAATGAGTGCAATAGCACGGTTCCAAAATCTACCTGCCTTACAAACCCATAGCTGAGAGAAAAGCGACGGATGTATACATTTCGCAATGCCATTTGCTCGTAAGTGAATGTAACGAACTCTACTGGAATTTGAACTCATTCCGAGCCACTATCGATAGCACCACCTAAATATCCTTGAAAATGATATTGAGATTGAAATTGCCTATGTGAATATGAATAACATTAAGACTTAATTAGTATTTCTATATTGGCAACAGACAAATATGAGCCGAATTATTTTATCTCTGGTCAAAGGTTAATGAGCGTCGTTTTGTTCTGCGTTTGTCAGATTCCGGGTAACACTATGACACGAAACTAATCGTAATGACTTCGGTTCATACAGCCAGATTTATAATACTCGGGAGAAGGAAACATTTTATTGAATATCCTTGTTAATCTACGTTTGACCTTAAGTGACCCGCAAATGACCAGGGTTGAAATTCACCTCATTAAACGTTGTTGTTCACGCCGGCAACATTTTGATTAACACAAACATAAGCACGTGCTCAACACGTATATAGACACATAGATTTATAAAACTACCCTGGCACTGTACGTATAATTTTGAGTCCATGCTTGAGTGTTATGCTTGTTAGGGAGGAATGCAGCATGTAAAGCAAAAGAGTGCTGGTTCAATTCGTTCGTTAGGATTTCACGATTATCTCTCTTTCATCCACCGTTAATATTTAATTGAAGATATATGAAAGTTGAACTAACAGTGTCCCTATTTGTGTGTCATTTAGCAAGGTAGACAAGGCTTTGTAGAATTGATTGTCAATCAAAGAAAAGTGAAACTTTAAATTATTGACGAAGTTGAGGGCAACGGGAAACTATTTCAATATCTTTCCCAAATAGTCGTTGCATTTCATATATAATAAAGCAAAGGCTCTATGTTGAAGGTATAAGAAATAAAATTAACAGTGTATACATATGAAGTGTTTTATTAAGAGGATATTATTTTCTCACATGTGTACCTTAATGAAAAAATTAACCTACTCTAGTGACACATTTGTAATAGAGTAATCTGAATACTTAAACGAAAAAATATAAATAAGATACCCACGTTCATTTCTTTATTAAGAAAATGTACAATGAAATTTCTCGTTTTCAAAAATATATGTGTGTACGTAATTACAAAATTTCAAATAGTCTATATAGACATATTTTTATTTTCTTGTTTAATCAATTGTACACTATGCCAGATATAATGTTGCAAATGAATGATTTTTGAAAGCAATTCACCCCAAACAAGGCGGGAGTGCCACAAATACGCAAGGGGCTACAGAGGATTAAGAACAAGAGTAAATAGGACGTGGAACAAGAGCAAGGTATCAGATGTCGGTTGACATTATACTTGAATATTTGAAGATTGTAGTTATCGGGGAAGCAAATAAGGGGAAGGGAGTTCCACAAACGGGAATTGCGAGAGAAGAAGCTATTTGAGTAGTAGAGACGGTTACATTTAAAATTTCGGCAGTGAAAAGGTGGCGACCGAGTTGCCAGCCTCGTAGCTCGTTTAAATTCATACAGTCTGGGACCGGCGAAAATAGTTCGTCGGAAGAATTGCCATGAAAATACTTATAGAAGAGACAGAGGGAAGCCACAGTATCTTTATGAATGAAGTGGGAATAAGAATCGATCTGATATAATTATTTTTATAGAATAGTTATATCTTCAGAAAATCAACTTTTAATATCTGTTCTTATGTGTAATACTTAAAGTAGCTCTTTTGGTCGTGTGAGATTCTCCAACTCAAATCGTGGTTTGTTCTTTAGATTAAACATATATTATACATTTATGGAATAATAACACAGTACAATTGTGAGGAAAAAGAATAGCAAAAGAACGTAAATTTTGACAGGAAAAATGGTCTTAAGAACGTCACGAAATTGATTTCAGAATGTAGAATATTTCAGAACATTAGATGAAACTGGACATTCTTTTGTTATATGTAAGTTTGTCAGTTCAATTTAATAATTTACAATCTGCTGTAGACTGGAGGAAGAAATGGCCTGTTAATTTTAATGCACCCAAAACCAAACAGCTACATTTTAATCGCCTGAAATAAACATTCAGCATGGCTGATGCTAACACCCAGGAGATTCACAAATTGCGCATTTTCGGGCTAAGTTTTCCTCTGAAATGGAGCGGAAAATGTATTTAATCCATTGAAACTTGGAAAGTTGGTCCACTGTATCCTGCTATACATTTTTCTCACCAGAATATAACTTACAAATTTATAAATCTAGCATTCGTCAATGCATTGAACATTGATGACATATCTGATCTTGTACAGATGCTTCTACTATGTATTTAGAAATTCTTGATAATATCCAAAGAATATTTTGCAGCTTCCTCGGTCATGACCCGTCAACTCATCTTCACTTTCTTTTCCATCGCAATAAAGTAGCTTCTCCGTGCCTTTTTCTATAAATATTTTTTTTCATGGTAATATTGCGAGTGAACTTTCCTCTTTGCTACCTCGACGTTCCGAATTTAAACATGGTAAGAGACTGACAGCTAGGTCCCTTTATTCTACAGTTGGAATTGAATTGCTACATATGACTATAAGTTAGCCACCTCAGTATTTTTTCTGACATCTTCCGTTTGTGGAACTCTTTTCCGACGCGCGCTCACCCGATAGAGAAATAGAGAGAAAGAGAGAAAGAGCGAAATAAAGAGAGAGTGATGGTGAGATATATATATATAGAGAGAGAGGGGGGGAGATAGATAGATAGATAGATAGATAGAGGGAGTGAGAGAGATAGAGAGAGTGAGTGATACTGAGATAGAGGTATAGATAGATAGATAGATAGAGAGGGAGTGATATATAGATAGAGAGTGATATATATATATATATATATATATATATATATATATATATATATATATATATATATATATATATATATATATATATATATATATATTATGAAATGGACAAAGTCCGACAATTATTTTAAGTCATTTTTATATCTATACATTCTTTTTATAGATACACATATTTAAGTAAATGCTCTGTTTTATAATAAACAGTATTAAACAACATTTACCGGCCTGAATTTTCTATGAAAATTTCTCGGACATTCAGGGCGGTAAATGTTGTTTAATACTGTTTATTATAAAACAGACCATTTACTTAAATATTTGTAACTATAAAAAGAATGTATAAACATAAAAATTCTGTTGAAATAATTGTCGGATTTTGTCCATTTCATAATGTGTGACGTCATTTGTTTATATTTGATACTCTTTGAGCTGAAATAAATGTACGTGAGAGATTCATGGGAGATTAAAGCTTAAATACAGTAAAATCGACCTTGCTACCCGAACGCTCCTCTGTGGCCGAAACGAACTATATGACCGTTCCGTATAGGATACAGGTTCGATCCCTGTCGGAGGACGAAAATTTTCTATGAAAATTTCTCTGACATTCAGGCCGGTAAATGTTGTTGAATACTGTTTATTATAAAACAGAGAATTTACTTTAATATGTGTATCTATAAAAAGAATGTATAAATATAAAAATGTCTTTATATGTATATATATATATATATATATATATATATATATATATATATGTAGAGAGAGAGAGAGATGTGTCCATATTTCTACGCTTTATATAAGTGGAGTATGATGAATTGTGCGTTTATATATAGCGATGAAATATTTGCTCACATATGTATATATGTGTGTGTGTATGTTTCTATATGTGCATGTAAGCAAACTATATGCACACACATACACACTCAAACATATGATAAAACATGTAAACATATATGTGGCAGTTTCTTCATATATAAGCATACATGTGTGTGTGTGTGCAGACTTCATTTTATTTTTATGTCTTCATCTTGCTCATCTTAATCATATCCTCTTAGCTGTCATTTTCTATCTCGAACCATCATCTACACTACAGATGTTCAAGCGTTATTGGTGTATTTTGTCCATCCCTTTTCCAAGTATTTGACATCTTATTTCCAATTCCTGTAATTTGCTCCAACCAATGTTTACTCCTATTTTTCGTTCGTAAAAGTTTAGCTTTTCTCTATTTTTTATTTCTATTTTTTCCTTTCTTACTTGTTTTCGCGCCAAAACTTCCCTCTAATTCACTAAGTTCAGCCCCCTGTCATGCGTAGATAATATTCTTTCCTTGAGTACACACTCGATTCAAATTCCAACCCTGTCTGTCTGGTTCGAAATTAATCGATAACAACTTTCAATTTTTGTGTATTTTTTGCTGTTACATCGGTTAAGTTTTTTGAAATTCTTTTTGTTTACAAACGTAGTTAATTTTCTTTTTCTTGATTCTTAACCCCAACGTAATATGTTTCCATATAAAACATTCAAGTACATGCATTACAGAACGTTTATGTGTATATTCGCGAGCCCGTTTGTTAATTTTCCCATCTCATATTTCTTTTTTTTTAATTCATACTATTTGTGTATTTATTAGTTTTCTATAATTATTTGTTATTTCGTATATAAAGCTTACTCTGTTTTAGTTTTATGCTCACTTAAGCTGCGTTTCTTATCGTACTTCTTAAAAGTTCCTATTTATGTATTATTTCCATTTAAAGTGAATTCGTTTATAGTGAATTTGCCTTTTATATTATTTACTGTTATGTTCAATGTCTTCCTTCCTAATTTCTTTCTTTCTTTCTTTCTTTCTTTCTTTCTTTCTTTCTTTCTTCGGTCCTTTCTTTCTTTCTTCGGTCTTTTCTTTCTTTCTTTCATTCTTCCTCCCTTCCTTGCAACTGTTTTTCTTTCATATTTCTACCGTTATCTTTCTTTCATTTTTCCAATGTTTTTTTTCTTTCGTTTTTTTGCTGTTTTATTTCTCTTTACTGATTGATTTTTAAAAATTTATTCTTTTATAATGCGGTTAATTTCCATATGTCTGTATTACTTTTCTTCTTGGTCTATACACAATTGGCTTTCTTTGAACCGTTTACATTCTTTCAGTTATCTATAGTTTTGATTTTTCTGTTTCCTATTTATTTTTTTATTTTTAACTTTTTGTCCATTATGCAAATTTTCCTTCTGTCTTTCTTTACATTTACAGTGTGCAATGGATAATTTGTCGTCTAATTTTCACAAAAATTAAAATAACACTGACATCTCAATTTAACATATATATGTACCAAAATTACACAAAAATATCTTGAAATACTAAATAGTAAATTTATTCAATAAAAATCAACCCCGGCCTCCAGACGACTTCGGAATCTACTGCATCTACTCTGGGCGGCCTTCTTGTTAAGATGGTGAATGCTGCCATAATCCTTGCTTTCAGTTCATTTTTGGCGATACAAAGAGCTTTATTGACCTTCCACGCATAATAATCAATGGGGTTGCAGTCTGGTGAGGTAGGTGGCCAGGTATAATGTGTGATGTTCTCGCAGATATTGTCTGGGTACTCCTGATTCTGGGCATATTGCAGAGTTCTGTTGCCAACACATAAGGGGTTTCCAGCAGCCACCATCTGAATCCAGAGCAGCACTACCACCTCAAGCTATTTGATGTCGGCCTCCGTGTTGAGTCTGAGAGTCTCATGAACAAATTCTGTAGTTCTTCTGTTATTGGAACAATCAACGCCAGTTTTCCGAGCTGCCATAATCACAATTAGACTCATCCAACTCTTTCCAAAACCTTTACACCATTGGTTTTCAACCAGGGTTCCGTGGAACCCTAGCGTTCCGCCAGTAAAGCTCAGGGGTTTCGGAAGAAACATCAGGCTCAAATTTCATTGAATGTTTAATGAAAATAAATGCAATCCAATTAAAATGAAGTTTATTAATACATGTGTAATAACCGTAGAAGCAAGATTAAAATTGTATATGGACGTATACAATATTTTTACAGTTTGTCTTTGTAATTTTTTGTAAATAAATCTGTAGATGAGTATTCTTATTTTATTTTAATAATTGAAAGCTTTCTTTCATTTTTCTGCTGTTTCCTTTCTCTTTACAAAGCTCATAAGCGAAATTAAAAATATAAAATTTCGCCAATTGACTCATTAACCCGTGTATTAAGACATTGTATTTCTTAAGTTACCAGAGTTTTACGGTTTTCAGTTTATTTTATTTTCTTTCTCCCTTATTAATTAAGAAATGTTCTTTCGTAATAAAAGATAAACATATCTCAAATATTATATTTAAAAAGTCCCTTTCTTCTGCATGATCTTTGAATCTACATAGTGTTTTCTCATACATTTACACTTCATCGCCGTGACATTTGCAATTTAATTATCTAATCTCTTATTCTGTTTCGGTTTCGACATTTATCTTCTTGTATTTATGTGTATTCACTAAAATATGCCGATGTTATATTTTCATACTGATACATATATATCGACAAAAAATCCTGTGTTTGATCAAATTGAAACGCTGGAACATATACCATAATGACTTATCGGCAGTTGCACTATTAACAACAGCGTGTTGATTGAAGATACATAAAAATTTACTGAAAGACCACATGACTAGGTAGCGAGAAGAAAGAACTAAGCATCTACTGTAAGAAGATAGAATGGATGGAAGAGAAACAGTCGAAGTATCGTAGGCAGAATATGTGATATAGAAATCACAAACGTTATTAGGAGAGTGAACGATGAATTTTAAAAAATAGACGTAGTAATAAACAGGAAGTATATGTTAGAAACAAAGAAAGGAGTTTTCAGATACCATTTAATATCAATTCACCAAAATAGATCTGAATGATGGAAGAACTCACAACTAAAGTGGGGACTTGAGACAACAGCGGTATAATGCTAGAGAAGGATGCTTAAAATATCATGAACTGAGCAATTATCGGATCAAATTTAAAGAAAAAATTGAAAAGGACTTTCATACAGAGAAAGATACTGTTGAAACTAATAGGATAAATAATGACAAATTTAACTAGGATAATTTCATATTACCATTTATAAAATACGATCTAAGTCCATATGCACTCTTTTATATATATACATATATATATATATATATATATATATATATATATATATATATATATATATATATATATATATATATATGATGCGTGCGGGATATTTTGGTTATTTTGTTTAGTGTGGGGTAATTGTGTTTACGTCGTTATTTTGATCATGGCCGAGACTGGTTGGTTTTCATATGGTACGCGAACTCCGTCCACATTTTTTTCCATGTTGGTCTTTCCTGGAAGTATAAAAGCTCCCATTTTCACAGTACAGCTGCCGACCGCCTGACGATTGCTTAAGGGCATGAAACTTGTTATGGTGGTCAAAAAGGTTTCTCATATTGTATGGTGTTCAGCACTTTTATTTCTGGTGTTCATACACGCAGACTATTTCAGAGGTGCTTATATTCTCTGTCTGTCTGTCTCTTTCTCACTCTCTCTCTATCTCTCTCTCTCTCTCTCTCTCTCTCTCTCTCTATATATATATATATATATATATATATATATATATATATATATATATATATATAAGGGATTAAGACAAATAAACTTTGTCACTTAACTGATTGATGTTATATTCAACACACCGACTCTGGATTTTCGAAGACGAACCTTTTTGTAATCTTTTGGTCCACTCGCCAGTAGGTTTCAACAATTGATTTTCTCATTTTCTTTATTTTTATACTAAATTAAAAAAAATCATGCGTTAGTTATTGGTGTTACTTCGATTATTATTAAATATTTGTTTTGGGTGTGTGTATGTTCATGTGTATATGTGTGGAATGTCATAGTCATTTCTCTTTTCACTCTCAATCGAAACAGGATTCAAGAAGTCAATACATAGCGAGTAACATTGCATTGAAATATTTGAAGATTGTAACTTGTAGGGAAACAACAATACGGAAGAGAGTTCCAGCGGTCGGAAGTGCGAAAAGGCAAAATTATTAGAATAGAACTTAAGTTTACCTCTAATTATTTTAAGATTAAAACGATGTGACCTCGTTACCAATCTAGTAGTACGCTTAAAACTATGCGTTCGAGTTAGAACAAAGGAGGAAATCTACGCATAATATCTCCCATGAAAAGACAGTGGCAAAATTGAAATACGGTGAGACAGTGACTGAAGTCGAGATGCCAGGTCAGGACCGATAACCTTACAGATTCTTCACTGAACAGAATACCAAGTCATATAGCAGGATCATCTGACCCGAAATGAGATCAATATTCAATGCTCGAAAGAATAGGAGATTTATAAATGTGAAATGTGCATTCTGAGAGAAAAAAATATCTGGCACGACACAGTTTCCCAACTTTCTTAGTAGTAGAACGAGCCATTCGTTCAATATCATCGCTCCACTTAATATGGGAAACGTGAGGCCAAGAAAGCGCAATTAGTTGCACCAGTAAACAACTGATAGGAAATCATTTTTTTTTCATTTTCGACAGCAGATGCCAGTTATAATTTGTCATACCCATGGGACCTTCTATTAATACACGGATAAACAAGAGTGCCATCAGAATAAATACAATGTTTGAAATGTGATAACATTCGAAAAGCTGTTCAAGAATATAATAAATAACGTATGTCGAAGGGCAGTGCTCTGGGGTACCCCCGGTTTAGTGTGAAATGATCTGAAGACGCGGCCATCTAACCTGTTCTTCATTACCCGAGCTGTTAAGTAAGATTGGGTTAATTTAAATATCCGACAACAGACCCCATAGAACTTGCACACATGGAGAAATCTAGTATGCCAAATCCAGTCAACCCCCTTGAGGATATTTAAATACGAAGCCAGAGTGCACAATTTTTATCTAAAAACTGATTGACAAATTCAGTAATAAACCATAACATAGCGGTTGGCCAAGTGTAACGGAAGCCATCTTTTTATCATTAATTAAGCAACAGCGTAGACGGCATCTTAAGTGTTCAGAATTTCCCTACACCAACACACTTCCATATACGACTAACATTGGTAATACATTTTTTTGTCTTTTTTTATTTAAAAATGGCTGACAAACAAGTCGGTAGTGCGAGTAAAACATTATTCGTAAAGACTTCCTCAAAGGTTTGAAGGAAAAGGAATGAACGAAGGAGAAAATTACCACAATAGAAACTAAAGAAAAAACCTGTCACAAAAGAAAGAAGAAAAGCAAGGAAAACGCAAAGGAGCAAACTACCCAATATCTTAAAGACCAAGAAAAAAAACAATGAAAAATAATGAATGTAGTTCTCCTCTTGAGACACCTATTCTCATATCAATGTAAAGGATTCAACAAATCTGCTATATATTGTTATATCTAGTAACAGGAAACGATTTATTTGTTGATCTGTCCAAAATGAGACATAATATGTGTAGCTTATAAAAGAAGCAATTTTCTGCAGAATCTTGACAGGAAGAAAAATGAATCTCTTTTAACTCTCAATACTGAGTATGGCAATGTAGACAATGAGTCATTAGGACGTGTCTTTTCTGCCCATCATCTTCCTTTTCAAGGTGAAAAGAGAGACTTTTTCAATTTATGCTGAAAGTTGTTATGCGACAGTGTCATGTAATAGCGCTTAACTTGGAGTAGTATCTTTGGATAACTTGCTACAAAATGTATTTTGTCCTGAAAATAATGTATCTGCACAAGCTAAGTTAGGATATTGCATTAGTCTTTAAGCTTGTTTAACTTAGATATCAAATGTACGCACAGTGTCGCCGGTTTTGTATTTTGCGAACTTCATAACATTTCTTTTTTCTCTTCACATCCTTAAAATATCAGCTGGCAGAAAAAGAACTTCTGTGGAGATGTGGGATAATTTCGATTACCTTCCCTTCCTTTTACTCTATTTACTGGTATCATTTTTTTCCATCAACATTTTATGAAATAGATTGCAGTATTTATTGGGTTTTTCTTCGGAAACTTCTTTTTGAACTGGTTTGGAACGTTAACATATTGATTATGCATTATTTTGTCTTCGACCTGTATGTACTATCCATTTTATTAGAAGCTGCTGTTCGTAAATCTCAAATTATGTGATTTTGTTATTTGGTACAGTTCTTTGCGATTCGGTATCGCCAGTCTGTAATATTCAGAGAAGTATTATATTTACCAAGATCCTTAAAGATTTACTTGCTCAAAGCCTTTTTAACCTTTGATCGTAGAAGGTGGTTGTATACCTTCGACAGTTTAGATATTTCTGAACAGGTTAGGTGTCACGCATGATATCTCTATGAAAGTCTCGATCTTAAAAGACTTATTTATGAACATGACCCCAGTTTTCATGTTGGTGTTTTCGTTTTGTAACAATGTGTTTGTTGGGGGAAACTTCCACTGACACAAGCTATTCTATGTTCATTTTCAATTTATCTGCTGATAATTAATTTGTTATAGCTGATCCATAAGCTGAAGTATCTGAAATGTTTATCATTTACTAATTCCACATTCGTTATGTTTATAATGAATTCAGTGTAAATGCTCTGATTGTTTTTATTCTACTTTTAGATAATAGTTCCCGTTTTGGAAAGGTTTATGTCATCAAAATAAATCATGTCATCATCAGTACATTATATTGGGAGTGAAAACCGGATTGTTGCCTTCTATTGGCAGATTTGTTTGGGGTGTTTATGGAATATATGGGCCTAGTTGTTTGAATGTTCGTGTTCTGATCATGAGACACGTGTTCGAATCTCAACAAGGTCTATTTGTCAGGAAGGAGACTTCCTGATGTCATCGGACTTGATCGAGGTCGATCCCACCATGCGGCACCTTTGGAAAGTGCATGAAAACCATATCAGGTGTTGAATCAAGCCTTGTGGGTGAAATTGGGAAGTCTTGATTTCCGTCGATAGCTGTGCCCGAGGGCTTGAGCGTGATGTCCTTGTTCAAATTGGTGATGACGCTAGATAACACGTTCTTTCACAGAAACTGTAACTAAAGTCTGCTCAGCAGAGTTGCAGTGTTGTGTACACACAAAATATGCCTGAGCAAGCGTCTGCAATAGGGATGGACTAGCCGCCCTAGTAGACGGTTTTCCTCGAATACGAGTGTCCAGCTATTATTTATTATTATGGAATAACAACTTGTAATATATATGTTATAATGCTCGTATCCATTGGTAGTTCGGGTTAATACTATTCCAAAGGAGCTCACTGGAATACACTGTAATAGTGAAAGAACAGCTTAATCAATTGCGTTAATATTATAATATTAGTCAATATTGTAGCTAGTGCAGCATTCATTGCGACTACTGCTCTACTGCGTGTCACGATTCCGACCACTTTCATAGTCAGTGGAAAACTCCATGCTCAATATTTTAGTGTGGCAAATTCGGACGTCTTTCTACGCAATATATGAAAAATATACGAACAAGTGTTGTCTCAAAAAATGTTTCTCACATATAAACTAAGGCAATGTTGAGAAAACTAAGTCCCACATATTAAAAATAAAAATAAAAAATAACTTTGTCAAAATTAACAAAGATTAATATTTTAATCCTCCCTTTTGTCTGGGCTGAGAAACGTTTTCCACTCACTCTCTGTAGTAATGGAATAAAGGGAGATTATCAAAGAGAAATTTATGGATACAGTTGTTGTGGATGTGAATTTTATTCATATTTTCTATTTCTTTTCTAGGCTTTCATAAATGCCCATGTAAAAGACGTAGAAAAACTTAAAAAAACAAAAAACAAACCTTTCATCTGCCACTGGTTTCCAACAAATATCTTTGTTCTGGTAGCCATGAAAATGAAAAGAATTTTCAAAATTTATTCTTTCTTCTGGTGGATGGGATCTCAAAACGAATCTGACATTTACTCAATTAACAGCAAAAATGTAGGCTCCAACGTGGCTGTTCCTGACAGAAAGTGGACTGCACTGTCCGTAACAAAGATGGCGTCTTTATCTCATGGTCGAATTTGGAGAATGGTGTCATTCTTTAACCTGACTCTATTTCATTGTGTCAGTATCCATTCTTTTTAATCATATCCATAGTTTGTGTTTTATTCCAGAATATATTATGACTTCATATCGATGGTTTCTACTTTGATTCTCTTATGAAAGATATTGTTATTTCATTTTGTTCAAAACGTTTCCTTTGCAGTTGGGTTCAATGAAACAAATATTTACTTTATTTCCAATTCGTAGATTTTTTTTCTATAGTTCTTAGTGACCTTTTTCAGAAGAACTATGTCTGCGTGATCTTACGAAGTTCCATCTGAAGATACTTAACTTGCATTAACACCGCAGTTTAAAAAAGGATCTACCCCAGCTGCATTTTGTTTTATTTAAAAATCCAGCCAAATTCAATTTGAATCAAAGGATATGCTTCAATGATGCTATTTATATAAAAAAAGCAAAAAATGAACCAACATATTTGCTTTCGACTATGAAATTTACTCATATTTGAAGAAAAAAAATTAGATATAAAACAAATTGTGAATATAAAACTTAAAGTAATCATTAACACGCGCCTGAAACAATATATAAAAAAAACCACAAATAAATAGTACAAAAATAACATTGAAGTTTACAGCATCAAATTAAAAAAAAAAATGGGTGTGTAGTAGCCTGAGGCGTAAAAATACAGAAAACTACATCGCCTCTACGTCATATAATCTCAAATCCCTACTGTTTATAAATTATACAGAAGTTGCATAATCATTTCCTTCTCTCATCCATTAATATTATGTCACTAGTTTCAAAATAAGTATTCTATTTTAACAAAACACTAATGGCTTTTTAACCATTATGTTAACATTTAGATACACAATTATGGCGTACCCAACGTTATCTACAGCGTGCCCACTAAAAAAGAGGAAGATGTATTATCATTGTTTTAAATTTCAAGAATAAATGACCTCGAGTAACCTTGAATAAATTTCTTGAATATTCATGACCTTGCATAATCACTTGATTCTCGTGTAATTACTTAATTGTTATTGGTTCTTTTATTATTGCTTAATTGCTACTCGACTCGTGACTCGTCATTTAAAGACATCTTCCGCCTTTCGTTCGGTCCTTCTCGTATGGCTAAACAACTCGTTGATTTTGAGAGTCAAGTTATCGTACTTTTCACAGAAGAACATCTCACGTGGAGATTGGCGAAATGCGCAGAATTCTTCCTGGATTTTTCAGTCACGTCAGTCGTCAGTTTTCAACGTTTGTTTCATTTTCTTCTGAATTTACTGCTTTTTTTTACTGGCACTCTACAATATCTACAATACCAAAGTCATAAACCAAAATCCCATTATATATGATTGATATATCCATGGCATATTCATAGCAACGAAAAATACACGAAACAAAAAAATAAATAAAGAAAAAACAGCAGGTTAATTCCATCCTAGACATTAATAATGAAATTAAGATTAATAATAGTATCTCTTTCCTCGACGATTTAGTAGACGCCAACAGTCAATCTTAATTCCTCACTGTATAAAAATAAAACAGAAGCAAAAGTCCGAGTATTTCCGATTATAAGTGTGACTGCAATCACTCATCTGAGCTGATATAAAATTGCTGCTATGAAAAACGGATTAAGAATTTTGAAAAAATATATTCTATGGACATTATTTTGCGTGTAATTAAGTAACGTAAAACAACCATGCTGTCGAGGGTCACATAAAGTTAGTTTAAAGAATTTGAAGAAATAACACGATGAACGATCCGAATATAAATATAAATATATCCTCTATATTATTCTACGATCAAAATATCATTAAAATTTATTAACCAGCTTACATCACTTAAATATTCTCTTATTTAAAATATTATGTAAACATTTCAAATCATCTAATCCAATATAAACTAATAACTCGAAATATCAAAAATCCCTCCTATGTAATAATATATATTTCATCAATTTTCTTATGAATTTGAAAAATGTATTCCCAATATAAATAAGAAAATGAATTCTTATATCGGCTATTTGTCGTAAATTGATTGCCACTTGTCCAAACTTTGTTGAATGCATGCACATACCATCAACATACGACTAAGAATCAAAATTATCATATGACAAACAGTAATAGATAATATCAAATATGATATGGCAGTTATTGTAAGGAAATACTTAATCATCCCTCAGCTATTAGTATATATAAAAATTTCGTATTAGACATTTTTTTCACCAAAGAATGCGGTATATTTCAATATTTATAGAATATTTACCAAGTAAAATTTAACCAGAACAGCTGATGACTGGACCAATTTAATTTTCTGGTATGAATATACGGTGCAAATGTTAGTTATATCTAAAATGAACATTAGAAAGCCCTGGTAAGTGTTTTTATTAAAGGTATAGAATTCAGACTTTGATGTATCCCCTAAGCCAGATTCTGGGCAGATTGTAGCAAGTGCATTTTTATGTTCAACACATAGGGTCATTAGCAAAAAGATTAAGGCCACTTTGTGATTTGTTTATCTTAAATTTAAAAACAACACATTACCATGAAATATTCACGTATTTGTAAATGATGATGACCATATGGCCTGACGATAATGTATAAGCATGAAACAAACTGTCACCTGTGGCTGATGACTTCAATGTACACTATATATATATATATATATATATATATATATATATATATATATATATAATATCTGGATAAAATAAATGAAACAAAATTGGTTGTTTTTTTTATGAAAGTATTTATTTCTGTGTTTTTGTATATATTTATTTATTTAATATTTCAGACCACCTAGGTCTTTCCTCAGAAATCAAATGAGATACTGTGTTTGTGTGTTTGTTTACAGCGTTTGTTTGTAAACAAACACACAAACACAGTATCTCATTTGATTTCTGAGGAAAGACCTAGGTGGTCTGAAATATTAAATAAATAAATATATACAAAAACACAGAAATAAATACTTTCATAAAAAAAACACCCAATTTTGTTTCCTTTATTTTATCCAGATATTATATACATATCAAGAAAGTATACGTGGCCTCTCATTATGCTATATATATATATATATATATATATATATATATATATATATTCAAATTATTCGACCCGACATCACTTAGGTACTTATTTTTTGTAAATATGCCGCAAAAATTACTGCATGATAAATATTTGTGACGATGTTTATTCCTTAAATTATTTATTTCTTCCATTCATTAATATATAAGGAACATCTGATTTACAAAGTACAAACTGATAACATGTCGCGACAATTTTACAAAAATTAATATGTATCTGACATTTTAAGAAGCCCAGGTCAATTGATCTGAGGAAACGTTTTCGTATAAAGTACAAAAAATATGATATATGCTTATTTGGCCAGATTCTGGAAATAAGTAGGTTCAATAATTTTACACCCCTACTTGTATATACAATATCTCCTCATCCTTTATCAACTGTAATATCCTCTTTTGCTATGAAATATTACAGAAATATTCCTGATATATTAACAATTTGTACGAATGAAATATTAAAAGATTTTTACATGGACATTTTGAAAAACCGCGAGTATCCCTGAGTACTTAGCAAAGACAAATATTTCAATGTTAAAATTTAAAAACTTTACTTGTAAAATTCGCCAGATGTTTAGATAACAAATCTTATATGTGGTTAACCTTATCGAGAACCTGATACCGAACATAAATTATGGAAGCGTTTATGATTTAATTTTCAGGGAGTCTTTAACTGTTTTAAAATAGTAACCTTCATGAATCAGAAACACATGAATAATACCGTCCTTCCCACTGGAAGAGAGATATCTTACATATCCTTAAATTTTTTTCGAATTCTCTAATACCAATATGCAGGTCTGATATCAAACACTCGTGCCCCTCGCCACCAGGAGCTATGATACAACACATTATAATCTTTTATCCAGGCTGCTCCTCTCTACTTCCTCTCAATTTTCATTAGGAAGTATTCATATAATTTTTTTACTATAACCTAATTATGTACAATAATGGATCATATGCAATATAGGTGAACAATTCAACTAGCAAAAATTGAAAATAAATACAATTTCACAAAATAATAACAAGGCCGAAGTGGGATGTGGGCTGAGGCTGGTCACCAATGACTTTCCTAAACATAGCTATTCCGATTCGCAACCCTTATTTACAATTTAACTCTTCATCAGCATTTGATCTAAAATATACCATAATAGCTCATATTCACTGGTATTCTACTAAAATACCCATGAAAAATTTATAAAAAATTCTAAAAATATATGGCAGGAAGTGAGGGGGAATGGGATGAACCCAATAACGAAAATAAAGTACAATCAAACATTCGGAATAAAAATTTAAAAAAAATCACATCAACTTAAATGTTCCTTGTTAAAAAATAGAATACTTTTAGTACATTCAACGTTATGCATCAAAATTAGTGAATTTTATGTAGTGTTTACTTGGGAATAAAACAAATCCACGTATTTGAACCAAAACAGATCCAGGATGACGTAAAATCTTCGAGAATTTTTCACCCATTAATAATCGTGCTTAGTGTAATTTTAGCGTATATAAATATCAGTAGAAAAATGAAAATGTTGATAGGGTATCGAGGCAAACCACTGCTCGGCACCCCAATCAGAGAACCCCCTCAGTCGAGGGACACCGGGGTAGTATGCACCGGCCCTTTCAATATGCCGATCAGAACGTCAACGAAATGATATCGTTAGAAATTCAGCAACATTTGTTTTAATATTTCAAATATTTGCTCATTTTTCATCTTTGTCCTCAATTCTTGCGTTAGAAACACTTTACAGAAAAATAAAACGCACGTCAATTTGAGAGATGATTAATAACATAACGAATGGGATCAAGATGAAAATATCGGTTCACTCGGCAAAATAATTGCGTACAAAGTGTAATATATTTATTTAAATTTTTCATGCATCGGTACGAGAATCAGGTTAGAGTAGAAGCGAACTCTGTCCTGACCGACACTTATATTAAGAAGGTAAACCATGACGCCAGTCGTTGAAGAAAACATGGGTCGCTACAAAATAATATACATCTGTTTTCTCTATGCTTTTGCGATTCGTGACCGTATATCTAAACGAACGGAAGAGAAACTAAAGCATACAGAGATACATTGCCAGATGAAATTAAGTGTTTGACTATGTAATGATATGTAAATTAGGTACTGTATAAAAGGCAGTATCGTTATACCTACGGAAGAGTTATATTCTCTTGGGTGAGATATTTTTACTTGGGGAATTACTTTGCTTCTCACTGTCAAGTCTACGTCCCGCTGTAAAAAGAATTTATTTAATGACGTGTTGAGTAGTATTTGTCAACATTAATTTTTTTTTTTTTTGCAAATAGAATTTTGGTTTAATTTCCTTTACGTTTTGATTTATTTTTGTTGGTTTCGGGAGATATTTTTGAATTAGCTTTTTCAGTTTTCTTTTCTTTTTTGCATTTTTGTAACTACCGTCTAGCTTGAAGCTAGTTTTCATTTGATTTTGGTTAATCTTTTATTTTTTGTTTCTTTTAGTTTGCTGTAATTGTTTTTAGTTTTATACGTGTTCCTCTCCTCCTTTTTGTTCAAATTTGATTTTCTTTTCGTATTTTTTCTAAATTAAGTCTAGCTGCTACAGAGCAAGAGGCTAGGTAGCAGGCTGGAAGTATACTAACAGCAATAACAAGGAATATATGAGTACCCGGAAGACAAGTGTGACCTTACATGGTAGTGTCCGTGGATATTACCTAGGACGGGCCCGGAGTCCAGCTGGAGAAAATTTGGACAGAAGTACAGGCAAATGACAGAACGTTGGTTCGGATTTGGCTCCGAAGTAAGTTGTCCGTGAAAGGTAGGTCAGGGGCGTGTGTCAGTTTCGTCTTTCCTCTCATCCTTTACCGTTTTCCTGTATTTCCCTCTCTCTAAGTAGCATAAAAAGGTGACTGAACGCTAGATCTCCTCCCTTTCGGTGGGTAGTCGAAAGCATTATATTAACATACATGCCTGTACCGAACGTCCGTGTCATGGGGGGGGTTAAGAATGTCATACTTGATGGGTACCGACAGGGTTAGGATTAACCAATTTGTAAAACAGACATCTACCACGTATTCAGGGTGGTAGCCTGAAACTATTAAAGTCGCGGATAGAAAAGCCACTGCTGTGAGGCTGGTGCTGAGGATAGTGTTTTCAAGAAATGGAGTTCCAAAAACCTTGCTTTCCGAAAATGCACCAGATATTTGTGAAGAAAATTGATGTGCCTTGTTAAAACGTATTGGCTGCATTCCATGAAAAAAAAATACCTTGCCAGACACAGTGGGGTTAAAAGCATTCTTTCCAATAGATTGTGATATATAGAGCTATTTACCCAGATTACTCCTAAGTTATAGAACTATTCTGCATGAACACAGAAGACAAAGTTTATCCCCAAGGATATGGAGGCAAACAAATGAACTCCGATTATCATGTTATTTGCACCGAATAAAGTGTGTGATACAGGAAGAACAAGGACTCAAGTTCTGAACGGAGAATGTTGTGGTGCTGTTATGACGTTGGTTTGGGGTTTGTAGAGACAGACGACAAATAACACGTAACAATAAAAAGGGTTTTAATAGGTTGGTACAAAGGTACAGAAATCGCCTGAGTAGTCTATAACTAGCTCAGCCAGGAACTTCCCGCACTTCCTGTCTCTCGACGTGCCACTATTTAAAGTCTTTGTTCGCAGACAAGTTCATCTTCAAGAGGGGTGGTAGGTTTCCGACACATCAGGTGCAAAAGTGATTTAATACAATTGTGTTAACAATGAATAGACAGAGCGTACTTGCTGATGAAGACCAATTTAAAACCACAAGAGTGCATGAAGTTATGGAAAGGAAGGTAGAAGAGGAAGCAGAAGAATAGACGACGCAAGAAAGAATGAATGAATCGTAGTATGGAGCTCGATCAAGTTGACCACCAAACATATGAAAATGAAGAACAGAAGAGGGGGCAGAAAGTAAGTGTATCCTTTAGTAATGACGAACAAGACGGTGATGAGAGTGACTGAAGATATCCTTAAGATTCAAATGAGGAAAATCAGTTATTAATAAAAAAAAAAAAAAATAAATAAAAAGATTCACACTGAGAGACGGATTATATCTCCCAGGGTTGTCCGCAGAAGTCAAAGATTAACTAAAGGTATAAAACCTTTTAGGTTCAGGGTGTGCAATGATATGTAAATTAGGTACTGCATAAAAGGAAATATCGCTATACTTACGGGAGAGTTAGCTTCTTTTGACGAGACTACATCTATCAGAAAGAATACTTATCATAATAGCTTAAAACATAAAAATGAAGGTACAAGCGGGAAGAAAGAATGTACTGAGGCATTTGGAATGAAATTGGAATGCAAGTAAAAACTTCATATTTGCAACTTAAAACCAGACTCAAATTGTTGTCCTTACGAACAGAGATAGGTCTAGATAAACACACAAAAATCATGTTTAGCACATTTCGCATCTAAAAAAGCACTATACAAAATTAATTATTAATTGTCGTTATTTCAGTAAAAGGACGTAAAATTTTTATCTTTAATATAACTTATTTTCGAATTTAAAAATATGAACGATTCTTCAATTAATTTTGGTGTTATATATTTTGTAATTGTACTTACTAAAATAAAGATAGCAGAAAATTAAAAATCCTAAAATGCTTTATATTTCAATTTTAGAATCCTGTTTCGTACATTATATTTTCCAATCAAAAATAATTTGAACATTCTAACTGCTCTGACGATCTTTTCCCCCTGTGACCCGACTACACGAATTTAAGCATGCTGCTAGATTGGCATCTAGGTCCTACCCGTTTACTGTTGAAATAGCTAAATGCAAACGCCTCTTCTACTCCAACAGTCTCTTTCCTCGCATTTCCTGACTTCTGTTTACTTTCTTCCTTGATAAATACAATCTTCAAAAATTTACATGCAACATGAATCGCCTTCATATATGTTTTTGAATCCCGTTAATCTTTTGTCCTTTCTTCAATCCTCCCTGTACTTAGATTTTTCTCTCACTTTCAATCGATGTAACTCCCTGCGTACAAATGATATTTCAGCCTTGAAATAATTAAAACATGACAGAAAATACAAAGGAAATATTCTTACTCCTTAATTGTTAATTTAAGAAAAACATGAATGATTTCAAAATTTTATATAGACATAAAAAGGTTTTTCGCATATTATTGCTAAACATTAACAAATTTCAATGTGAGGTTATATTTCTATTATCTATTTATTTGCGATAAATACGGGTGTGGGTTGAAAAATTCATGCAAAAGGCATTGTGGTTATTGACTATCTTCAAAAGGGTCACACCATCATTGGAGTGTAATATGTCAAGTACCTGAGGCAGATATGGAAGGCTTTCAAGATCAAACACTCAGGAAAACAGACGAAAGATGCCCCTTTTTTATTATGACAATGCACCATAACGCAAGTCCTTGGTTTCAATGGCTATTGTGAATGAATGTGGCTATTAACTGGTTGATCCACACTATTCTTCTGTTTTGGCCATGTCTGATAATCATCTGTTCCTCAACATGAAAAACAGTGGGATAGGGGCCCCTATCGGAATGATGATGACATCATATCTGCCATTGTTGACTTTTTTAATCAATAAGATGAAAGCTTCTTCACCAATCGAATCCAAGCACTGCAGCACCAATGGAAGTGGTTTGAGGAACGCAAAGGGAACTGTGAAAAATAAGCTTAATTTTTTCACATTCCATTTGAGCCAGCCTATGTAATTTACCACCGACCATCGTATAACAGCTGTTACTATTCTCTATAAAGAAGAGATCTTCTATGGGTAGTGCCACATAGGACATGCCTCTCCATAACTACGTATCTTTGAGCTTTTAGTAAAGTTTGTCTTTTCATACTGAAAAATTGAAATCATTTCCCTTTCAATATTCAAGATTACACGAAAAGGTACTGTTCACGTTAGTAGATATATCAGTCGGTCAGTTATGTGCCATGTGTGATACATGATTAGAACGCGGTTTCTCTTGCAATTTGCCTATAGATAGAAGAATAAGAAGAAGAGGAATCATACCTTTCTCAAGGGTAATAGCACGTAGGTGAATGTAGTGGATTCGATTGGAATTCGAACTCGGAACGAGAGAAAAAGTGTAATGGGTTGAGATACGTCGACAGAAGAGCGGCCCAATGTGATCATTCCCACGATAGATACTCTAGAGAAAATGCAAATCAGGTGTAAATTAGAGCATATCAGGCGAACCAGATTGAGAGTATGTCTAGAACAAATTGAAACATGACAAAGTAGGGATCGGGAGCCTTATGCTTTGCAAGGTGCAGGAAATGCGTGATCAGATTTAGTTACGCCGTTCTCGGGATTCTGATCCATATAAATAATCATCTTTGGAACTAAACATAGAGGGAATGGCAAAAGTGAGTGAAAAATACTTGGGTAAGCATGGAACATTCTTCTAGAGTCCATGCAAAAATCATACCAACGGTTCCGAAGACACTATAGGGCGAATAACAATGTTTTATCCGATTGCCAAACGAGTAAAGACAGTTATGTTGCCTGAATGGCAAGCTGACAACAGTCACATAAATGTAAACAAAAACTTAATTTTTAAAAAAATCTCAAGTTTGTATTATTTCAGCTAATACTAATGAAGCTTGACGTAATAAAAAGTTCAGATTAAAGATATGAATACATCAATTATTTAGAAAATGCTTTCTTTAAATTTAATAAATGAAAATATGGTGTTTATTTAAAATAAGAAATGTCGACAGAAATAAAATCTGACGCAATAAAAAAGTCGGTTTGAAATATAAAACAATTCTTTAGAAATTACTTTTTTACGTTTCAGCTTTCAAGAAAACTAATCTGAATGAAGGAAATGTGCTTTCCTTAAATATATCAAAAAGAGCCTTGATTATTGTGACCTTCTTCGTGGGCAAGAGGTAAATCAATCCGAGTCAAACAGTAGTTTCCTTTGTAAAAGGGAATGTAGGTTCCATTGCTACTGGAGGACACATAATATTCAGTAAAATTTCTTGAAGTCATAATACACATTGTTCATTAAATACAAATGTGGTGTCTATTTCGAATAGAAAATGTTCATTATAACGACCTTTGAAGTAAAAATCAGAAAAAAATCCATCTTTAGAAATCTAGATATATACATAACGTATTATCTCCTATGTTGAACACCTTTTCCCCTATAGGAAGTTTATATATATATATATATATATATATATATATATATATATATATATATATATATATATGTATATGTATATATAGAGAGAGAGAGATAGTTTACGAAAACTAGGTAATCCGTATGGGTAGACCCAAGGAGGATAAAATCCAGAGATATATATTTTTTTTGTCATCCATAGACAGACAGTTTCGCTGTTTCACAGCTCATCAGTGTGGATAGCCGTCCGGTTGCCTCTAGCTAGGATTGAAACCCGACTGAATTGGCGACAGTTGGAACTTCTACTACTAAGCTGTCGGCGCACGGCAGGGATGGAGGTGAATTTTAGCGTGTTTATTTTTAGATTTAGATAAACACACATTGACTGATAGTGACTAATTCTTTATAAATTCCTAAGAAGAATTCACAATGTTATTTGTCTTGCCATGGCATCTATGCTTCAGTCACTTTCCCACCACCGTAATGTAGCTTTCCGTTGACTTTTCTATAATTTCATGGTAATTGTTCTATTGAATATTAAGAATTAGTACGTAGACTTTATGAATTTAAGCGCATCACTAGAGTGGAAAAAAAGGTATCATCAATTTGCAGTTGAATTGGTGAAGTGAAACCACAAGTTCTATGCTAAGAGTTTCTTACATGGCATTACTCACTTGGAGAACTGTCTTTTGGCTCCACACTTTCCAGCCAACTTTGATCTTCAAAAGTTTAAATGCAGTGTCAATCATTATCGAATGCATTTTCTATTTCTCTATTTTTATTTTTCACTATCCTTAAGAATGTTTAAATTTTTCTTATTTTTTCACACTCAGTTACCTCGTGTATCTTAGTTGTTCTACTGCATTTCTTGGGGTGAAATGATTTAAAATAATCATTTCGCCTCATGAACTCCTTTTGTAAATGCCTCATCATCGGATACAGAACAACATGTGGACTCCATAAAGATTATATAAACTAAACCTGTGTCTACTAAGAGATGCTGGTTGAAGTCCCTCGTTCCGAATCAATTCCATCAATCTCAGAAATTTACCAAACAAAATTATTGTTAATAATGATGAGATAATTCCATCAATCCCTCGTGTAAACATCAGTTTAGGCAGACATCTGTGAATGACTACGGCACACAATAGAAGGGTTTAACCATTGTCCAATATTCATTTACATTTTGTTCCTTGCTTATTTATTAGTTTTTCTTTTATTTATGATAGTTTCATTTCTTCCGACCACGTCAATAAGGACTATCTTTATTTGTCCTGTGATCTAAAAATAACATACAGTAATTTGTAATAAGGATTATTCTATTCATTTTTATATTAATATATTTTAAATACTCCTCGTCTTCAGTATGTTAACGAAAGTGTCTTTATGTTGGAAAAAACATTTTTAAAAGAACATAAAAGAAAACTACATCCCTTTGCATTCAGAGTGTTATTTCGGAATCTGTCTGTACTGACATTCAAAGAAGACAGCATTTTCGATTTTCTTTGATCAAAAATAATTTTAAGATTGTCAGCGAAATATCTCCAAATTCACTTAGGCTTATTTATCTCCTGACATATAAATCTGTTGTAAGAAAACAGGTTATAAGAAAACTAAGATCTATGTTATTTACCTTTCTAAAAAGTCCTTAAAAAGAGGAATGATGGAATTTTTATAAATTCTAGGTTCACTGCAAGAAGGCATGCATAAGTGTGTTTCTACACATTTTATAAATATATATCTGCATTATTGCACTAAAATCTATTTATTTACCTATCTATACTGGATGTCCGATATAGAATAACTGCCGACCATATCCGCTGAAGTCGATTCTTACTTTGTCCCGAACTGTTCTAGCATTAGTTCAGTTTAAGTTAAGATCAATTTATTGAATTCAGCCAAAATATGTCTTACTATCGTTTTGTCTTTTGTTCTATCTCTCTTTCTTTTACACACTCATATCCATGAACAGAGTTATGCCCAAACACATACATACATACACCTTTACACAAATGCACACATATATTTCCCGAATATACAATCCAGTAAACGAAAATAAATATACTTTTATTGATATAAATCAGCGGAATGTCTGTTCAAATATGCGTATCGAATAAAAAAATCGTTTAAGGGATAACACCCTTATATATATATATATATATATATATATATATATATATATATATATATATATATATATATACATATATATATATATATATATATATATATATATATAACAGCAACACTTAATATTTAATCACACTATTACTTATCTTATAAATAAAGTACCTGTCAGTATATAGTATAAGTGACAGCTTGATAATATATGTGTGTAAATATATATATATATATATATATATTTGTAACATATTTATGTGAAATACTTGTGTCCAGTAATTTATGTTTCTTATTACCCCCAAATCATAAATGTCAGTTATTTTAATTTTTGTTTAACCTTTAGAAAATTAATTTTCTTTAATTAAATCAATGTTACATGATCTGACCTGTATACAGTAATTAAATAACCTGAATCAATGATTTGTCGATACTCAAAATGACATTAATTTAATACACATGGCCTCTTTAAATTTTGTCCCAATTCTAGGATTGTTGGTAATAGCTGGATTCAGAAAAAATAACTTATTTCAGAAAACAACAAAAAAGAAACAAATTTAAATAAAATAAAGTACATAATACATTATGTAGACATATCCCAAACTGCCTTACTGAATGAAGTACGTCATGTTGTGAGGATGAAATAGGTTCCATATTAGCTTCTACTCTCTAACTGACTAAAATATATGATTCATGTTTTCTTTTTTGGAATTACCAGAAAGACATCCGTTGCCTTTGGGGGGATATCATAATGTAAAAGATTATAACGCCGACTGTATTATATGAAATGTTTTTGCCTGATTTATACAAGAGATGGGATTATGAAAGTGAACACCCAAGAAAGCTAACTATTAGGTCCTGAAAGAATTCTTCCCAGATTATTGATCGCCTTAAGATATTTATATTTTAGATTCCACGCATCAACTAAAGGCGTTTTTTTAAGTGAATTCGTAAAAGAAGAATGACTAAGGTGCTGTTTTAGTTAAAAGTTTCAATTAGAAAAAATATCTAATATCTTTCCAAAAAATGAAAAAAAAATATTGAAAAATGACAATGAAAATAGTTTTTAAAAAGACGAAAAAGGTTGTTAAAAATATAAAAAGTAAAATCAAAAGAATTAATATAATCAGGAAAAAGAAATAAAAGTTATGAAAAAATTGGGGACATAATAACTAATGCATTGCATTTTTCTCGGCTAAAAGGTTAAGGTGTTTTATTCGTCCTGATTAATGGTTTTGGATATGAAAGCACCAAGTGTCAGTGGAGTCGGGAGAAAGATTTCGCTAGCAGTGAGTTCTTTAGCAATGGTTCACAATGCAAATGAAGTGCATGCGTTCGGTGGTGTGAGGATGAGGCGATTAAATTGATTGTAAGGGAAGTACAAAATTTAAGGTGGTTGAAGAACGAACATGAAAATAATTTATTAAAATGATATTTAATAAACAAAAATAATGAAATAAAAGACAAAAATAATACAAATTAAATTTTAACAAAGTAACAAATAAACGCAAAGCAAAAGAATGAGGAAAAAGTTTCAGCGTAAAACCGGGAAAAAGAAAAGAACACTTTAAAAGGGAAATTAAGAAAAGAAAGAGGGGGACAGACGAAAAAGGTGTGAATGAACGACAAAAATGTTTTAACGTAATAACTGACAGTCTTAGTGCCCATAATATGTAACATAGACAATGCAGTAAATAAAGATTTATCTCTTCGCTCTGCTGTTTTGTGTTCGGTCTATTCCAATATTCCTGTGAATACAATATGCAGTTTATATCCTGTCAATTAATTTATTTTATTAGATGTCAAACGGAAGTTTATAATTCTTTTCTTAAAATTAAATGTTTACAAGCAAGCTTCGATTTCGGCAAATCTGTCACAAATATTTTTCACTTCAATGTCTTCTGACCTCAGTATCTTATTCTGCATTATTTATTTTGACATTTCCAGAGATTAAATTTCTTATATTCAAAGGAATACTTCAAAGAAGAAAACTGCAATGAACAAGGAATGACATATAAATTACATATGTTTATTATAAAACTCATGTTAAATCATAAATTAATGTTTATTGAAATTAGTTTTTCAATGAAGTCAAGTTAAGATCTATTAACAAACACGGTAAATATTTTCTGTTTTGCATGGATTACATTTCTACCTGTTAATGGTTGGAAGAATGCATACTAAGCGTCAATGTTTAAAATCTGCCAAACCAGATGCAAAATGAAGGGGTTCACCAGTTTAAATGAATAAAAGGACAAGTGAAAAAGCTATTCGTAGGCGACGCGTTTCGCCCTCTGTTTCAAGTCAAATATGATCTTTGATAATGTCAATTCGAGGATGAAACGCGTTAGCTAAGGATAGTTTTTCCTCTTGTCCTTTTATTCATTTTGTCGCTTTATACATATACTATATCTGAAAATAATTTATATATATATATATATATATATATATATATATATATATATATATATATATGTGTGTGTGTGTGTGTGTGTGTGTGTGAATTATCTGAAAATAATTTATATATATATATATATATATGTGTGTGTGTGTGTGTGTGTGTGTGTGTGTGTGTGTGTGTGTGTGAATTATCTGAAAATACTTTATACGCACACAAGTGGGTAAGTAAATGTATAGGCACTTTCGCCATAACACATCTCTTTATGTTTGTCCCACTGCCATATGCTCATGTGCGTTTATGTTTGAACCTATTGAAGTCACGTGATCGAAGTTTGAACTTGATCTTGACAGTTTTCTTGCTTCTATTACAGTATAAACATAGCCGCCCCGTTAACAGTGTGCACCAAAGAGAAACAAAGAGAAGGGACCCGACAGTTCACTTGACAAATTTTAAAAACATCTACGCATCTTTGTGAGTGATGAATTATTTTTAATCTTAGATTTTATTCTCAATATACGATATGTCAAAATCCTATTACTGCTTCATCGTTATTTTTCATGGCGAATACTCAAACGAGCTATGTTTCTTAATTCCACCTGGTTAGACATTTCCAGCTAAGACACATCATGTTACGTACACAGAATTCATTTATTCTCATACACATCGTGTTCCATTGGTAAAAATCTCGCTTAAACAGTTTCTTCTTCAGAACCGTTACTTTGCAGAACAAACTGCAAGAGGATGTTTCCCGACCACTGCAATTTTGCTCACTTGACTAATATGGTCAACCGTTATCTATCAAACGTATACTCATTATCAGAGCTTACTTCCTTCTGTTGCGTCCATACAAGAGCCTTACTTAGAAACCACGTATTTTGAGTTAATCTTGTTTCTTGTATTGCGTGAAAAATCTATAAAAAAATTTTTAAAAAAGAGTCTGAAATCCCCGATGTCTGATAGTGGTGTGCAGGTGGTTTTTTGAGTCATAGATTGATATATCCATATTCACATGCTCTGGATACGAATACTCGGAGCATATTGAAACATATATATTCCCAAACTAGAGAAAAATAAGTACTGCGTTCAAAAGAGAACGCCGGAAACTTTACGGTAGGGCATCCAATTTAATTGTGCAAAGATTTCCCGGCTGACTTTTGACTAATTTTCCTTTTCATTTACTTAACACACTTCCGATTTTGGGCTCATTTTGACACAGTCTAATCTAACACACTTTGTAGCATCGTAGTAGGGATACGTTTATATTTCTCATTTACACAAATGAATGGCGTACGTTGAATGGAAGGAGACACAAGGGGTTCCTTTCACTAATTAGCACGATGATTCAGTTCACATTAGAAAGTGTAATGGCGATTATGTTTAATTCAGATTCATACCACCTGAGGATTGTTCTAGAACAAATCCGATTTCGAAACTTAATAATCGCAATACTTTTACAACAACAGACATTGATAAATGATTACATGGTTATTTCTTTTGCGCAGCCATAGTAAGTAGCATGTAGATTCATAACACGTCAAATCTCAGTAAAAGAAAGTTTGAATTTTAAGGATGAGGAGTTATAATTAATATATAATTTACATTCGGTCAAATGTCCTCATCATTTTTATTATTATCACGATATTTCGGCAATTGTGCTCGTCAGCCTTCTTCAGGTGTCTTTCCATCTATGTTATTCTAAGGAATTACAAACAGAATCCTCTATTTAATCCGCTTTAATCTCCTAGTCTATTGTCAGACGAATGTGTGAGAATGTCGGGAGATAAAAACCTCGACAAGTGGATCAAAGTTTTGGTTCGGGAACTTGGTAGCATAATAGTTATGAGTTCAATTCCTGGATTGGTTAATGCAGACAGAGACTGTGGGAAGAGGAATGTGAATAACTGAGCAGTCTTCGAGTACCTATACTGATTTCCATCAGCATGGCTGATGCTAACCTCAAGGGAAGTAACTCATTCTCGAAATAATTTTTTTCCGTTCGAATGAAGTGTAACAGAGAATCGGGTTAACCCGATAAAAAAAACTCCAAGTTGGTTACATGTGGTGCTTACAGCACCAAAAGTTGCGTCCTCATCCGCAATAGGCTGTTGAGAGAAGACCTTCTACTTAGAGTAGGTGGCACTGACTATTTGTATATGAAAGGTACTAGACAGGTATTAGCCAATAGTCATTGTGGGTCTGAGACTGAGATACCTATATAACACCAGTGTTTTTTCTCAGTCGAGGGTGGGTGCTGCCGATGTGAAGACGTGCGAAGACCAGACCAGACCAGACCAGACCAGACCAGACCGAACCGGACCGGACCGGACCAGACAAGACCAATACAAACATTCTGTTGCATCAATTCTTAGGTTTAGGGCTAGGACAATTGGCTTATGTGTCGTGAAAAACATTTTTCTCACCAGAATCTACGTTACACATTTATATAATGCATTGGATATTACTGTCACATCTACATTCGTACTTCTGCTATATATTTAGAAATTCATGATAAAATAATAAAAAATAACCTTCACTGTTATCGACACTGAACCGACATCACTGCTTTAATCACTTTTCGGCTGGCGTAACGTAATTTCCTTGGGCCATTTCTATAAATATTTTCATGATAATTGTTTTGATTGGCTTTACTTTTTGATAACCCGACATTAAAATTTTAATGCGCATTACTATATCTGCAGCTCGGTTTCATCATTTTACATTTGAATTTACTAGATCTAGGATTTATGCTAACCGTTTCTTCTCTGGCATTTCTTTTTTATGGAAATTTCTTCCAGCATTTTACTTTCCAAACAACATTGACCAAAAATATGTAAATGCAATATTATACGTTATATTTAGTCTTCTTATTTTATGTCCTTTTATTGTTCTCTCGTAGCCATGTTTTTCTTTTCTCATATCTTTTCACACTCACTAACCCCATACACTTTTGTGGCTTGCTTGGCAGAAATGATTAAAAAAAATTAAATAAATACCAAAGAAGAGATATCCATTGACATGGGCATCAGAAAGATATCAATCTACTGCTTGAGATTAAATAAATAATTCAGTTCAAAATTATGTGAATGTCACCCATAACGATTGAAACCAGACGCCTAGCGACACAGCAATCGAAATGTGATAATAACTCGCTGATGAGGACATTGCACTTAGTTTAAATCATGCAAATAATATCGGTATTTTTTTATGTTATATACTATAGATAATGACTCAAGTGAAGAGAAAAAATATCATGGGAGATTAGAAGTCAGTCCTGTTAATTTTTGAATCCATTTAAAGATAGAATTTTGAATTTCAGTAATAGCTTCCAATGGCATGGCTGTTGCAACGGAATAATTCTAATCTTATTATTACTTGCTTAAGGCTCTAAAGAAATAAGATGTCTATACATAATATCATAAACCTCCACATGGGCGTATGTATGTGTGTGTGTGTGTTAACAAATCACGCTGAAGCAAATGGTTTCCTTTCGATTGCCAAAGTTAGGCAGCGTAAAGCCCGGTATATACTTAAACGGGTGAACACTTGGAACATCCGGAAGTCTAAGCAATGTCACATTTCATATCATTGTGTTATGATTCGGGCTGTAGCGAATCTGTCAGTATCTTTCCAGGAAACTATTCGAATCGAAAGCGGCATAGGCAATCTCCAATTAAATTGACAAGTTCCTGTCATTAAAGCAAAACTTTCTGTAGTGTAAGTCACTTCCATCTTGTGCATAGTATGCGTGACTATAAACAATCGCAAAAGTACCATCGTATTCCGGAGGCTATATGGAAAAAGAAATAGCACACAAAAGCATTTATCAAATCATTTCTTTCTTCTGACGTTACCCTTAAGGACTTGAAACAAAATTGTTAAAAATCTAACAACGTTTTCAAATGAAAACAGAATTCAAATCACATAATATATTTTTTGATCGAAAGTAAAAATAGTAAAAAAACAGAATTTCAAATTGTTGTATCCTTAAAGAGGTTACCACCAGACAAAGATGTTACAGAAATACGCGCGTAGATGAAAGAAGAGATTTTATTGTTAAAGCGAATACACTACTAAAAGACAGAGAATCGTGTGGCAGGATAGTATTTCCCGGAGCAATCCCCCAGATATATCCTGTGCTCAAAATATATAGCTACTGATATAGTCAGTCCACATAGATGATAGGGAGTATGGGACAATCCATTACAACACACATCCGCAAGAAAATTTAATAATGATATCTGGTCACTAGCTACCGATTATGCCTGACTGCTAGGGCGACTAGCCGATCCCTGCTGCAGACGCCTACTCAGGTGTTTATTCAATACTCACAGTGATATACTTGTGGTTTACACTGAATCTATGCTGAGCGGATCCTAGTTACAGTTTCTGCGACAGAGCGCATTATCTGGCGTGATCAGCAGTCTAAAAAAGGTCACCAAACACTTACGCCCGATGACTTGGTTCAATTAGAACCATCAAAGTCTCACAAATAGTTCCGCCTGCTCAATTTCACTCATAAGGCTTGGGTCAATCCGTGGTATGTTTTCCATGCACTTTCCAAAGGTGTCACACATTAGGATCGCCTCCGCAGGCTGATAACATCAAGAAATCACCTTCATGAAAAATCGGGATGAAGGGTTCTAACTCTGGTATCATGATCAAATAGCGAACGTTCTCGCAAAAAAAAATAATAAATAAATAAAAAAAAAATAAAAAAATAAAAATTATAATAATATAAAAATTTAGTAATATAAATTACTAGACTGGAACAACAGAGATAAGCAATCATAGAAATAGTGTTATTTATTTATTTATTGAGGATTATCGCTAATTCCGTCGCATTTAGGAGTAGAGAAATCTTTAATAAGAAATAGCATCACCTCATAAGTGAAGCGAAATCTATTAAGGGATTGAAGAATCGATATTCATTTGTGTAGTGTTCACGTACTTGTTTGTCAGAAGAACATTGTCAGCAGTATAAAGTTGTTAAATGACCTTCAAGAAATCGGTGACTATGAAACACTCCATCACGTTTCTCTGTCAAGGCATATATAAGGACCATATTTGGATTTCTGTCTATTTTTTATTTATGTATATGAGCTGTCAATTGCATATATATATATATATATATATATATATATATATATATATATATATATATATATATATATATATATATATATATATATATATATATATATATATATATATATATATATATATATATATATATATATATATATATATATATATATATATATATATATATATATATATATATATATATAGTGGAAAAATTAATAATAAACAAGAAAACCAACACTCAATAATGAGTGACGAAGAGGCGCTATATTGTCGCTAATTTGCTACCTCTTCGTCACCGAGGCCCGTTGAACAGTTGGTATGACGTTTGGTTGATAACCTAACTGTCCAGGTTTCAATTCTCGGTAGTGGAAGCGCACTACTGATGACTCCCAAATATAGGACGATACGGCCGTCCAGTGCTTTCTGAATTATGTTGAGGTTTCTTTCAGACTCAATGAATTACTTAATTTTATATATGTATATATATATGTGTGTGTGTATACAATATATTTAATATCCATATAACATACATAACATCACTACAAAAATATCCATTATGGATGGTGTTGAATGTAACCCTTTATTCTACATTCAACATCATCACTTGTTAAGACACCAGAATTGTTGAAAAAATCTTTGTAGTGATTTTATAATATATTTATGTTATAATCAGATAACAGATATTGATTTTCTAAGCCCGGCTTAAATGTGGCAAAAGGCCGAAAGTATGGGGCACCCAGTGAGGATCGAACTCAATATTCAGTCGTAATTGATATAGCAAGACAAGCTTTCTAAACATTACACCACGTCCAGGTGCCTAAATCAGATAACATATGTGTGTATGCGAATTTATGGATTAATGCATTTTCTCCGACTTATAAACCTTTGCAGGTTACTTAAAGCCAAAAAATATTTTTGATTGTAAGATTTTTATTTTTTCAGGGGTTGGGGGAAATAATAATAATAATAAATGAACATGACGGACATAGCTTGAATTTGAACCCGGCACTCTGATTAACAATTTCCAGCCTTTATTTCTTACACCAACCGCACATCCAAGCTTACATCACCTGGTCTTCCCAAGTTGTCGCACATATAGGTGTTTTGCAGGCTCTTGTGTGTATGTGTGTGTGTGGGGGGGGGGCGTGCGCGTGTGATTATTTTTAGAATTGCTTGATTAAATCTCCAAATAAGTGGAATACAATATTTACTTGAAATATAATAAATTCTATTTGACTTCGAATGAGAAATGTTAAAATTACTAAATATACAAATATTTTAATGCATAATGTAGGAATTCAGATATTTGTTTTTGTAATCTTAAGTTAAATAGGAATGAAGCATTTTTAAGCACAATGGGAATGTATTTATTTAGTGGAAACGCATAAATAATTTACTTATTGCATCACTGACAGTATTTATTTCTATAGAATGTTTCAGTAACAAAAAAAATCATATATTTTTCCTCAATGCGAATGCCCTCCCATGGAATCGCAGTATTATGCCATCTAAACGGTATAAATCTTGATGTGTAATTTCCTGAAGAATTAAGTTCTTTGTGTATAAAACTCCACAGGCATTAAATTTATGATGCACAAAGGAAAATTTATTGCTGAAAAGTAAATAATATATTGCTTTGTTTGGTAACATTTTCATTTCCGACGAAAATATTTACTTTAATACTTGCAGAGATATTTCCAAAAGTTTAATTGAATGTTTAAGTCCACCCTTGACTGCAATTTTAATGGACATATGAAAAAAATAACGATGCTTTTTATGATCTCGACATATAGGAAGTAATCAATAATACTCATCCGACCTAACGTTAATGAGGATCTATGAATTTAAAATGTACAGATATTTCTTTGCTAAATATTCAAGTGATTTCTACTTGAACATTCGTGGCTTGTCCGCTTCAATGACATTTAACTAGTTCAAGTCTGTTCTGGTAATTATCTGCTTGTGACAAATATTTTATGTCTGTTTTGATATATATATATATATATATATATATATATATATATATATATATATATATATATATATGTATGTCTCTCTCTCTCTCTCTCTCTCTCTCTCTCTCTCTCTCTCTATATATATATATATATATATATATATATATATATATATATATATATAGTGACTTTCCAAGCGTGGATAAGATGTTGCACAAGACCAAGAGTATGGGACACCCAGTGAGCATCGAACTCACTAATTATCGTAATTGCTCTAGCAAGACAAGCTTGATAACCATTATACCGCCTCGAGGTGTTATATACATATATATATATATATATATATATATATATATATATATATATATATATATATATATATATATATATATATATATACTGGGCGGCGGCAATAAAGACACTATACAGTTACTTACAATAACAATTGAGACAAAAGCAATTAATCAACAGTCCAGAAATTTATTATTAAAATGTTTTTTGTTAATTCTGCTTATTAGCAATAAAATGGTATGTTAAACAATAATAAATTAATTGCCGATACTTTTGAACTGCAAATCACCTACTTCAGTGCTTTTATAAGTAACTGTATAGTGACTTTATTGCAACCCCATGTGTATATATATATATATATATATATATATATATATATATATATATATATATATATATATATATAATGTTTTAAAAAACCTGTGTAGCGGATTACAAGATGGATAAATGTGAAGGCTTTGTCCAGACATCTACTCACACAGGTTTTGGTTATTTTCAACTGAGCAGTCCACATTTTTAATCAAATCATCAAACTATTGTGTCGATGCAGCTGACTGTTTTAACTCTTAGGAAGGCTACAAGTTCCTATCGGGAATGTTCCTATCAGACAAAATATTGGACACCAATCTATCATTAATTGCTGAATTTCGATTTATTTCGATTTATTTATTTTTATGCCATACTCCTGTCACATATAATCCTGTTTCGCACAATATGCCACCGTACCTCGGTAGAAAACCTAAATATTATTCAGTCAGTTGCTTTGGTTATCAAAAGTGGAGTTCTGCTTTTAACATGCGAAAATATTTTGTATAATTTTCACCGCAAGTAATTCAATAAAATCACTAAGACACAAAAGTTTTTCGAGTGTTAGAGACTATGAGAAAAATATTAAGTAGAGATAACAATAACTGAACAGGAAATAAGAATACAGAATATAACGATTGACATTGCGTTAACATTTTTGAAGCTGAAATTTCACAGGGAACCAAGGTGCCGGAAGTGAGATCTGCATTAGAAAAAAACCTGAGATAGAGTAAAGTGTCAGGATAGAACTTAACAGTTAAATCTAGCTATTTCAACTGCAAAATAAGGAGAACTTGCTGTCAATCTGGTTCTGCATTTAACTTCATAAAATTTAGGTATTACAGCATAATATTCATTAGAACGATTCAATGTGCAGATTTCCATGAAAGGGTCACTGTTGCAAATTTCGATGAGAGGTTCTATCCGGAAAATGGATATCAAGCATAGAGCCGGACGAGCGAATTCATTGCGGATTATCATCCAAACAATCTCAAATAGGCCAAACGAAACATGTTTTATCGACTATCGATCCTGTCGTCAAGCTGTACTCACTCAAGTGGAGAATACCACTAGGAATATCCATTTAAATGACACCAGGAGACCGATGGAATCCACACGCAGAAGAACGACAAGAACGCGAGCAAAATGAACGTAATGCAGCAGTCAGCGGAAGTGAATCGTCACCTGTCAGTCTACTCGGACAAGAGGTCATGGCAGTAGTCATATGTGTTGTGGCATCATAAACGCACATACATTATATCGGGTGTCAAAAGTTTCTGCTACCTCATGTTAATTTCTGTTTACAGCTTTTAAATTATTTTAATTCCATTCGGTTCTGTAATTTGCTTTTCAGACAAAAACTGAATCATTACACTTGATGAAAATTATTTATTTTTCTGAGAACAGAAACGTGGATAGTATAATGGTTGTCGGCGTGGAAAATGAATTCAGCCTGCCGGGTTCATTTGTTGCATGATTTTTTTTTAAATTCGTTATTGCTAATGACTAGAAAATTAGGAATCTGTCTTCCTTCAGATATAGATTAAATATCAGGTTTGATTTTGTTCACTTGTCTTGATATAGTCACCAGTGCAGAAGAGAGAAAACTATGAAAGTTAGCGTGAAGGTCATCTTTCGCAAAATACATAAATTTGGCAATGTATTCTGATCATACAATGATAAATGTTTCCGTGTGTCTTGACGTCACTAAATTAAAACGAGCTCGCGCTGGTGATATTCTAAAAGGTTTCTACGTTACAAATAGACTTTCTAGGAAACTTAAATATGGTAATATCCGTAAAGTATTTTGCAAAGGATTGGTAGCATTCCGTAGTAAGTTGGATTATTTTGTCTGATTTCTCAATGCTTAATTATCAAGGCGAGACATGAACATCTCTTTTAGAGTAAGCTCATAAATTAAACAACCAATTGATTACTCGACAAGACAGATTCGATGTATATTCAGAAATGATACAAAAGTAAGGCGAACATGACGCGTCCATTAATAGAGTGAGAGCAAACAAGTAAAAACATAAACAAAGGCAATTTTCCTTTTCGAAATTCTTTAGCAGACACGTCTCCCTAACCCTAACCACTTAGCCACTCCAACCTAACCGACTGTTAATTCTCTCGCGGGATATCTCATTGGTAGACAGAATAATCGGCTGGTTGGCCTCTTTAATTAGTCAAATCACAACTAACCAAACTTTTCCTTACTCTGCCAATAATCAGCGAAGACGTGCCTTTCATAATTTTAGCAGATAAAAAGTAAAAGAAGAAATATAGAAACAAATAACAATATGATGATACTAAGGAAGATTGTATATTATATATATATATATATATATATATATATATATATATATATATATATATATATATATATATATGTAGAAAATACACACACACAGCTATATAAATGAAAGAATAACTATATATAAATCACTCCAACTCTCTCAGGCCCTCACCCACTCTCTCTATGTGTGTGTGTATATATATATATATATATATATATATAGTGACAAATTATATCAAGTGAGTATCACTGCAAATTGTAATATACGAAATTATATGTAAATTTCAGGTACTTAATTATCTCATTCGTTTTATTGTGCTGTATTCCATTTCCTTAAATCTCTTTTACTTGAATATTACTTTTGAACATTTATCTGATTTTGAATACATAGCAATGACATGACTGAAATATTTTACAGTATTGATATTACCTTTCAAGACATTGTCCTCTTTGTGAGAGGGTTTGAGATCATCCATCTAGAGTTGATGATTGAACAATATCTTTTTCACTTTTGCTATTATTGCTTAGTTCATACGTAAGAGGGATTAAGGACAAAAAAAACAGGGGTCAAAAGTCTCCTTGAAATATTCGTCGTCAGATATTTAGATGTTTGGAAGTGGCAGTGCCTCTATTGTGATTCAGGTATAATATGGTTTTCCACATTCCCATACTGTGTTTAAGGAAATTTACTATCACCGCGGAGATTGTGTACATTTCCAAAATCTTTAGGATCCAGGTGTGTGGCACATTATCAAAGGTTTTACGGTAACCTATCCATCCTGCATTGAGTTTTCTACCCCTTTTTCTGAATTTTTCGAGGAGCATTTTGGTTATCAATACTTGATCTTTGCAACCATATAAAAACTCTCCTGCATCCCTTCTGTTCCAAGGGAAAAATGTTGTTTTAAATTATTCTTCTTCTTCTTCTTCTTCTTCTTCTTCTTCTTCTTCTTCTTCTTCTTCTTCTTCTTCTTCTTCTTCTTCTTCTTCTTCTTCTCCTTCTTCTCCTCCTCCTCCTCCTCCTCCTCCTCCTTCTTCTTCTTCTTCTTCTTCTTCTTCTTCTTCTTCTTCTTCTTCTTCTTCTTCTTCTTCTTCTTCTTCTTATCATTATTATGATTATGATTATATAGGTGTATGTTGAAACACAAAGGGAACTTATTGGAAGCTGGTGAGAAATCATTGATTAGAAAGATGACCAAATGGATACGTAATTTAATGCAAATGCCATTGAATAAACTCAGTGAAATAAGCAAAACATGCAGAGAAAATATAATCTTATGAAATACTAACCCGCAAGTCAAACAATTACATGACAGTTCTCTTTAAGGTCTCTTCATATTTTAATGTTTGCTATTTACTCATGCAACTATTACAAATTAACAATTGTTTTAGGAAATTCACTGCAGTATTTTAAAAATGTTAAATGTAACTCTAATTGAAATTATAAATATTTATGCACACTTATTGTCTAGAATAAATAATCTTTAGCCTCGATCAATAATTTACCTCGCCAACTTCTTGTTTTGTGCTTGTCTTTTTCTTTCATGACAAGCTCGAATCTTGAGCCAATAAGGCATTGAAAAATTATGATTATCCACACACACACACACACACACACACACACACACACACACACATATATTGACTCTGCATTTAAATAATACTAGCTCCATTAAACAACATATTAAGTCACATACTGTTTCCCTTACGCAATCTGATATACGTAAAATACTTGTAGAAAATACTAAAATTATAGATAAACATACAGACATTAGACGCCTTAAAATCTTAGAGGCATTACATATTAAAAGAAAAAGACCTCTTATTAATCGTATAGATTATAATATATCTGGTAATATATTGCAATGTTTATAATATATTTAAATTTTGTAGCGTATTCTTCGATCTTTTGGCTTGTGTATTGGAAATCTTTTTCACGCTGTCACATGATTAAAATCTACGCCATGCACGTGATATAACATCATCGCGTCTTTTGAATTTAAAAGGAATTTAACGTTTTTAGTTTGTAAAAAAGTAGCAACATGATTACGCTACAAGATAATTGGCAAATGTTTGTTTAAAAAAAAAAAAAAAAAAAATTTTGACTAAAATATTGACCCTGAAGATGAACAATGATGTTCGAAAGCGCTAGGTCATCGTATGGAAAATACATATTTCGGAACTATTTTCAAATAAAAAGTCTGATTAGAGAATATGAGAAAATTCAAAAGAAAATATGTAAGACTATGTTGTCTTTAACATTCAACACTACATGTTTGAAAGAAAAGTTGCTGCCAAATTACACACATATATATATATATATATATATATATATATTAAAAAAAATAGAAAAATAAAGAATAACATTTTTTTAAAACCCACATTACAACCAAAAAGTTTGCGGTACCTCTCTTCTTTTTAATATGCACACTTTTCTCTCGTTGGAACCATTATAACCTCTTCATTATATATATATATATATATATATATATATATATATATATATATATATATATATATATATATATATATATATTTAAAGACATTTATATTATGTTTAACGTTCTCTTTTTATAGATACAAGTATTTAAGCAAAGTATAAAAAAGAACGTTAAACATAATATAAATGTCTTTAACTAAATTGTCGGACCATGTCCAATTCTAATATATATATATATATATATATATATATATATATATATATATATATATATATATATATAATAGATATATATTTTGTTATAGTAATAAGAAGTATATTTTTTTTTATTCATCGTAACAACAATATGAATTTTATGCATGTCATTTTTTTATCTATATCCGCAGTCAATGTTTTTATGTGTCTCTCTATCTGTGTGAGTGTGTGTGAATGTATGGGTGTGTGCTCGCACGGAGGAATGGGAACAAGCGAGAGAGAGGGAGAGGAAGAGAGATAGAGGGAATGCGAAATCTCGCGCATGAACATCTGTGCCCGTGTACACTTTTTTTTTAAATCGGTATCAACCCAAGCAAGGCAGTAACGCTACAAGCACGCAAGTGTTTACAGGTTGTAGAGAAATTAGGAACAGAAACATTAGTAATGACGAGAAAGAGAAAAGAGCAACCAGGATGACAGTAGACTGCGATTGACATTGCATTTAAATTTTTGCAGATTAAAGTTGGCTGGAGATTTTAGTGCCTGGAATCAGTTCTACAAGTAAGAAGTGCGAGAGAAGAAACTGCTAGCAGAGTAATTACGGCCACATCTAGCTACATCTCAACTGTAAATTAATGAGATCTCATCGCCAGTCTAGTATTGCGCTTAAACTCCTACACTCTATGTACAATACCGTCATGTTTTTTTCCTACGAGAAATAACCGAGATAGGACAATCATCTCCTCTCCGAATAATAATAATAATAATAATAATAATAATAATAATAATAATAATAATAATAATAATAATAATAATAATAATAATAATAAATTAAATAACTGTTGTAGTTGGAGCCCTTGGACTGGTTGGAAAAGATTCCAGTAGGCTGATTGAAGGGATCCCTGGAAGTCCATGCCTCAAAGAGATACAAAAAATTGTTCTGACAAGTACAGCCCACACTTTACGAAGGGCTTTATCTATGTAATTTTTTTTTTTTTTTTTTTTTTTTTTTTTTCAGTGGAAAGTGTCATGATGCCATTTCTAACCTTAGGTCCCTGGGCGGGACCCGGAAATAAATGTGTAAACGCCAGATATCAAAGGGAATAATAATAATAATAATAATAATAATAATAATAATAATAATAATAATAATAATAATAATAATTATTGAAGGTATCCCTGGAAGCCCATGCCTTAAAGAGATACAAAAAAATGTTCTGACAAGTATAGCCCACACTTTACGAAGGGCTTTATCTATGTAATTATTTTTATTTTATTTTTTTTTAATTATTTTTTGCAGTAGAAAGTGTCATGATGCCATTTCTGACCTTAGGTCCCTGGGCGGGACCCGGAAAGAAATATGTAAACGCCAGATATCAAAGGAAATAAAAATAATAATAATAAAAAGCAACTACGGTAAATATCCCGTTTAGTAGTGCAGATTTTATTTGTAATTTAACAGACATTTAACATTTTAGGCGTATTGCTTAGGAGCTAAACACTCTTCATATTTATTCATGAACGATATTAGGTGGTGAACATTTTAGACGGGTGTCAAGTGGGTTGATTTTTTTCTTGTTAATTTTGAAGGATCAGGCAGCCCAGGCGATGTAGGTATTATATCGAGAACACACTCAAACGGAAACAGTTTTAGCCTGGTCTGTTACACGACGTGAAAGTGTTTCGAATTGGACCGCATCTGTAAAGTTATACGTTAAAGTTATAGTGTTGCACATATTTAGCCTCGTGTCTGGTAGTTTCTTTATCAGACAGGATGTCACGATGGCTATACTTGTATGCGTATATTTCATTATACATCAGCGTTTGTTATTACGCTGTCCTCTCACGGAACAAATATGGCACATAAATCTCTATTAACCTACCTTATAAAACCATAAATTACGTGGGCGCCAAATACCACCCCCTCTCTTTGTATTCCAATCTCTGTCTTCCCCTCTCCCTCTCTCTCTTCTCTCTCTCTCTCTCACTCAGTCACACACACATACTCTATCCTTATATATGTTATGTGCCTTCAGGATATGTGTGATTATCATTCTCCGCAATTTCCGGTTTTATTTTCTTCTGCCTCATGCCTCGACTTTTACGATTCTTCTTCCAGATCGTGGTATTTCACCCAATTACATTTTTATAACAACGCAAGTCAGTGTAAAGATATTGACCTGCTTTTTGGCTTCAGATCTGAGTTGTGAGCGTTAAATTCCCATACGATTATTCTTCCATTATGTGGCTCATAAAATTCACTAGCCTTTTTTTTACAACTGATCCTTCGTCCTTTTTTACCAAAGTCTGGCTTTGAAATATACCCGACTCCGACGTAATGTTGAAGAATCTAGGAAGATCAGCTTTATAGTACCATCAATAAAGCAGGTCCAAATGAATTATAAATCCTTCGACATAACCAGTTTCATTAGCCACATAACAAAACTAATAATCAGTTATTTAATGTGTCCTGTTCATAACAATAAAACATAAATAGACCAAGAAGAATATCATCTTAGTACACAGGAAAAAAAGAAATGCAATATTTATGACTAAAAAGCACTTCTATGTTTCATATATTATAAAAAGCCCTGAATTTAAGCTAGTTGATAGATGCGTTGCCGTAATTTCTTTGTTCTTAAAACTTAGCATAACTCTTTCTTCATGTCTGTAAAAAAAAATTGAAATTCCTTCATTGTCATATATGTAGTCACCCTTCACAATGCAATCCAGAAATCATTTACTAGAGAAAGATTCACTAAGATCTAAATTTATCAAAGGCTCCTTACGGTATATTTGTGTGCTTTTCGGTATCTGTATTATATAGTCAGTTAGCACCCTGACCGAGGGAGGTAACTATCTTTACCGTCATCCCCCATATATAACACACATATTGTGCTGTTTGTTTTCCGGAAAAAAAAATTATCTTTTTTTTCTTTTTGCAAGTAATGTTTATTCGTTTTCATTTGTTTTCATCGCATTTTAAATAATTCGATTTTTTTTTAGTATCTGAATCCGAAATCAGTATTTTATCGCCTCCGCCGCGTATTTAGTTAAGTCGATGTCTACAAATAATAAATAATGCTAGGTGATCTAGTCATTTTAAAATAATATCGTTTTATACGCTAGGTCCCGTGGGAAACTATATCCTCTTTGTATGTTTGAACCCAAAATGCATGCTGTGATTTTGTAAGGACACGTTGTTGAATATTTATCTTTTCTATATAGATGAACCTTTTTTTTAGGATTGTAGGCTTTCTCATTTTCTTACTTTCTGTAAAGCTTTTTATAATCTAGGAAATATAGTTATAGAATATAATGATAATGCTCCTTGTGGGGTCCTCCTCGACATAAAATTACATTTATTTGTTCCAGTATATGGAAAAATCTATTTTGTTCTTGCTGTATTTCTTGTTTTAATTTTTAAGAGTTGTATAGTTTAAAATCGTAATTGTTATTTTTATAATGTAGATAATCAAAACGATTATATCAAGAGATTTAACATTTAAACGTTATAAAACTGATTTACTTAAGTTTTCTAGCATTTTGCCAACAATAACTTTGGTAGAAACGATTAAGTATCATTTAGAAAAATACGGTTTTTTATGGCTTTCAACAAAACCAAACCTAAATGCGAGCTAAGAATTCAGTCAGTTACGTGTCATGTGTGTTAGAAGCTTAGGCGATCATGTATCTTTCCATACATGACTGACGAGGCAGATTTTTCCCTTGGTAGTTTGCTCTTACTTTCTGCGGTAGACCAGTTGTCATCCAAGGCTAAAGAACTCGGTCTGTCCGGCTATTTACCCATAATTGCGGAGATAAGATGAGTATATACAAAGAATATTAGTACGTAAGTGAACGGAATGCATTCGAATGGAATTTGAACTCGGCTTTCTGATTCCTCAATCCAAGCCGCTATCTACACCGTGCCTACGAATTAATGATGTCAAAAGTATAGATGTTCAAATATGTGGGAAATATTATAAACAAGAAGAAAGATGTGACCTCGAAATCGGAAAAAGCACCGGAAAAGGAAACTATGCTTTTCAAAGACTAAGCTTTGTAATATGAAACAGGAAATATCGAAATATGGATCAGATGTGGATCTAGAGAATGATGCTGAAGATAACATGGGCCGTTGAATCTGGAAATTAAATATAAAAGAACGGTTATTTTAAGAATAGTTATTTGAACTGTTTAGGACATATATTTATGAAATGAGGCTTTCCAAAGATTACCGTTATCAACTTATTAGCTGTTAGTTGTCATGCTTTCTTGGGAAATATATTAGTGATGTTTCCCTTTGTTTTTCCACTTGCAAATATTAAGAATTGTCCTCCTCGTAGACTTGTTGCCAGTCATGGCTACAGAGTTTAAATCAGAGTTGGAATGCGGATTAATCCATTTCCCAATAGTAATTGATCGAAAGTAAACAATAAGGAATTTGAACTTAGCTAGTCGTTTTAATGTTCCATGCTGATAATAATCAATCATTTTCTGCCATGCGTGGTAAACGCTTAGACGATCATGTATCTTTCGATACATGACCGACGAGGTAGATTTTTCCTGCATTAGGTTGCCATTTCTGTCTGCGGTAGACCAGTTGCCATCCAACTTTCTCTTCTGAGTTAGACCAGTTGCCATATAGAATCCAGTCTCTTCTGCAATTTACCCATAGCTGGAAGGAGAAGAAGATGAATTATAACTTTCCCAATAATTGAATTGGAATTCGAACGAAGCGCTCCGATTCCTCAATACGAGCCGCTATCCATTACTCCACCGCGCCTCCACAACAATCATGGTAACAATGAGGCATATTTGCTTGGCTATAAATCTACCTATAATTTTGGAATTTCAATTAAGTTTCTATTATTGTGTTAAGGAAGTGCTATCTTATCTCCATTTTATTTTATCATCGGAAATTTTAATATATTTGTAAGACAATTATCGAAATTATAACATGTTACACAATGCATTTTGATAGTATCGGGGCACATCGAAAACAAAGATGGCGAAATGGAACAAACAGTAACCCAGAAAACGAGATTGTGTGAATGGATTGTACACAGGGAATAAAAAAATAGTAATAATAATAGTAAAAAAATAGTAACAGTAAAAATTCAGTAGTAATAGTAAAAAAAGATAAAGAAATTTTGTTAAAAGTTAAAAAGGATAGGAAGGTGTGGAGAGTCATGATACCACCAGTCCTGTAGGGACACAGCACGTTGTTGATGAAGAACATTTACAATCTTGAATCCATCCAATATCCCCTTCATCTATCTGATAATCTCAAATAGGTTTAATGGCTTTTCATCTGAAGAAATGCTGTCCTAACCTCAGTTTTTTTATCACTGATCCTCCATTTTTATCACTGATCCTTGCATTCTTTTTTTGTATTGTTGGTTTTTCTCTCTTGTTATCTTGGAAGTGTTTTCCTATTCACTTATTCAGGGTTTGAAAGACATGTTTATATTTCCACTATAGTCGTTCGTTTTTCGTATATTCTACCTCATTTCCTGGCGTTATCTGCTGTCTCTCTTACATCAGGCGAAGCATTTAACTTGTCACCAACTTTTCCTTCTTGTTTTCATTAACTTCCGCGGCTGTTGTCACTAATGCTTCCCTTGAGGTTTTTCACTTTGAATCCTCGATCAATTCCAAAGTTTCTTAACTGCCACTACATCGTTTCTTTTTTTCCTTCTTTTGCAAATGGATTTCCGTTGATTTTTTTTCCTACATATTTTATTTCAGGCGGTGCCTCGCGATTCTTTATCGTTTGTAATTTCTCCCTTAATTAACATATAACTAGCATGGGATTATGCCCGCACTCACCGCTCTTGTATGTTTCTGCACACGCAACTGCATTTCTCAAATTTCTGTAGATTATACAATGTTCTTTCTTTTTTTTATTTGCTTTTTCATAGAGTCGTTTCCAAATCTTGAAGCCCCTTCAGATTTCACCAAATCAATTCTTATTCTATATGCTGTGTCCCTTCAAAATTGGGCGATTGTGGCTCTCCACAAATTATTAATCTTCATAGCTCTTAGCAATGTATTTTTAGTATCCTTCCTCCTTTTTTCTGCTATACTTTTACACAAGAACGTTAGGTAGGGTATTCGCTAATTTCATCTATTGCATCAAATTTTTATGTGTGAGAAAAATTGTCCAGCAGTCACTGAAATATAGTAAAGTAAATATTACACAGTAGTTCAGTACTTCTTTTTTTGTTCCGAACGGTTTTCTTTTTGTTTCTTAATACCTTTTATTTTTGAAAGGGATTTTATCTATTCCAATGCAATTTCAGATTTCGGTGTATATTTTCTTTATATATTAAAACACTTTCTATATAGTTATATTTGATGATGACATCTCCACTTCGTAACTCATTTCTTTACCATTTTGATTTTTTGCTGATTACTATACATTCTGTCGTCTTACAATAGTCTATTTTTCCCGCTTTATTCTCCTATTCTCTCTTGAAGTTCGTGAATTTTTCCTTCTGTGTCTGTTATCAATTCACTATCTTCTGTAAGTTCTGTGCTGTTTAGAATCTGCTCTCCTATAAAATCCTTCTCTGTAAAGGCTGAAGAAATCAGGTGAAAAGATACATTTTGTCCCACGTTAATTTTTATCCTTAATTAATTGCTGAATTCCTTTTCTATCCGGCTGTAGCTGGTTTACTCCTCATATAAGTTCTGGCGTATTCTAAAATCTTCCTCAATTAAATCAAGTTTTCCTAAAAGTTCAAATAGATCCTTGAGCCATATCTTACATGCTAATTTTGTGCACTCTATAAAACAAATGTGCACAAAATTCTGTATTTTTATCTGTCTGAAAACAATTCTGATCATAAATATATAATTTATTTTTCATTGTCACTGAAAGGACGGCTATACTTAAAAATAAATGTTTTAACAGTCTAGAACACTTATTTAGGAAAGTGGGCCACCAAAGTTATATTTTTTAACATCTGTGTATTGTCATTTTTATTAATTGTAAATTGACATGCTTTGTTGGAAAAGATAGTAGCGATATTTCCCTTTGTCCACTCCACATATAAATATTCAGAATTTTCCTTCTCTTAGACAGTCATGACCAGAAAGTCTACTCTATCCTGTTGTTTAAATCAGAAGTGGAAGGAAAGGAGTTGGATTAATCCATTTCCCGAAGGTATTTGCTCGAAAGTAAACAGAACTGATAGAGACGGAATCTGAACTCGAATCGTCGATTCCAAGTTCCATGCTGATAACAATCACATGAAACTTGACCGTAGTAGTTAGGGTTTGAAACATCCTATATTCTCGGAAAGGAAAATAAGATCCGATTGTTGTGCGATAGAAATGTTATCACTTCTCCATTTTGTTTTGTCATCTATTTTTTTAAAAATCTTCATAACACAATAGTTGAATTTTTAGCATGTTACACACGGCATTCAATTTGGGAATTCTACGGATCTTTCCACGAAAAAAGAGAATAACATGTCCGGAATCGTGGAGATGTCAGTAAGTGCATGAAATCTACTGAGTGTCTTCAAAATATTCTTCGAAATAAGAAAGGCATCATGTTGAGAATGGCATAACTTCGTTGTCACTATGAGGGACCTGTGGTAGTGGAAGACTTGAATCCATTGCACAATAGAAACACATAATAAAGGGAAAGTGCAACTAAGCCGATGACCCTAACAAAATGATCGAATCTCTATGACGATGGCGTTTCAAGACAAATATATATTGACCGACAGTTCAAAAGGCCACGAAACGCTAAATATTGTTCTGATATTTGTGATGCGATTCAGTTTCTATGCACAGTGAGCTGGTAACTTGTATAGATCATTGTTTATGAGAAAGATGGTGTTAGCAACGTCGGTGTCACTGGTAAAGTATGTTCTCGTTTTAAAGATGAAGTAGTGGTAGTTTAATGTATAATCTATGATGAGCTGTCTTGAAGGATTGGCCTCTTTGATGGAAGTCCGCTGAGGCTGTGTGGAGATGATATTTGAATATAAGGATAATAAGAATTTGTGGAGGGAGAGCGTGAATGCAAAATTGAATGCGTGTAAATGATCGTTCATTAATTTATTCAATATTTCCTTCCGCCAGGCTTTCTTCTTCCGATTTGTGAAGATGTTACACAAGCAGAAAAACGCTCTAGTTCTTAGCCCCTTAATGCACAAAGGTTATTCGGCTCCGTATTTTGTATTTATGCCAGTCAGTGCGTAGCAAAAGCAATCTCCCTAGCGTTTGTGCCCCGAGGCAAGTATTTACGGATTTATAATCTTTTGTTCGAGGTAAGTGAATTCTTCATTGATAAATGCAGAAGACGAGAAATGGTGGACAAAATCGAAAGTTAATGCTGGTTGATAGCTGCCTGGCAGTGGAATTACATCTTCGCATTAAATCTATTTTCCTTGTCGTTCCATTCATCTCATGTAGATATCATTTCAAATGAAAACTGAAATACAATCCAGTCTCAATAAATATTTTGAAACTAATAGTATATTAATAGATGTTATTGCGAAAGAAGACACAAGGACAATTTCTGTCCTATTAAATATATGGGAACTGTTAATATAGGATTACAAATGAACCCAAAAGCAGTTCTTATTTTATTCATTGTTCTGGTGTTCATTTCTGTAAAAAAATAACAGCATTAAAGCCACTTTTTTAATTGTAATCTACTTAAAATGTTCCTTCTTCTATTCGACGTCCCCCGTCAGGGCGTTATCGATCATGGATCTCCACTTTTAATATAATTTGTCGTTTTGTTATCTATCCTAAACCCTGCTCTATAATCCACTTACCAAAATCGTTTAGTAGGTTATGCGTTGTTTTCAACGGTATCTCCTCCATCAATCATTCCTGTGAGTATCAGATTTTCCAAGCCCGCTTTACTCATTATGTTTTCTAGACATTTGAACTGTCGCTTCCTGATGTTAATTATAAGCCCCCATTTTGTTTCCGTTTTCTCTAAAACTTCTTCGTTGCTCACATGTACTGATAACCTCAGTATCATAATTTAGAAATATATATCTGTTGCTTCAAGTATCTTCTTCATCTGTGTCGATTTTCGAGAATTCGCTACCATATAGGAAGACTGATTTATGCAAAGGTTCAGTACACATTTTATTGTTTCTAATGAAAGTATCTTGTTTCTTAGTACTTTGTTTATTGACGCGTTGAAGAGTTGTGTTTTGAATAAAAATATCATGATTGGAATTTCTCATTATATATTTATTGAAAGGATTTATATAGGATTTACAATTGATAGATTATAGAATCATATTTATATTGCGAGGTTTCTTGACGTGGAATTTTGAAGTTCCGCGGTATTTATAATTTGAAGAACACAATTTTCGGCCCAAATCGTTCTTTTGGCCGGAATTGGGCTTAAAGACCGCATTAAAAGTTTAGGTGACGTTTTGACGTTCCATGGAGTGAATTCAAAGATATCTCTTCAAAATTATTATTGCTGTTTTCTAAACTGGCCCAGAGGTCCCAGCGGCCAAAATAGGCCTACGCATGATCTAGCTTACAAGTCCATGCAAAGTGAGGCTTTTACGCTAATGTATATAAATAACTGGAAAAATCATGCTGAATTAAATTAACTGGCAGGATGTAATAAATTAATCCATAAAAAAACAAAAACAAAATAAAAGATGGATGGATATACAAGGTCAAAATGAGGTACATATATATTCAAAGGTAACCGTTCAAATTTTACTTTTTATAAACATATCATCAAATCAACGTTCAATGGCAACTGGAGGAAGAAGTATATTGAATCAAACATACGGCACGGATGTCAGAGAGAGGAGTAGAAAATAAAGAGTATAACTATATGTAGGATGGATAAAGATTGAGACTATATTTGAAGAGGTTAAATGCAAAGTGTACACGGTAACATCCACACGGAATATTTTCTAGAAAGTTGCGGATCTTGTTAAGATGAACTTTATGCATGCAAATGGAATGGCACAATGAATGAGATTGATTCGAATCTGTGGATTGAGCATGTTATGACTTAGATGTAAATGTCTGAACTAGCTGAATTAAAAAAAAAATGGAACCTGTCTAAGCCCTGGAAATAGCTATAGATTAGCAATAGGCGTTGAACAAATACACTCTCAAAAAAGGGTTCTAGGGCATAAAACTAATCATCCCCACGAGGTGGCGAAAATAGTTTTAAACTGTGTCAAAATTAAGAAATATAGTTTGCTTAGCTTCCACCCGGATAAGAAAGCAATATCATATTTTCTGATTTGGCACCAGTAAAGATAGCGCAAGACAGAAGAGAACCGACGATTTTCCAGCATATTATGCGATGAATCGTATATATATATATATATATATATATATATATATATATATATATATATATATATATATATATATATATATGGTCCACATGAAAGTTGGGATTATCTTGAGTCACAGTTGACGTTCAACATAAGGAACATTATTGTAAGTAGAACCGTCCATCATCCGATTTCAGGATCTACTCAGTGATTATTTAACGTTGCTACCTTGGTAAAGAATGTAATAAAAGTTTGGAGCTATGTTACCTTTGCCATTGATCTGTCACAGAAAGGGAAAATAGGAGAGCAAAAAGTTGGCTCCGGTCATATTGATTTGCGGAAGTTCACCCGTATTCGGTGATATCATCGAACTCACACACACACACACACACACACACACACACACACACACACACACACACACACACACACACACATAAACACACACATATATATATATATATAATTGAACATTGAAGTAAACACTCAGAGGCGACAGGCTGTTTCATGTTAGAATTAATCATCAGGCGCCCTGACGATTGCATCTAGCATGAATCAACCTGTCGCTTATTAGTGTTGACTTCAGTGTTCACTTTTATATTTATATGATTTATATATTTTCTCTCTCTGATATTGAGCACTTTATCCCATAAATATAGCACATCCTAAAACTATATTTCTTCATATATATATATATATATATATATATATATATATATATATATATATATATATATATATATATATATATATATATGAATTGAATTGAATTGAATTGATGAATCCATTACATTACGTGATAATACCTTTGGGAAAGTTATTAATCCTCCTCTTCTCCCTCCAGCTATGGGTAAATAGAAGGACAGACTGGGCTCTATAACCTTGGAGGGCAACTAATCTGGGAGAAGGAAAGCTCTGAATTAAAAACCTGCGGAGTGTCGGTTGAGGAAATTGTTGCACGTAGTGCAACAGGTCTCTGTATTCGGCATTTCAAAAAATGTCCGCAAATCCTTTCGTTATTAAGTTTAAAGAAAGTTTAATACAGATGGCGCTGAGTTGCTATATCGACTAGGTTGTCATTCGTATATACGTGTTGCTAGACGGTCTTAACGTGCATGAAAAACGTTCCGTATAACAACGGCAGGATATACATATCGTGAGAAGGCAGACTGCGTTTCTAGACCGAAGGCAGCCGGATCATCCAAAATGTGTGATTGCTTATCGTTGCGTTGACTGTTATGTGTCAGGAAGCCGACCCCGTTGTCTGTGAAAGTATATTGTGCCTTGTATTGCACATTTAACAGCGTCTCGCGTAAAATTAAACTTAATAATTAAAAAAGGAATAATTTATGGACATATATTTATGTGAACTTTGTCCTTGTTTAGTGTGAGGAAGCCGCCCACAAGTTTTGGTATACACACACACACACACATTATTATTATTATTATTATTATTATTATTATTATTATTATTATTATTATTATTATTATTATTATCAATAATAATAATAATAATAATAATAATAATAATTAAAGAATAAAAAACACTTAAAATTCCATAGGTAATAATTTTTATTTCATGAGAGCTTTAAAAACAGCTCTCAATTCTCAACAAATAAAAAAAATTAATTATAATTTTTTTATTTGTTTGTAGGTCTTGAAGATTGAGAGCTGTTTTTAAAGATCCTAGGAAATAAAAAGTATTTCCTATAGGATTTTAAGTGTTTGATATATTTAATTAATAATAATTTTGGTGTCCTTTGACCTAGAGCTCTACTAGGATATCCTCCTGGAAATTCCATACGGATTACCTAATTATTACTATATATATATATATATATATATATATATATATATATATATATATATATATATATATATATATATATATATTAATGAATCACTTCCTCCCGATATTCGTGCAATCGGACACTAGGTGGAACATTTTTTTGCCTTGATGGACAAACAGTGAAAATGTAAAAAACGTTTTAAATGTAAAAATTATTTCTTGCAAGTATGCTATTGTATTTTAAGTATACTCTATTTAGAATGATTTAATATTGATGTTATTACTTTATTTTGGCGTTAATATTAATAAGTAAGTGATTTTCCGCCAAATCTGCGGACTGGAGGTATCATCAAATTGAAGTTGTAAACAAGAAATACCTTACTATTATTATTATTATTGAAATATGCACGGTGGTGTTTTCAGCCACCAGATATAATTGTATATGACGTTCTGTCAATTTCAGAAAACTGATATTTATGTGCCTAAGAGGATTGTATTTGCCAAGATTTTATGCTGTAAACGATTCATATTGTGTCAACGTTTACCTGGAGGTTCGGCGTAATTCTCTCAAGGGCTTCCATGACAATTGCTTCAAATTTCACAAGTACATTCCCCATTCTCTTCACAACTACCCGCAACTCTGAGTAGCTCAAAATCTTAGCGACTTCTTTAACTGCTGAACATGCCACATATATCACCAAACATTCATATCAATATTATGTATGAACAGGATATCTACTGCAGACAATTATAATTTCACAGGATAAAAATATACGTGTTATCAACTGCAGTAAACTAAGATCAGAAACTCTGAGAGTTAGGTTTGTTGTCGTATCAACGAATTTGTCACCATGATCATTATCATCATCATTATTATTATTATTATTATTATTATTATTATTATTATTATTATTATTATTATTTTAGTGTGGGGAAAGTCATTGCGATATTTTCAGAGAATATTACTGATATTTTGTTGTTGAATCCGTTGTTATTTTCATACTTATTAATGTTGATACGTTTTTTCTTAGTTCCTTTTGAGTATATGAAATCCAATACCAATTTCGATAGTTCAATTAACTAGTTTTAAAACTTTCAAAAGGAGACCGTTTTCAGAGATGAAAAGAGTGTTATGCATGCGTATCTACAAAGTGTCTGATTCCAGCAAATTCAATCAGATATATGATTACCTGTTTCGTGTTGGTCATATAGACTTTACTTTCGAATAGTAATCGAGTCAATGTTCGAAATTATATTTTCATTACATAGCTGCTGTGTAAATAGATATTACTCTAACTGTAATAAAATTATCACCAGATTCCTTTAACGTAGAAATTTTAGATTATTGCAAGTAATATTGTATAGAAAGGAAGTTATAAACACAATTTTACAGACACGTCGATGATGTTTTTTTTAAATATTATTTTGATTCGATGTTATCGTCTCCTGCTTGCAATCTCATTTTGATTCGATAACTTAATGCTTTGAACTTAATCGCTGATTTAGAAATGCGATCGATAGCTTATTTTTACCTAATTAAATTCCTAATGGAAAATTATATTTAATTTACTCGTTTACTGAAGTTAATAGATGAAGGTTATTCAGGTCTCAGACCATGCTCATTGTAAACATTGTTTCATCTTATATAAAAGGATATATATTTTAAGGACAATATTCTACGTAGTAGGTCAACTGAGAATGTATTGAAAATGTCTCTGGAATTATTTCTTATTATATATATATTATGCAAATAATTTATTTCGAAAAAATTTAGACAGGAGGTCAATCTTTTCATGCACTGAGACGTTTTCTTTTGAGAAAATGTGAAAAATATTTCCTAAGTTTTTACTGAGTGAGATGTGCATAAACCTGTGATGGTATTAGACATCGTCTCTAAATTAGGCTCTCATAAAGCGAGTAGTGAAGACGGCATAGCAGCCGTAGAACTAAGAAATGTGCTCCTGAGCTGGCTCCAGTCCTTTCCAAAATATAGAACGGTTGTCACGCCGATTCTTGATCTTGCTGTCGTCCCGGGCTTTAAGAACCCTGTAGACACTTCTGACTCATCTAACTCCATCCGATTCCATCAGTCTCCTACCACTCTTCGGGAAAATCTTCGAGGCTTTAATCAATGCCTATGTAGTTAAGCATCTCACCTCCCACTATTTACTCTCTGACAATCAATATGGTTTCCGTTTTGTCTTGCATACCGCTGATGTGCTTATTTCTATAACTGAATATGTATAGCAAGGTATTGTTAATAACTTTACTCCTCTCTCAATAGTAATTTCGGTATTGCTGACAAAGTTAACATGTCCGTTGGTTTCGAAAAAGACCACCGATATGTTGTTGACGCGGGCAGGAAATGGCTTGTGAATTTTAAAACAAAAACTAATGTTATTTACTCACCAGGTGGAACAACTACATTGAATCAATAGCTGCATTTATCGTAAGGAAATTTTTTTTGTGACGCACCAGAAGTTTTTTTTCTCGTCTGAGTCAGTCCTTCATATCTACAAATCTACCATTCGTCCTTGCATTGAATACTGTTGCCATGTATCGTTTGTTGCCCCGCAGTTATCCCGAGGTTCTCAACAAAATCCAAAGACAGATATGTAATGTATTCGAACTTGACTTAGGGGTTCGACTCCAGTTAATTTCTCACCGACACAATGTGGCTTCCTTCTATCTCTTCTATACAAATTTGAATGGCATCTACTGTGACGAGCTATTTTCACTAGTGATAAAGGATCGAGTGTATAGCAAAAAGGTTAAAGGCATCGAAGAACTCGAGGACAGACTAAAAGGTGTAATTTCAAACATTTCCTGTGAAATGTGTGTCAAGGTACTAAATTGTACTGTTCATTGCTGGCTTTGGTGCATAAATCGTGCTGGTGGAGAGGTGTAGACTCTTCCCTTTTGACTCACTGTTGAGTCTTGACTCAATGTTGAATCTCGCCTATTGCATGGAATAATAATGCAACACAAAATGTACTTAGAACAAGAATGTGTTATAACAAGAAAGTGTACACAATAAGTACATATAGTATTTCTGTATATTTCTGGGAAGACGTTCCTGGAGAATGTGTTGACTAGTCGCAATCGATCAGAGTCTCTAGTTGGATCTCGTGATTCCCTCTTCTTCCGTCTTCCGGTACCAACCACTATTTAGATAGTTGGTAGTCACCTATGCAGATTAGGTGGATCCCACCACAACACTCACACAGCATAGGATTAAAGGAGATAAGAGATACACTCTATCTGAGAATATTTACACACACACACACACATACACACACACACATATATATATATATATATATATATATATATATATATATATATATATATATATATGTATATATATATATATATATATATATGCCGTTTGAAAAATGAAAAAGAAAACACACTCCTTAAAATAATTCCTATTATGTCTAACTCTAAGCTAAAATGATTATCCCTCTTCCTGTTGTGACCTCTTGATTTAGTTTTCCTCTCTACTGTTCCCTCTTTTTTAAAACGTATACACCGTTCTCTTGATGGTTCTTGAATGCAGTTTGAAGACGGAAGCCAGAGTATGAACGTCGGTATCATTACTGAAGGCCTGAACGAACTTTCCCTGTCACCATGCACGTTTAGGAAGGTTTGAACTGACAAAAAAAAAAACAATTTTAACCTGTTCTCTTTTCAGCTGAATAAGTCAAAGGGTTTTTCAGAGATTCTTAGGAAACATGGTCTCAAGGTGGCTAAATGTCCAATAGAAAAGTAAAGAAAATCAATTAGCTTAGTGTTTTTCATTTTTAGATATTATATATTTTGTGGTATAGATAATTATGCTGTTACATGATGCGGAGTATTTTGCTCTTACACCCAGTGTTTATATATCTTTGTTATTAGTAAGTGCTTTACTTTATGTAGGTTGCATATTTTTTTAAGTCTGCTGCGTTGTTGCGCTGTTGGTTGCATTGTAGCATACAGACGAGTTTGTCATTTTGAATGGTCTCTTTGTATTTTGGTATGTGATTTTTTTTAATGTGATGAATCTTTTCTTTGGATAATATTATTTGTTGTTCAACGAGGTTTCTTCAAAATATACTAGTATTGCATACTTTGTTACATGCCAGGGCATCCCTTGTACACAATGATAAAAATATAGTTTTAAGTTATGATATACGTATGGGTTAAATTACTGAATATCAAGGATAATGCGTATGTAAAAGTAAAATGGACACAGTCAAGTTCAAGCCGGTGCGGTCATCTCATACATGAGATGATCTGGCAGTCAACAAGGTAAGCATAAGTATATATATATATATATATATATATATATATATATATATATATATATATATATATATATATATATATGTATATATATATATATATATTATATTTATATATATATTTTATATTTTTTGAACAACATATTTTGAAATTTAGTTTTATAAAGACATGCATTCATAATATTAGTTTCTAAGGATACGGATAAATCCAATCATTTTAACAAGGGGCGGTAGGCTATTCATTTTCACTCACAACTATTATATCAAAATATGAGTTACTTTCGAACAGAGGTTAAGTCAAGATAGGGGAGGGGTGCCTTTTGCAACGAATGATGACATCCGTTCAATGCATGCCGTCTGGTCTTTATCAACGACAAAAGTTTTTCGGCACTTTCGTTTCGCCGTTAAATTTTGCTTGTATACATAAAGAGTTTTTTCTAAAAGGGTTGTTTGTATAGGAATACGTCGTATTGAACTACAGTTTTAAAATATTATTCTTAATTACTAATGGACTATACTTCTTTTAAGAAAAATAAATATAATAAAATTACTTAAATTATTTAAAAATTATGATGCAATATCAAATATAATATTTCATTTATCATCTTTTTTGAAACATTATTTAAGGAAAATCTTTGACAATACCGGCAAAGAATAACTATTTCATTTCTTTGATTAAGTATTTTTTTAATTTTTTATAAATCTAGTTATATACAGTTTCTCGTGTATGCACATAGGGCATGGGTCCTTTAAAGACCTTACATATTCTAGCTTTTTTATGAATTTCCCTTTCATTGATAGTGTTTTATATGTTTATTTTAAGTGTCGGAAATATTTCGATAGGGACATATATATATATATATATATATATATATATATATATATATATATATATATATATATATATATATATATGTATATACATATATATATATATATATATATATATATATGTATATACATATATATATATATATATATGTATATACATATATATATATATATATATATATGTATATACATATATATATATATATATATATATGTATATACATATATATATATATATATGTATATACATATATATATATATATATATATATGTATATACATATATATATATATATATATATGTATATACATATATATATATATATATATATATATGTATGTATATACATATATATATATATATGTATGTATGTATATACATATATATATATATATATATATATACATATATATATATATATGTATGTATATACATATATATATATATATATATATATATATATATATATATATATATATATATATACATACATATATACATACATACATATATATATATATATATATATATATATATATATATATATATATATACATATATATATATATATATATATATAGGGACAATAACGCCATTTAATATTTTTAATTTCACGGATTGTGTTTTTTATTTAGTAGACTGCACAGCAAATTTGGGTCAGTTGTTCAGCGTCTGTTAGAAAAAAATGCTCCATGTTGCAACTCAGTCCGCCAGGAATTTGGAAACAGCATATTGCACTACTTGACATTCGTGCCGGATGCCCCAATCCGTATATTCCAGAGGGTGTAGGTGTCAATCTGACAAATCTGCAGAGGACTCGGAAAGAGTTGTATGAGTCTAATGGTGATTATGAATGTGTTTGGAGTGATTACCATATTGTGATGTCGACGTTATGCCTCCGTTCATCTACCCACATTGCCTCAGACCCAACACAGCCAGCTACATCATTCGCCTTGGGGATGTAGTGCTGGCCTTAGTGACTGCTGGAAGATCATATGTCTGGCAACAGGACTCTGCAACATGCCGCACATTTATTAAATAGCACATTTATTTATTTTCGTCAACCAACCTGAATACTCGAGAAATATTATTATAGAAAAATATACTATCTCCGACGCACACACATACATATATATGCATACATATATATATATATTACGTAAATAATATATACATGTGTGTGTGTGCGTGTGTGTGTGTGTGTGTGTGTGTGTGTGTGTTACGTAAATAATATACATAAGGCATATTACGTAAATAAAATTGCACTTTTCTGTATTCTTGTAAGACTGAATTTTAATTCAATTTTCTTTTTTTACTTGGAGCATTACTGGAGTCTGACTGCCAAAAATTTACATTCATAATTTCCTCTGTCTCTACTTAGCACCCATTTAAACTGTCAATTTTCAAAAAGTAATAAGGATATATTGAAACTGATTTCAAACCAAGCTCTCAGTATCCATTTCTTTTATTTGCGAGAATATCAAAGTACTCTGACAGAAACGACTTTTAGTAGAGGATGAATAATATACTAAACTTCGTTGAGATGTGAGTGAAAAGTTTACTTTAAAATTTCGGCCACGATCTGGCCCTGTGGTGCTGGTTATGTCACCAACCGGGCTTATTTATTTAATCAATAGACAGCACACAACAATAGTGCCAACATCTCGGCTTATTTCATTGTGTAACAAAATCGTGAAGACACCTTGTTTTTGTGACTTGGCAGGAGTATAATCTTTTCAAATCCAATCCTGGGTGAGGTACCTTTGTAGAGAATTAAATTAAGTTGATGTTTGAAGTAAGTAGCAATAAATGCTCATGCATAGGAAAGACAGTGAACACAAACGAACACAATTTAATCTTAAAACATATATTGAAATTATATTTGTCTGCTTACAAAGTGAAACACCGTGAAATTAGTTACGCCTACATCGGGGTGCAGAATTAATTTCAAATCGTAACTAATTTAAACTCAGAACTAATTTCAACTCGGAACTATTCAAACTAAATTAAAATTCAATTTATTGATTTTCTTGAATTTGATCAATAACAGCTTCTTTTGAACGAGAGATTTTACAAAAAACAGCTAAGCAATCTACTGTTCTCGCTACAAAGAACATTGCATTTTTATTGGATCAGATTTAAATCTATAAAAGTAAATAAAATGTACTATTTTCGTCATTTGCAACAAAAAAGAATTAAATTTTCAGAAAAGATGAATTGTTTATTATCTTATCTAGTAAGAATTTCTAATGCTAAATTAAAAGAAAATAACACCAACTCATTGCCCGTTGTTTAATAAATCACGGAAATTGATAACTTTGATTTTAAATCGAGTTGAAGTTAGTTCCGAATTGAAAAGAAAATCCGAAGTGAAGTTATTTCCGAGCTGAAATTAAGTCTGAGTTGAAATTTTTTATGTCACTCCCTACATCTGTGGATAATATCGGAGATGATATATTGTAACTATTTACACAATTTAAACTGTTCTTACCCATCTTTCATGCCATATTCATGACGTTTCGGCAGCTGTACACTCCAGCATTCTCCAGGTGATATTTCCTGGAATTTCGAACCGACCTCTTTATTTATTCCACGGGGGTTGGTTGCTCTAATTCCGCGCGTCATGCCTTTTTTATATAGTTCAGTTTTATTTTCCCTTTGATAACTCAATTTTACAAGTTTTTGTTCTCTCCAGTTATTGAGCTCGCAACACATTGGGTCAAGTCTCATTTGGATAAATCAACCAACATGTTTATCTACTGGGCTATGACACTTGGAATTAGAACAATGTACCCCCGTGGATTAAAATAAAGGGTTCATTTGAAATTCCAAGAAATATCTCGTTAAGAAAGGCAAAGCATACAACGGCCAAAATCTGGTGAATATAGCAATAAAGATGAGAACAGCAGTCCGATAAATGTAAATAATGTAAATAATACACCTAGTTCACTTATAACATAAAAGATACAATTGATAAGTCAAAATATCAGAATAAGAAATATAAATTCAAAATATAATTCACACTCTTTGGGCCCTGTCACTCGATCTAAATAACGCCTTTATCCACTGTGCCATGTGTCCTTGAGAGTGTGAGTTCAATATCTAGTTAAGGCGGTAGAGAACTTGGAGAGGGGAATTAACAGGAGGTAACTGATAACTGACATCCATTAGACACGGCATGTGGAACTAGAACATCTACCCAGCGAGTGAAATAAAGGGTTCAGTTCGACATTCCAAAACATCTGAAGAAGGTCGGTGTGTACAACGGCCAAAACGTTGTGATAAATATGGCAACAAAGATGAGGATGATAGTCCGAACAATGTAAATAGTGTATACAATACCTCATCTCAGAAATATAGACAGATACTGGAATAATACTTGTAAATCTGACAAATCTCATAAAATAAAAATAAAAATTAAATATATGAAATATTAGCGCACATAAATACATACATATATATATGTATATATATATATATATATATATGTATATATATATATATATAGATAGATAGATAGATAGATAGATAGATAGATAGATAGATAGATGATGTGGGATAGATAGATAGATAGATAGATGATGTGGGATAGATAGATAGATAGATAGATAGATGATGTGGGATAGATAGATAGATAGATAGATGATGTGGGATAGATAGATAGATAGATAAATAGATAGATAGATAGATAGATAGATGATGTGGGATAGATAGATAGATAGATAGATGATGTGGGATAGATAGATAGATAGATAGATAGATAGATAGATAGATAGATAGATAGATAGATAGATAGATAGATGATGTGGGATAGATAGATAGATAGATAGATAGATAGATAGATAGATAGATAGATAGATAGATAGATAGATAGATGATGTGGGATAGATAGATAGATAGATAGATAGATAGATAGATAGATAGATAGATAGATAGATAGATGAGGTGGGATAGATAGATAGATAGATAGATAGATAGATAGATAGATAGATAGATAGATAGATAGATAGATAGATGAGGTGGGATAGATAGATAGATAGATGAGGTGGGATAGATAGATAGATAGATAGATAGATAGATAGGTGGGATAGATAGATAGATACATAGATAGATAGATAGATAGATAGATAGATAGATAGATAGATAGATAGATAGATAGATAGATGAGGTGGATATTTATGAACTGATGTGTGTGTATAACAATCATTTCGGTTTTTAAATTCACAAATGCTTGCATTTATTCAAAATAAATCGTCCAATTTATTTTTGAATACACTATGATGTCAAAGTAGGTGTTTATAACACTTTGGTGTATACTGCAACTACTTAGTTACAATTTCTGTGAAATAGTATGCTATCTAGCATGATCAACAATATGATCAAGGCCAGAGCGCCCAAACTTTTGGTCACGATGACTTGTGACTTCGTGCTAGTACAGCTATCGCCTGCCTCCAGGAGTACCGTCAACCCAATTGTACACTTTAATCAACCCATCGTATGGTTTTCAGGCACTTTCCAACACTGCCGCACGCTGGTATCGCCCCCACCAAGACCGACGCAGGCCGAAATCATCAGGAAGTCTCCTTCCAGAAAAATCGGACACTTGTCCACGTGCACAAATAATATCTTAATAATGTTCAATATAATTATATACACTCTTTAACAACTAAATCATATAGTATTATGAATTATATTTTAAATAAAAAGTATTCGCTACTTTATGCGATATACGCTCTTGATTTTTCCCAATATATTTTTATTCATTTAAATTTTTCTATATCACATCTACATACACCATAATTACAATTCTCTTTGATATATTACCCGGATATATTCTTACTTTTATTAATTGTTACATATTTTCAATACGGGCCGGAGCGCTAATAAAATAGTTCCTTGGTTGAAACGTATATTTTAATGTAGATATTAATATTATAATTGTAACCTTAATCATCATAAATTGGCATAATCTTAGCAATAGTAGACATATAACTGTTATAGAATATACACATTATTGAATAAATAATCTATAAACACTTTAAACTTTCGTCGGAGTAATGCATTATATCTACACAGTCACACACGACGGCTCTATTTACAACAAAAATGATTGACGTTTGAAAATGTATATCTGTAACCACTAGTCATTTGATATATTTTTCTCTTTTAACTTCGACCGACATTATTATATAATCGCTGGTTTTATTCAGCTTTCTATTGACCTTTTATCTGTTCCAAAATACAGCAGATCAAGCAGACGTTACCGTTGAGTTGGACAGGAAAATGCTTTCGGAATCTTGTTGTACACCTGGTTAAACCTGTAGACAAAGGGACGTAGTTATATTTTGTGTTATTGACTACGTATAAAGACGTCCACTGCATGTTTCCATGTCTTACCTTCGAGAATAAAGAGATGAATAAAATAATTCTTCTGAAAAAAAAACAGTATATAACTCGTCAGAAACAGTCAATCGAATATAATCTGAGAGGAATGCATGGAAGAGTCGCAGTCAATACAATTTACAGACGAATAACAAAATAGTTGCAGCACGATTGGAAGGGGAAAAAAGCAAGACTGAATGCGAATAAAGCGACGATGAAAAATTGAATAAATAGATGAAGAAATATCAAAGCGACATGGAAATAAAAACATCAAAAAATCCCTTGGAAAAATGTGATTGTGTCCATCGGAATATTTTCCTTCACAAAAGAATTCAAACAAAGATATTGGCAACAATTTGTAAGGAGTTAATTCAGGGACGCGTAGAGTTTTGGAAAATCTAAATAGAACGACAAAAAACTTGATAACTGTTACAGAGAAAGGATATTTTCTAGTTTCTATTAAATTCTAGGTTTTGGGCACATCTATATTTTGGAAACGGTGTAAACACGAAATTCGGCCATAATAATGATTTTCCAAGCGTAGCTCAGATGTGGCACAAGGCCGAAATTATGGGGTACCCAGTGAGGATGGAACTCACTACTCAGTCGTAATTGTTCTAGCGAGACAAGCTTGCTAACCGTTACACCTCCTCGGGGTGCCCTTGATTTTCCAAGCGTAGCTTAGATGTGGCACAAGGCTGAATCTAGGGGGCGCCCAGCGAGGAGCGAACTCATTGTTCTAGCGAGATAAAAATAGGCCATAATATATTTGAATTTGATTATAACATATCTGAAATCAAGAAACACACACACAAATATATATATATATATATATATATATATATATATATATATATATATATATATATATATATATATATACGCTTACTTATTGAAAATTTATCGACCCAACTAAGAAGTGAGTACAAATAGAGTCTGAGGTTTGCTCACTTGCTAAGTTATGGTTATGTGAATTGTGCCAAAAATTAAAGTTTGACTTGGGCTTTCTTATTTTCTTTAGAAGTTATTCTCAGAGATGTAGAACTACATATATTTTAATTCAGGTCTAACCCGCTTAGGTGTTCATGCCAGTTCTTTGGGCCTATGTTTATGCATAATATAGTCAATTTTCAAAACTGCAAGAAGTGCGCACATTACGATAATATTGTCTATAACGCCGGGTGGTTGTTTTCCTAACAGAATTTTTTGTATAAAAATAAGTCTTACAAATGTTGCATAACTAAACGCTGACGAACCGCGGAAAAGCCTATATTTTGGCAATCATCATCATCATCATCATCATCATCATCATCATCATCATCATCATCATCAAGAGCAGGATTTCGTTTAATATAAGTGAATATGTCGCAATTTGAAATTCAATTTTACCTTCTTTATCATCTTTGATTCTTTCTTTTTCGTGAATCGATCACTGATAGGAAATGACACTCAAATTATTACTTTTATCATTTTCGTACGAAAGGATTCAACTCAAACTGCTTAGATGTATACATGAAATATTATGAATGCTTCTGTTAAGAACAAGTATATACCTAAATATTCACAACGTTACGGAATTTTGTATTCATTCGCTATTCGTCCGATTTAAAAAAGGAATGTCACACATCCATTTTTCTAAAATAATATTGCGCTGAATATATTTCGTTTTATTATGGAAGGATGTGTCTTCTACGTTTGTTTCAGTCTCTGAGATAAAAAGAGCACCGTGACGAAATTAACTCCACCATGATTTATTGCTTGGCATTCGCGCCGGAATATCCAATACGAACATTTCAGATTGTCTGGGTGTCAATCTGTGGACAGTGCTGAGGATTCGGAAAGAGTTGGATGAGTGCAATGGTGATTACGAGCGTGTTTGGAGTTATCACTAGTGATGGCGACGTTATTCCTCCATTCATCTTCGCACAGAGACTCAGACTCAACCTGTAGGACTACATCAATTGCCTTGGAGTGTCAGTGCTGCCCTGGGTCAAGAGGATGTCTGCTGGAAAACATATGTCTGGCAACATGACTCTGCAGCATGCTACACAAGCAGGAGAACCCAATCATACAATTTCTGCGACCACATCACTACTTGCATCTAGCCACGTAACTTTCCAGACTGAAACCCCATTGATTTTTATGTGTGGGGCGCAGTTGAGTGAGAGAACAATAGATCTCAGTGTAAAACCAAAGATGAACTGAAGACAAGGTTTATAGCAGCATTCAGTACCTTAAACAAGGAGACCGTTTAGAAGAGATGCAGGGGTTTTCAAGATATGTTTGTGTGATTTTGGTAAATATATCCGTTAAAATGAGATGTCAGTGTTATATATATATTTGCTTCATTTAGGTGGCATTTCATCCTTCGCACTCTGTAGGTTGCAATTTTCTGAATATCTCTATTTTTCTCCATTTCTGCTTTATTGCTTGTTCAGGTTCCCATAGACTAGTTCGTGCTGAAGTTGCTTTATTGTAGCCACATCTGTTTCACGGTTTGTATTGAAGAAAATATTAAAAAATGGATTATAGATTTATATAGCAACCTATATCGCTATTAAGCATTAAATACGTACTGTATAGTGGGGTTCTGGTTATGCATGAAGCTATTATTTTGATTTAAAAAAAACACTGTGGTCAACAAGGTCAGCAAAATATTCGGTCGACTAAGAGTGCTTTGCCCACTAATAATTGTGCGTCTGGCCGAGGTCAAGTTGAATATCACAACAGAGAATTTTGGAAAGATAATTACTTTTGTGGAGATGATGATTGGGCGAGATGTACTCAGTGCACTGCTCCGTGCTTTGGAAATAGATTTCACATGATTAAAAGTAGTGCTGATTTCTTCATATAGAATATACAAGGTCTCTCTATCATCCATGTTTAGATATGATCCAAAATTGTATTTTTGTTTTTTCTAATATTTTAAGAGGGTGGCAGTAATTTCTAGTGCTTCCTTAATTGCTGTATTTGAGACTAAATTTGAGTATGTTTGTGGAAGTCTGGTGGACGCTGTGCTAATCAGAGCTTGTCAAATGACATCCGTGTTTTCAATTAACAACATGTATAGAAGTTATAAAATTTATTTTCATCATAATTAATAGCGAATCACTAGTTTAAAAAATGAATACAAGTTCTAATATCTTCTTGGAATTTATTTAGCATTATCTGACAGGAAGCTGGCCCTATTTTTAAATCCAATTTCCCCCCAAAAATGGTCATTTATCTGACACGTGAAAAAGAGAAATAACGTAAAAAGAAAGTTGTTTTTGTCTTCAAAAGTTAAGTTCTAATCGAGTCATTAATTCTAATGCTTCTATTTCAATTTTTAATTCATTTTATATGAAGGAAATAGTTCAGTTTTCAAATTTTAAGAATTGATAACATAATTATATTTTTACAACTTTGAAAATTAATGGCAATAACTATTCCCCAATATTTGACCATAATATCAGGATTTATTTCGGAATCTTTCCTAGGTTCAGCTGAAAAATTATTAGCACCCCTTCCTGATATGATTCTAATCATATGGATTACTTCCTATACATTAAGTATTTTCCATGTTACAGTGTCCAACATTGTGCATCGGAACTTGTTAATACAAATATAAAGTAATGTTTAAATAAAACACGACCTAATAGCCAATTTATTTCCTTCACCCTAAATATACTGGGTTTGCTGAAAACATAGAGAGGTATATATATATATATATATATATATATATATATATATATATATATATATATATATATATATATATATATATATATATATATATATATATACATAAAAGGAAGCGGTTATAGTAGTTCCAACTAGCGAAAAATGTGTATATTAAAAAGCAGAGAGTAACCGCAAACGTTTTTGGTTGTGATGTGGATTTTTAAAAAGATATTATGCTTTATTTTCCATAATTTTGCTACACGTGTTTCCGGTCATCAAGCATGAGGTGGAGATTTCCACATATTGTTAAAAATAATTCATTTTTTTCTTTATATTTTTCGATATTAAATATTCTCGATATGGATCCAAATTTAACCAACACATAATAGGAGTCACAAAAATGCAACAAAATAGATGTGGGGTTTGTGATATCGTTATAGAAGGAAACTTTTCAAAACATCCACATTGAAACCGATTGCGTTTGCGCTCCCTCTCTTCTCATTAATATATATATATATATATATATACAAAGGCACATAAAAATATATACAAATATATATAATTATATGCATACATATTATATGTACAGATATATATATATATATATATATATATATATATATATATATATATATATATATATATATACATACATACATATATATATGTGTGTGTGTGTGAAGGAATATAGTCTTAAAGTGTGCTATATTTATAGGATAAAGTGCTCAATATCAGAGATAGAGCGTGTGTAAATATAAAAGTGAACATAAAAGTCAACACTAAGAGGCGACAGTCTGTTCATGTTAGATGAAATCATCGGACCACGAGTGCTGTTATTTGTCTTGGCTATTTATGACCCGTATATATAGATAGCCAAAAAAAATAACACCACTCGTGTCCTGACGATTGCATCTAGCATGAAACAGATTGTCGCCTCTAAGTGTTGACTTCTATGTTCACTTTTATATATATATATGCGTGTATGCGTGTGCGCCTTTATACACTGTGTAACGAATTATTAATGAGATGTGGGTTTTTTCATTTTGGAGAATAACTATACGTTGGAATTTAACGAAATTTTTCCAGAATAATCGGAACATTTATATGCGAGTGCTGTGTAAAGAATTTAAGGTTCGGTGATTGTGTAAGAAAATTGCGGCCACTTGAATGAGTAACACGACTTCAGTGTTCCAAATTATTAACGACTGACTTCATAATCGCATAATTATGCGTCGCAGTCGTCGCTTAACCGCTTGTTAGAAGTCTGTTGTAATATCTGAATTTGCAAAAGGTAAAACATCATTAGAAATATCCAAAATGATTGGAAGATATCACCAAACTGTGAAAACGTTTGTCGAAGTTCCTACAAAGGTACGGCGAAAGGATCACTCAAGGGGTGTTTCCCAAACTTCACCGTCGCGAATTAAAGGCGAAGCTGTAAATAATCTAGACCTTACCAGCGAAGAACGTTTTAGGCATGTTAGGGAAACAAATATGTGCAGAGTTACTCGATGCCGTCTTCGATGAAACATTGAGACCGGTAATGACGCCTCCATTGTCAAAAAGACACGTATAAAAAGTGTTTGTAATTGGCAGAAAGAACATGATGGTCGACTTCTCGAAGATTTTGTTCACGGATGAATCTCATGCTACCAGTGATGGCTGTGACTCTTCGAGCGAAGTTTGGGTCGTAAACAGACATCTTTATCAACGCGTGAGACGCCAACGAGGAGGAGGGGGTATCATTATTTGGGATAATATTTTTGGAGGTATCATGTTTGGTCTGTTTAAAGTGCCTGACAGTATTAAAATGACTGGATATGACTATATAGCCTTCCATAGAGATCATCATGAAACATGGTTAAAAAAGCAAATGGTCACGTTCAGGAGAATCATCGTATTTATGCAAGATACTGTTTCCTTGCATGCACCACATAAAACTACAGAGTACCTGCAACAAATAGGTATCTGTGGACCGTGTAAATGAACTGGCTACCGATACACCAGATTTAAGCCCAATCGAAATATTGTGGGGCATTCTGAAGCGATGGGTTTACAAAAATGGATGGCAATTTAGAAGCAGAGTACTTGTGGCAGACGATAGCGTATGTATCACGTTGAATTATATCAGAGGTGATCCAGAAATTGACATGATCTATAGACCAACGCCTTATCCATGCCATTTTCAGAAGAGGATCACATATCCCTTATTAACCATCTTCACAATTATCTTTTAACTCTGAGTACTTGTTGATTTCTATTTATTTCATGTCGGTTACTGTATGTAACCATAAAGAATTGAAGATGAAGCAGTCAAAACATTATTTTTTTGTTTACACGAGTTTTAATTACACATTACTAATAATTTGGAATAGTTATAATTTAAGTAAACTAGGTAAATGGGCGTAGTTTTTGAGTTTCATTTTTTTTTTCAGAATTTTTTTTGTTTTACATGGTACCTGCATATAACTGTTGCCCTCCTTCTATGAACATTTCGTTAAATTTCAACGTGGAGTTTTTATTAAAAAATGGAAAATTTTCATCTTGTTAATAATTCGTTACGCAGTATATATATATATATATATATATATATATATATATATATATATATATATATATATATATATATATATATATACACGTATATATTTAGTTAGATTGATGTGAGTTTGTGAACTTGGGTTTTACGCTATTTGCGATCGTCAGACAAAACTGATTAATTTTAAAATTTTGGATTTATATATTGGTCTTTTTATGGAAGTGGGAGGAACAATTGTCGTCGGAATGCACTCATAATTACGCAAACATGCATACACGTACATTTACTCATTGACATACGCAGACATACATACACTCAAGCTCACTTATTGGAGCTCAAGCAACATAAACATATGTGTACAGTGTGCATATATGTGCATGCATCTCTCGTTGCGTAGATACGTACGTATCTGGTCGCTGTATTCAATGTTGGATTGTGTAGCGAATCATTTTTTCGTCAGTTGCGGTGTCAACCCGCAGACCGTTCGTCTATTTTGTTCGCTGAATAATGTTTTCTCGCACACATGTATATACGTATGATGGCGTCTGTGTACGACTATAGTAGGTAAAAATTCCTATTATTTTAAATTCTTAATGCCGTTTTGTTATTATTATAAAGCCGCTTAATAGCGTGAAAACCTGGGTCACAAACTCACATCAATCCAACTAAATGTATTACATCTATCACTGATATTGAGCACTTTCCAATAAGTACCGCGCATATATAATATATAAATAATATATATAAAAATTGCATATATATATTTATTCATATGCATACAATATATGTATTAACATATATATTTTATATATATTTTAATATATATATATATATATATATATATATATATTTATATGCATACATTATATATATATATATATATATAATATATATATATATAATATTTCGCACATATAATGCTGATGTTAATAAAATAATGTTCGATTAAATATAATATAGCCATTAAGTATATTTTAATAAATATACATATAATCGTTCTCTGTGCTTTTAGTGAGGGTTAATATGTATGTATATATACAGTGGTTGGACAGAATAATTGAAACACCTGTTAAATTCAAAGAAAATTTATTTAATATGGAGTTGGTCCTCCTTTAGCCTCACATACAGCTTTAATACGTCTAGGAATGGAATCATCTAGCTTCCTGATTTCATCCAGATAAATTTTCAGCCATTCTTTTATTAATACCTGCTCAGGCTCTTTAAGAATCGATGGTGGAGGATAGCGGCTCCTAAATTGTCGCTCCAAAATGCACCACAAATATTCAATAATATTGATATCTGAAGATTGGGGAGGCCACTCCATGTGTTCTAGCTCACTTTCATGCTCTTCATACCAATTCTTAACTATTCGAGCGGTATGTATTGGAGCATTATCTTCTTGCAAGATGCAGTCACCATCAGGGAATAAAGTCTGGGCCACTGGATGAATATCATTTCCCAAAATGTTCTGGCAAACTTTGCTGTTGATTCTACCATGCAGGGCAACTAGTGGACCGAGACATTTCCATGATATGGCGGCCCAAACTATCACTGATCCACCTCCATTCTTCCCTGTTGGAAGAAGGCAGTCAGGGTTGTAAACTTCTTTGGGCTGCTTCCACACATAAACTCGCCCTGAAATTGGGAAAATAAAAAACTCGATTCGTTTTCGAATATGACTTGCTTCCATTGGTCTGCAGAACAGGCATTGTGATCTCTGCACCAATTCAACCTCTTCTGAATATTGCAAGTGGAGAGTACGGCGGCTCTTCCATGATATACAGCCTGATGGAGCGCACGACGAAGTTTTAGAAGAAACTGGACTATTCAGATGATTATTCAACTCGGATTTTTTGCCACATTGCTTGTCAATGCACGTCGATCTCTGTCAGTAAGTTTGCAAGTCCGGTCCGAATTGCTACGGTTGCTAGAGGTTTTGCCCTGTTTCTCGAATTTTGTCATAGTTCTTGATATGGTAGCTCTTAAAAAAAAAAAACAGTTCAGCAGCCTTAGTGATCGAGGCTCCTGCGATGCGAGCTCCAACAATTTGCCCTTTTTCGAACTCGTAGAGGTCACGCATTTAGCTTAAATTTTACTAAATTCTAAAAATAAATAAGACAAATGAACATATTTAAAATAGATATAAACTGCAATTACGAAGTTTTAGTTAAATTCTTAATTTAATAGATCTTTTAAATATATGAGCGGAATTTGCACCTGTTCCAATTATTTTGTCCAATCCCCATATATATATATATATATATATATATATATATATATATATATATGTGGGTGTGTGTGTGTCTGTGCGCGCGTGTGTATATATAAATTTATTAATATATACACGTGAATGTGTGTATGTGTGTGTATGATTAAAATTAACTTCAGCATCAGGAGACTACACCGTCCTGACGTCAGGACCTATCATCAATTGGCTGCTTATAATTTTCGATTTCTCTTTCTTATATGTACTTTCAATTGATGTATTCTTTTCTATAGTGTATATATACGTGTGTGTCTGTCTTCCCCTGCGCCCATCTGCGCATATGGGTATAATGAGAGTGTGTTTAAACAATTCTTATTTCTCTGGTCTCTGTTCAAATTTACTTAGAAATATTTTCTTGAGCATTATATAATACGAACATAATTTTTCATTTATGAATCTATCCATCGACAGGCACACACACACAGACAACATATACACACACACACACACACACACACACACACACACACACACACACACACATATATATATATATATATATATATATATATATATATAATTTTCATTCCCTATCTATAAAAGAATCATCTCAAACTAGAAATTAATTATCATTTGGTGTTGCCTAATCCTGAAATTTCATTCTTTCCCTGGTAATGAAACATTTTCATGGCCTTGTCCGTGATAAATTATTTTCAATCCCAGGAATGAGTCGAGCTTCAGATGACATACATTTAAACTAAGATTCGTCATGCTGCGTATATAGGGCGGAGACATCCTCACTTCCTTTGAATGCCATTGGTAACGTGGGAGTTTTATTCAGTCTGCTTCTTCCTAAGAATTGGAACTTTGTGGGACAAATTCCTGGGTGGAATGCATATTTTTTTATTTTAATAACATTTCCTGAATAGTCAAGCCGGATGAAAAAAATAAATAAATATAATGTTTTAATAAAAAGATGTGACTTCTACTTAAATACAAGTATCCACTAAAATAACGTTTAAAGAGATAACCTCTCTCTCTCTCTCTCTCTCTCTATATATATATATATATATATATATATATATATATATATATATATATATATATTATAATTTTTTAAGATAGACAAAAACAATTTACATGAATCCAGATATTTTTATCAGCCCTCGTGTGTATATATATATATATATATATATATATATATATATATATATATATATATATATATATATATATATCCGAATGTAATGAAAACAAAAATAGACTTAATTTTAACCTTGAGGTGTAAAGATTTAAAAACTCTATGTATCATCTTTTTCAAACTGTCAACCTTGCTTGCGGTAGAATAAATAAATCCCTATATTATTGAAACTAATTTCCTTATGTGCAGTGAGATTGTACAAAATAAAAAATCCGATCAAGTCAGCAGAATCCAGCGATCCCACCGATACATCAAAGTTTTCATCCGATTTTCATGTGACTTTTCACATGCGGCTTGCTTACAAACAGAATTGTTCATAACCATTTTGGTTCTCACCAGTTGAAGTGCAATTAAATGAACTTGAACGAAGTTGCATTTTTGTAGTAAGTAAATTGTTTTTGTCTATATGAAAAAATTATAATAAAGAATTATTGGTCTACTATCGGTACTGAGCCCTCTTTTGAATTGATGGTGTGAACGTTAAAATTTATATATTATTTTCATTCTCATTACATTCGGATATATATATATATATATATATATATATATATATATATATATATATATATATATATACAAAGGCTGATAAAATATCAGGATTCATGCACTAAAATGAAAACTACGACACATACCAATTCGGCATTTTATCCCCTTCGAAGTTCTACCTTTTGAAGCCACACTCTATCCCTGTGCTTTTGGTGAGACGACCTCACTTTACATATTTCCCTTGAAACTACTGCCATAAACAACGGAAGTCAGCGACAACATTATAATTTTGTGTGTATACTAATGTTATCATGCCAAATGTATTAATAGTTTTCTCTTACTTAAAAAATAAAAATGAATTATGCTAAATAAGAGCGAATGAAATTAACAAAATGATCTGGATAAAGCATACCTTTTTCATTGCAAAAAAAAAATTCTTATTTATCGTTAATTGAATTATATTATTTATACCGGGTCCGGAAGCGTGCTCCATATTCTAACGTTTTGCAAGATCTAAGCTATGATTAGTAGATCACAATAAAGCGTGCTGGAGGAATACATCCCACATATATCTTCGAGAAATTCCTGCCAGAAATAACTCCCACACAATGGTAAAACATTAGCTAGATGAAGACACCTTTGCCACTAATTTCTTAGCATTATGAAGGAAGTATTTCTGCTTCACCCTGTATAATCCTCACTACAAAATTACTAATCTTTGTAGATACCAAAGTCAAAGATGTACACGTTATTTTGGAGACGATTTTCGGGATTACTTTTATAATAATTAGCATTTCTATATCATTCGCTATCGTGCCTACACGGTTTAAATTTAAGAGCAGTACTACACTGGCGACGAGGTCTCATCAATTCACATCCAAGATGGTTAGATTTAACCTTAAATTTTGTGCTAAAGGTTTATTTTCGCGAACTTCTCGCTTGTTGAGATACTTTCCAGCCAAAAATGTAAATTGAATGTCAATCACTATCTACTGTGGTCCTGATTCCTATTTTTCCCGCTGATTATTAATGATTATGTTTCTAATTCTTCCACAACCAGTAATTCCTTGTGCCTTACTGGCTTTACTCACTTGCTTTGTGTGAACACGATTTAAAAATGTATTTAATTCGAAATTTGCCCCTTAAAATCAAATTCAATTCTGAAATACCGTAATATCTTTGACTTTCTTGTCCGGACAAATATCAAAATGTTCCATTTATTTTTTCTAACAGATTCATGCTAAGATAGAACATATTGCACATACGCAAATGTAGATCTTATTAAATCGGTGTCTTAATATATCGCAAGAAATACCATCGACGTCCGTTTAAAATGCGACATTGAGATATCTTGTGAGTATTTGTTATTAATTGTATGGTTATGCTTTCTTTCCCTTTCTACGGTAATCCCGACAAATAATGCAGGCAAAACACGCTAAAACTCGACCAATTCTGTAATTCAGTTTCAAAGCGTGCTTTGAATGGTTCGAAAAAGACCAGTTCCTCCATATCCCTCGTTAGTCGCCTTTTCGGTCGCGCGTCTTATCCAATTATATTCATGTTTTATCCATTCATCATCTATCTATATTCATATATGTCTGTTGTTGTCTGTCCCTATAATCTTGTATCGGTCAAAGACTTGACTGGAATGAGAAAAAGGCCGAGCAGCAATATAGGACACAATGAAAGATAGCGCCGAATGCGATAAAATAGTCAGAGAAGAAGAGATACGAAAAAGGTTTAGGAAACAAGAGAATAAATAAGAACAGAATGGAAGTGTATCATTTGAGAAAAGGAATAAATGCAGGAGATGATGGGCCTACGTATTAGCATATTTCTGAAGGAAAACAGCTGAGAAATCTGGGTTGAAAAACGTATATAAAAAGTAAAGAAAGATGAGGAGAATACACAATTGAAATAAGTAAAAAGTATCACATTTAGAAGATCGAATATCTAATGTAAATTTTAAATAGAAAATATATAACTAATTCGAGGTTGGGTATATAGGTTATAAAATATATAGCTGGAATCTAAAAGAAAGAAATATGTGTAAAAGATGTGAGACGAAAAAACATCTAACGTGAATATAACAACGAAAGAAGTTAATAAAAGATGGAGAACAATTAGTGTAAAACGAACCCGAAAATAATTTTAGTAAAAAAGAGAAGAAAATAATTCATGTTTGGCAATGATACCAACGAAGCTAAATTTCAGAGCCAGTGTTCGTCGTCTTTTGGAAAAGAAAAATGTATTTAATTATTTAGTCGAATTCCTCATATATGCGTATAGTACATCAATTTTGTCGGAATCGCTTATATGATGTATGAGAAGTGGATTTATGTTATATATATGTAAAGATTGTATATTCAAATATACATGTCTTATTTTGTTTTAATGTCTTTAATTTTTTGGGGGGTTTGTTGTAAGTATAATTTATGCCCGATCATCTAGCGAATTCTACACGAATTTACGAGAGCGGAATTGCGGAAATCCTGTTTGACATTATGGCAAGCTTCAGACCTATAACAGTTGTCCTCTTACAACAGTTAAGTCTATATGACCCCAGGCAAAGTGACGTGTACAATCAGATAAATTATGGAGTCGTTACCTGCTGTACCTTCATAATTACTATTAAACTAATTTAACTCTTTGCAAATCCACCCAAACAATCTGAAATATTCGTATTGGAGATTCTGGCACGAATATCAAACAGTACAGCGTGCCGTTCCCAAATTGCTGGCGGAGTGAATTGCGTCATGGTGGTCTTTTACTCACAGACGTTGCCCAACTGACCTTACAATGCTGTGCAGTCGATAAAATTGAAAACTGAAAAACGCATGCACGAAGTTAAAAATATAAAATGGCGGCAATTTAACCATTGTACCCTGGATGTTTTACGATATACATTGATAATTTTGTTTTGCAAACATTAACTTGCATCTTCGTATCTGAGAGTATATATATATATATATATATATATATATATATATATATATATATATATATATATATATATAGAGAGAGAGAGAGAGAGAGAGAGAGAGAGAGAGAGAGAGGATGTTTTCATTGATGCATGTTTCATTTTAGCTTCCAGCGTCTCCTATACACGAGTTTGTCGTTGCTTGAAATCTTCCATGCAAACAAAAACAGACTATCATTATTGCTATGTCTGTGTATTGTTTAATATATTGTAATGTAAGTGTAATCTTTGATGATGGTTTATATAAGCCGAAAGCTTATATAGGATTAAAATACATGTACAATATGGTGATTTTCTCTCGTCTTTCAATGATAATGTTATTAAGCTTATCAGACGATATGAAATAAATTTTCATACAATAAATATACAAAACTTGTCTATATTATTTAATGAAATACGCATCAATACACACACACACAGACATATATATATATATATATATATATATATATATATATATATATATATATATATATATATATATATATATATACATATATACATATATATATATATATATATATATATATATATATATATATATATATATATGCACTACGGGTAAAAAATGGCATATTTTTGTATTTTCTATGTAAAAGATAAAATTTCAGTTACTACAGTGTATTTGCTTTTATGTTAGTCTTTCCATAGACTACTCTTACTAACAAAAAGTTAAACTTTGAACTCGTAGTCGCATTAACAATACATTTGCTTAAATGATGAATATTTTGTATGAGAAACATTATATTTTGGTTTCCTAGTAACCGCTCAGTTGTTGTTTTGTGATGACATGTTCTAAATGCTATCTCAGCACGGACTAATATTGTAAACAGAATAGATGTAGCTCACTCTGAAGAAAAAATATTATTATACGACAGTATATTTATAGTTTCTGTTCGTCTGCTTTTTTAATTTTGAAGTAATTTGTATAAAATGGTAAAAAAAAAAAAATTAATTACTGTGGTGAGAGCCCAAATTTTAATTTTATTCAAAGAAGGCTTCTCCCAACGACAAATTGCTCAGAATTTGAAGATCTTTAGACACGCTACAAAAGCAGTTAGAAAGTGATGCAAATGTTGATAGAAAAAGGATCTGAAGCACAAAAAGTGACACTTGTCGCTGCAGATAAACATTTGATTATTAAGAAGAAAATAAATAGAAGAAAACTGCTCCCTAGTTCACAGCTGAACTTAATTCCTCACGTCAGCAAACATTGTCACTCTCAACAGTGAAAAATTGACTTAAATCAGCGGGGCAAAATGAATAAAGAGCCATCAAGAAATACCTGTTACAGAAGGTGGATAAGAAAAACCGATTGTTATGAGCCAGTAATCATAACAAAATGGACATTGAAGGAGCGAAAAAATATATAGTTAACAGATGAATCCGAATATGAAGTCTTCGTAAGAAGAGGAGATTATATGTGAGAAGAAACCAGGAGAAATACTAAATAGTGAATGTGTGATTACAACATTTAACCATTATGGTGTATGTCTTATGATGTGGGTTGTTTGTTGGTAGAGATTACTGGAGAGTCGATTCAGGACAAAGGAATCTTGAAAAATATATATACTATACCATCCGTTTTACTCATAATTCGAAGAATATTCTCCTTTCAAAAATAACGACCCAAAGCACTCATCTAAATTATATCAACATTACAAATAAAATGAACACACTTTTGGAAATTATGATTTGGCCACCGCAATATTCTCTCCACTTTCCCATTGAATTAGTATAGAGTAAATTAGATAATTAGTGAATAACAAAGGCGTGAGCGTGAGATTTTTTTCAGAAAGCTGGAGAAGATGAGCCATCTATTTCTTTTTAAAAATTGTTGGAGATAATATCAAGAATTTAGAAAGCAGTAATTAAGGCAGTGGTATTTTTATTGACGAAAGCAAAATATGATGCCATTGCCTCATATTCATTTTATAGTTATGTGCTTGTATTTGCCAAAATAAAAGTAAATGCACTGTATTTATTGAAATAATATACTTTACATTAAAAATTCAAACATATCTGAGTTTAATAATTCCAATATATATTTACATATTTCTGAAATATAATCTGCGCAAATATAGGATTGTTTCAAAATGTAGTTGATCAGAAATTACATAAACTACCAACATATTCATTTGCGTTATATTCATTCTTATTTTGTAAATATATGTTCGCCTATGTTATACATGTTTTGTAAAATTTGTGCCAAATGCGCCCTAGAGACAGCAAGATTATGATCCTTCTTAATTCTTGTTTGGACAGATAGACAAACAAACTCACAGATATAAACTTATATATAATCGATACAATGGTCGTTCAAAAAGCTCTACATCTCACCAAGAAGTATTTGGAGATTCGAGACCGTTTTCTCACTATTTTTCAATACAGTCTCCCTTGATATCAATGACGTTGGTCCAATGATGCTTAAGCAGTGCATTCCCATGAAGGAAGGAGGCAAAGTCTTGCTCTTCCAAAAACATCACCCACAGCATATATGATCTCATCATTTATTCCAAAACGTCCACCAAACAGGTGAGATTTTAGCTGGGGAAACAAGATGAAGTCAGATGGAGCTGGGTCTGGTGAAAAAAGGGGATAGAGCAGCAATTCAAAGTTAGAGTTGGCCGCTTCAGCTACGGTAATCTGAGCAGTGTGAACAGTGCGTTATCACGGAGAAAGGGTACACCTGCGCTCAGCTTCCTTCTGCGTTTCGACTTGCATGCTTCCTTCGGTGGTCTTAATTCTAGTGCATAGTACTGCTCATTAATTGATTTCTCATTTACAGGTAGTCTATCAGGATCAACAAATTAACAAAAGACGATGCCTTCTTGATCTTCTTCGTGGTTAGAGAGCCAGTGTCCACTATTTGCTCTTGATCATCGATTCAGGTTCGATGTGGGGAACCCAAGTTTCATCGTTAGTTAATAATCTACGGTGGAAATTCTCAAAATTAGCCAGGAAGCGAGTCAGAATTGCCCTAGACATTTTCAGCTTCTGCTATGGCGTCATCATAAATGGAACCAGTACTAATGCCTTTTGACAGTTATCGGCTGGTGAGTAAGAAGTGTGACATGCGAAACCATACGTTGAATGGCACCAACTTGTTCATACTTGGTTGAGGTTTACGGACAGCCTGATCGAGGCTCATCGTCTGTGTTGCCATTGCCACGCTTGAATTCCGCATCCTTCTTTTTCACAGTTGCATACGAAGTTGAATCAGCAAGTGTCAGTACCATGTCCGCATGGATTTCCTTGTGTGTTATACTTTTCTTTTGTAGATATATCATAACTGTTCAAGACACTGTTCTCTGCATTTTTAGATCAGTCTTATAACTTCTCAGTTATGCATGGGTCTCACCTGCACATAAATTACGACAGAATTCAGAATGATTTTTTTTACTTTATAAGATGTAGTAGTTTGTTGCCACAGCAACATTTTTCGACTAGTGCGCTTCTTTCTACGCGAGGATTTGAATGACTCTCATATATATATATATATATATATATATATATATATATATATATATATATATATATATATGCATGTATGTATATATAATTATACAGATAGATAGATAGATAGATAGATAGATAGATAGATAGATCACTTAGTTTAAGGATTTTTGCGAAAAATTCTTTGAATACTCACTAATGTTGTTTTATCCCAACCACACGCATGTATTATATTTTCTCATTCTTCTGTTGCATCAGGTGGCCTCTTGCCAAATTACAAACTCTGTAATTTGTTAAACTCATATTCATGCTTGGAAATGTTAATTCACTTAGATACACTGATCGCCCAGTTATAT
>OZ038481.1:79158265-79203265 GCA_964036315.1 Acanthosepion esculentum
ATTTGTAATGACTCCTCCCAGCCAACTAATGTTTTGTCGATAAACTACATCGTATATAAATTTAAATGTCCCTTGGGATATTGTATATCCAACAGAAAAATTATATATAGGTTGGCCATAAAACTACTACAGTGTCACGAAGGTTTAGTTTGAATGATGCGTCTAACATCTCTCAACGTTGACAATTGCACACCTGTCTACATTCGTAATTTATGAAAATTCTTTTTGAAAATTCATCTATACCTTTTCGTGAAAATAACAAACATAAACTAATAAATCTTGAAGATATATTACAAAATTGAAACTAACCCTTAATAAAATTAAATATGAATACTGCACAAATATTTTGAAAATGTTTACAGTAGATAGTTTAAATATCTAGGTTTTAACTAATAGTTTTAATTAGCTTTTCTCTTTTTAAATATTTAGACATTATAATAATTACTTACCTCTCTTGACGTTTGAACATAAGCCAACATGATAAAATTTAAAATTGTGCAGTACCTAACCACGCGCGAGGAGAGAGCTTAGGAGAAAGAAACACTCACGTGCTGAGGTCTATACCCAATATCAGGAAGTGCACGGTGACGTAAGGAAAAAAATGCGGTCAGCTAAAGACGAGTGTATACAAAATAAGTGCAAAGCCATTGAGAAGGATATGCTTATTGAAAATAACAATCAGGCCTACAATACTCTCAAACCCCTCACTAATATCAGACAACCGTGGGCAACGGCTGTAGAAGATGAGAATTGCTGACGAACAGATGGACTCAATACCGTGATGGTTTATACAATTACCAGCTCCACACAGTCGTCTTCATATAGAAAACTGACCAGCACTACATAGAAGAAGTAGAGACCAGTCCGTCAATATTGAAAGAGGAGGTTGAGTTGGGAGTAAGGAGCTTGAAACCTGGCAAGTCACCCGTAGTGGATAATATTCCCTCAGCTGATAAAACATGGAGGTGCAGGAAACATCAAGACCATAACATCACTATTCCAGAAGATTTGGGAAGAAAGTGGTCTAACGTGTGGACTTAGTCATTGGTAGTGCCCCTGCCAAAGAAAGGAAGCCTCAGGCAGCGTCGACATTATAGGACCACAAGCCTAGTAAAGTACTGCTCCGTATCATTTTGAATCATTTGAAATCAACGGCTGAAGAACTACCATCAGAGGAACAAGAAGGTTTTAAAACCGGTCGAAGTAGAATTGAAAATGTCCTCAGTTGTAGAATCATCATAGAGAAACACCTGCAGCATCAGAAGGCCGTGTTACACAGCTTTATTTATTTCAAGAAATTGTTTGATCGTGTATGGTACGAGCGGTTTTGGCAAATGTTTAGGGAATTCAATGTAAATAACGGAATTACACAATTCACCCAGACCTTATATAAAGATGCTTCCAGCGCAGTTCTTCTAGGAAAACAAATGGAAGAATCCCTCCGGACAACTGTCGGTGTGAGACACGAGTGCGTTATTTCACGCATATTGTTCAACCTATTCTTGGAGAGAAGCATGCAAAAAACCTTTAACGACCATGATTCTTCAAACTCTATCGGTAGTAGGCCCGCCTGAACCTACGTTATGCTGACGACATTCACCTCATAACAGGTAGTAACAGCGAGTTCTAGGATTTGACCCAAAAATTTGTAGAAAGTGCAGGAGCATATGGAATGGAGGTCAGCTCCGAGAAATCCAAAGTAATGGTGAATAGCACAAACAGTGGCACCTGCGTCAACGATACGATGAACGACAATACACTGGAGTAAATGCCCAGTTTTAAATATTTGTAAGCAATCCTTTGCCACAACCATAGCAGGAATGGCCAATTTGGCAATAATATGGAGGATCAAAATCAGCATTCAAACGAAGTACCGGCTGTGCTAATCTCTGATAATCTCGCCTATATGGATGTGAAATTTGGACATTTTAGCAGAAACAGAGATAAAGATCCAAGCTTTTGAGAAAAATATGCATGGGAAAACTCCTTGGCATCTTCTATTGTGAACATAGAACCAATGGGTTTATGCGGAAAAGGTTTTCAAAGCTTTGTAAGCCACTAGGAACCTCTGATTGCCACTGTTAAACAGGGAAAATAGCGTTGTGGGGACATGTTAAAATACACGACGGCCTGTGCAAGACGATCATGCAAGGCACCCTTGAAGGTGGGTCTAGGAGTGGATGCAAATGCAAAAACTGATTAAACTATGTTTAAAAATGGAAACGTATGACTATACCAGAATTCCAGATGACTGGTATTAATAGACCGTTGTGGAGAAATTTTCATTTATGTTGACAAGGCTTCTTTCTCAGTGGCGTCATTTGCTTTGCCTCAGTCTTTTCTACAAATATTTTCATGGCAACTGTTCTTACGAACTTTTTTCCATGGTGTCCATGGTGCTTGGAAGGACAGTGTATAGAGTGTGGTCGTCTCACCACACATCAAAACATTCCCCATGTTCGACAACTACCATATTTCTAATATATTGTCCCTTGCGACGTTTCCCTTTTAAATAATCAAATCTCACGTGAAACGAACAAGGTTTGAAGGCTTCAGGAAACTCAAGGCTAATATGACGGGGCAGCTGCTCGCTATCCTCAGAAAGGTATGGCTTCAGAAGGAGAGTACTTTGAACGAGTTTAAATGACGAATTGATGTATTTAGTTTTCTTTTTGCAGAAACAGTACAGATATATTTTGATTAGTTCTCGTATAGGCTGGAACCTCACATATTCCATAACAGATGCAGTTATAAAAGCTTCCTTAGATTGCATAGGTAAACTTATTAATGTAAAAGGAACTTAATAATACTAATAGCTTATGTAAAAACAAATATTTAATTCAAGACTGCTTTCATTATTTTTTTGTATTACAGTTTGAGCAGCATCTCCTTAAATGCTTGCTACACACTTAACCACGAAGTCAATAGACAATTTGGTTCTCTCATGCCTGCTGACCGGCGTATGGATATTAATAATGGGCTGGGATTTCTTATTCTTGAACTGTTTCAAAATGATCTGAAGAAACAGGTTTCTGGCTGGAGCACAGCTATATCTCAACACATATAGGATTGTACAACATCTTCACTTTCCAGTTTAAGCGCCTAGGATCATCAGCATCGGTTAACAAATTATTTATCTTAGGGTAAGGGACTTTGAGCTGTAGTACATCGTTATACCTAACGACCTTAAAGTAAGTATCATCACCATATTTCCTCGGAGCTTATGAGATCGGACATCATTTTTGGGTTCGCTAGGAAACACAAAACTATCCCCGAGCGATGGATATTTGATCATGAAGGTTTTTGATATCATCTGTTGATTCAGCAGAGTGTCGGTGAACTCTGAAGATCTTCTCATTAGAGATTGCATTAACATTGGACCCATGATTACTAGGAATTCTTAAGCACATTCTTGCAATTTGACAATCTCCTAACATTCAATGTCTCCATTAGAATCTTCAATGTTATCCTAGTTTAGGATTTAGGGCTATAATGAACGGACCATTCGTCCTGATGTTCTTTTTTAAATCAGCAGCTATGTTTTACTTTTAATTTCGGACTTCAGTGGTGAATTAATTTCGGGTTGACATGTGGTTTCCGGTGCTTATTTTTAGCCTTTTCGTTCCCATTGAAGACAGTGCGCAATCGGTTCTAAATCGTTTGATGCAGTGGTCGATTTGAGAATTTTATTATAACTTTTACTGGAAATTTTATTGCAAATGTTGCTACTTCAACTTGCAGAAGATGAACATGTGTGCAGAATTAAAAATATTATTACTGATTAAAATTTAATATGGAAATGTTAGCTATCTAAACACCTCAGTTCTTATATAACTTTAGTTGAGTAGATTTTAATCATGTTTCTAAAGACCGCAAGGTAACTGCGTTCATAGCTAAGTAGTTATAACATCGGGGTAACAAATACTTACGACTCTACTTCACCGAAAATAGGTCATATTTCATGTCTGCGTGAGTGATCTCCCTTTTTGTGTGTAAAATTACATTGTAGACAGATTGATCAGTTAAGTTGCCATTATTATAAGGTTAGAGTTGAGTGAGTCAGTAGCATTCAAAAACGGATTTTAAGTATGTAAATCAAGGGAAATATATTTTACGCAACTTTCTAATTTTTAAACTTGAAAATTTTTTTAAAATTCAAATCTTTATATTATTTAAAAAAAAGAATAAGCAATGTGTTCTTACAGAAGGATGCTTAAGATACCATGTGAAAACTGACATTCTGGAGACAGTGGCACACAAAAAAGACAGCTGTATTTAATATCAGGAAGAGACAGTTGAAATATCTGAGGGATATAACAAGGATATTTGGCTTGGAATATTTGACTGAAAGCAAAGGAACAGATGGAATCAACGCTTATACTATCTAACAAGCTTAAGTAAATGGTTGGCGTAACACGGTTACGGGGTATCAAAAAGATACAATGTATTGAAACGTACAAAGTACAGGAAACTGTGGAGAGCCATTATTGAAAATGCCATGAATGGACATGGTACATGAAAGAAGAAGCAATTTAGTGTTGCTAAATGAGTCAGATATCTTGTTATCAAAGAAAATTCTGTCTAAAAAACTTTATATTTTCACGTTCAATATGTTAGGGAAATGGTAATCAGAATTTGTTTATGAATCACTTATATAATTCGATAATAATTTATCAGCTAAAAGAAAACAAGTTATTAACACAGTGCATTTGACCAGAGACTTTTCTCTGATTTTCATTCTCAAATCGAGCAGTACATATATATATATATATAGAGTAAGTTGTGTGTTTATTTATTTTAAATTTCATCGATTTTGCATCGTTGTTTGTAGCACAATCCGTTGGATTTGTCCATTCAGAAATTAATTATGTTTTAACAGAAAATATATATATATATATATATATATATATATATATATATATATATATATATATATATATATATATATATATATTGAATTATTGAATTTAATTCTATGTGTATTAATAATGTTATCTATATTATTGCGGAAAGCGTATATAATGTACGACGGAAGGAAACGTGAATTGCTATATAATATAAATTAGAAACTTAATTCATATGTATATAGTTTTGAATCCGCGCATATTTTTTCGTTTGCATTAATCTATGTCTTAGTAGACATTATAATCGGATGGTCGCACCGTTATTCCCTGCCCTTACAAGAAGCTTTTACCACTAAGACATGATGCTTAGTCATTTGTTCCGATTTTGGAAATGGCTCAGGTCGAGAACACTTGAGAACTCCATCGTAATATAAAATTATATTACACACATTCGCCCCCTCCCCCCGCTCTCTTTCCCACACACACACTTACAAAGGCACACATACATATATATATATATATATATATATATATGTATGCATAGAAATAAAAACATATATCTCTAAATACACACACACACACACACACACACACATATATATATATATATATATATATATATATATATATATATATATACCTCTGTTTGTGTCAGTCGTTCCTTCTGTCTCTTTCAACACAGACACACACACACACACACACACATATATATATATATATATATATATATATATATATATATATATATATATATATATATATATATGTATGTATATATATGTATGTATGTGTGTGTGTGTGTGTGTATTCGTGTGTATTCGTTTGTATGTGTGTGGTGAAAGAGACAGAAGGAACGACTGACATAAACAGAGGTAGATATACACAGGAACAAAGAGATTGATTTATGTTCCTTTTTGGCAACTACATCTCGTTGAAAGTGAAAACACATATGCGGACACCTCCATTTTCGATGACGCATTTTCAACTCAACATCGTCGCCTCCTACCGTGTCCCGTGCTACAGAATTTGAAATAGGTACGCTATGTTTTATATTGATGTTAAGATCCTCTTGTCTGTCGCCTGCGGGCTACAGACACCAATATCCGTCATTCAGTGTTCTACCGGAGCTGAGCAGTATGAAATATGGCGGACCTTCAACAACTGCCTCTCGACACTCCTGTAGAATTGAGCGCAAAATTGTATTGGTAGGAAAGGCGTTCATCATGTCTTTGTCGAGTATGTTTTTTTTTTCTTTCCTTTTTTTATTTCACTGTTAGCCTACACAACAAGGTCCAGTCTCTAGTCCATTTTCTTTTTTATGGATGAGGAAAGAGGGGAAAACTCGGCAAATTTTATCATCTTACCACAAAATAAATTCCTTACCATCACCTCGTCATTAGGTAAGTTTATCTTACGAAGTGAACCGAACATAAAATCCACTAAAATTGTCGCACACACAATCGTGCACACGCATTCACTGATATATGCATACCCACACACATTCGTATATATGTGCATATGTGTGTGTGTGTCTCGGTAATAATAAATATTTAGCTATGTATGTAAGTTTCCTCAGGATAAAATGATGTATTTTACTTTATGACATTCTTTTTTTATTTCCAGAACTTTGTTTTATATAGTGATTTTCAAAGCGTAGCTTAGATGTGGTACAAGGCCGAAAGTATTAGAATCCAGTGAGGATCGAACTCACTACACAGTCGTAATTGTCCTCGCGAGACAAGCTTGCTAACTATTACGCCGCCTCGAGGGTGACCAACTTGCGTTTATATATTTCCTACTTGGTTTATTTACCATTTCTGTCCCAATGAACGGTTGTTCTTCCAAGGAGGCTCCTTTCCTTGAACGCCTAGTGAAACTCGTATATACGATTTATCGCTGAAGATGATCGGAAAATGGCCTGTTCCCTGTACCACTCTACAGTAATTAAATGCCTCCTGCTGGTATCCTCTTCCTTTACAAGGGACAGATCAGGCCGAAAATTGAGTAATGTTGCCATATCTGTGATATAGCTGCCGCGTCTTCACAGTTCAATTGTAGCTACGCGGTCTTGTTGGTGATGGATTATTCCATGCCAAAGCGCCTTTCCCATAAACGAAACGTTGCAAGTCTCTTGCAGCTATCGGTGTATATATGTAAAATGTTCAGACTCGCCATGGCGCGGACAGCTCTCGTTCCCTTTGTATTTCATTAACGAGAAATACGTTCTATTCGAACGGCACCTTCCCACAAATCATTAAGTGTGGAACCGTCTCGTAAGACGGTGGGTTCTCGGTTACTACTTAACCAGTCCAAGTTTTGGTTTTACTGTTATCTTTCCTATATATCATCATAAACTGCGCCTCTTGCCTATTAGTATTACACTCAAACAACAAACAGCTTCAGTAAGGCTCTACATTGAGTTGTCCTCAGGCCTAGTATAGAGTGAACTTTCATTCTTTCTTTGTATGTGCCATGTCCTTTCAGGATGTAGGCGGTCATGGCTCTCCACCTCCCTCTATCCCTTGCAGCTCTCAACAAGTTCCTTCCCTCATCTTCCTTCACCAGACCACGTTCTATCATCTACTTTTTGAAGCCCTCCAGGTATGTCACGCGTTGTTTTCCCTTTGTCTTTCTTTCCCTCTATTCGACCTGTGAGTATCAGATTCTCCAGGCCCTCTTTCCTCATTATATCCCGGAAACTTCAGTTGCCTCTTCCTGATGTTAAACATAAACCTTCTCCTTGTCTGCACCCTCTCTAAGACCTCATCGTTGCTCACACGCTCGGTTCATGATATCCTTAGCATCCTTCTACAGAACCACATCTCTGTCGCCTCGAGTCTCTTCTTCATCTTTGCGGAAATTGTCCAACATTCGCTGCCGTAAACAAGAACAGATGTCACGTAGCAGTTCACTATTCTTTTCTTTGTCACCAAAGAAATCCTCCTGTCTCGCAATACTCTGCCCAGCTTTTGGGATGTATCCTTGGCCATCCGAATACGTCTACGGATCTCAGTCACGAACTTACCGTCCACTGTCAAGACGCTTCCCGGATATTTAAACTGCTACCTCTGGTTGATTATATTGTTCCCGACCTGCAAATCGCATTTCGGCTTCATCCTCTTAATGAAAATCGGCGTTTGTTCGTAAGTGTATTTGTATCAAGTTTTGAGCGAGAGGAAACTGTGAGGTAGCTATTGATATAATAAACAGGAAAAATAATCTTTTATTATGAACAATTTCGGACGGGATATCAGCAGATTGAATACTTAAAGAAATCCTTTACCATATCTTACAAATAGCCACGAAAATAGCAATGTGATTTTTAAACCTCGAAACTTGTCACTACTATTTTATCATTTCAGTCGATATTAGGTTATGTAATAGATAACGGCTCAGAATTAGAAACAAAGAACCGATTTCGAATTGCATTCGGGTTCGTTTACATTCACTTACCCGCAAATACCCTTCGGAAATCTACTCCATCTATTCCATCAGCCACGGGTTACTTATATCTCGAAGAAAAACATTGTTATTCTCAAAAACCGTTAATACAATATTCGCTAGCATTAAAGCAAAAAATAAAATGCAAAAAGCGATCTTTGCATTCAAATATGTGTGTCAGCTTTAAATCAAGTTTGATAACCCGTAAAATTCAATGAATCAGTTATTATTGTAACTATTATCATAGCAAAATATGGGTATTTTCATATCAATGGTGTCTGGTTGGCATTTCCGAGACTCATTTGAGCTTCCGAAATATCTACCCTCCAGTAAAGTACTCAAACTTGCCTCACATGTCAGCATCGTGTTAATTGAATTCTTAAAAGGTACTGCCCGTATTTGATGATTATTTTATTACATTTGTATTATTTGATTACTATCATTGAAAATCGTCAGGATTCTTGTTAACAGAACTCTGAGTCGCATATCAATTACCGTATTTGATTGCATATAAGACGCACGAGTGTATAAGACGCACCCCAATTCCAGCAGGCAAATCAAGAAAAAAAATAGTAATTAATAAAATTGCTAATAAATACTACAGCCTAGTCTATATTTACGAGGTATTATTTTGGTTAAACAAGTCATGATTACAATTAAACGAACAAAAAACAGGGAAAAGGAACACGAGCCTATAAAATTTTATTATATCTTTTATATGATCTGTACAACGTGCGTATTGTAAACGTTTTATTGGAATAATTAGGATATAAAATTTCTGATTGTATTTATACAAATGCAACTGGAAGTTATCGCAAGAAAAACAGTAATGAATGAAATATATTTTATAAATATATAATTTGAATTTATTGCATATAATTTTAGTGAAATAAAGTACTAATTTTAAATGTGATGAAATTAATACAATGAATATTATCAATGATATCACTTTTACTCTTCATAATAGCCTTTTAAAAATAACAATATGTATATGAAGTTACTCTAAAGTATGAGATAAGAGGGGTTGCCAGCTAGCTAATTTCGGCCGAAAATCGCGGGTTTTAAAACTACATACGGCATATAAAACGCAAATGAAATTTTAAAAGATACTTTTATAAACAAATGTGCGCCTTATATGCCATCAAGTACGGTAATAATGTGGTCATATTTTATCATTATACAAAATAGTGTAATTGAAATATACTTTGACAGACACCAATATTTATTAGTATGCAAGCCAGTTTGTTCTGTGCAAATGCATAAAACAGTAACTATTTGTCTGAAATCTCCTGATTGCCGAAATCTCCAATTAGACGATAATTTCAGATTATTCGAAATATGAAACAACGGAAGAAAGTATAAAATCAATCAGCTTTTAACACCAAATTATTTTAAAAAAATGATGAGTACTAAAAGCTCCATTTTAGTAAAGCTATAAAAGTTGTCTGCATTGAGATAACGAGGAAGTGCCGAAAAAGAAACCCAGGATAGAGGAACCTAAATCAAGCCGCAAACAACCAGAGCGATCAACATGACCAATACGTAAGGAAGATCAAATAACCTTTACATCAAAATAAATGTTGACCAAGTTGTCAAATAGTAATTTCAATGGCGAATGTTGTGCCACAGACGTTAGATCAGGGAGATTGAGCAGAACGTGGACACCTACATTTCGGGGAAGAGACCATCCTACGTAAGAGGCCAACAAAGTGAATACGGTGTAATGCTTGCGTTTGGATTATAGATAGTGAATTTGTTGTCTCATGGCGATTTTCACATGATCTACGATGACAGCTGGGACATACATTGTTTTTTTAGGTGCACTTACTACCATGGTCACACAAGAAGCAAGCACATCGAAAAACATGTTTTTTCACACGAAAATGTAATATCAAATTGAGTGAAAAAAAAGTATAACTGAAGAAAAGAAAATAGCTAAAAATATTTTAATGAGGCAACCGTCTTGCTCGCTCGAATTTAAGCCAGTTGGTTGAAAGGTTTATTTACAAAACATAATATTGTTTCTAAGGATAATATTATTTTGTGAGTGAATAATGTATAAACAATTTTCGAGAAGAAAAAAACTGATTTTTTACAAATAGGAGTTTATCTATTTCATCCATAGCTCATGTCAGGATATGGATTGATATCAGAATTCGAACTCTGCTCTCCGATATAAATTCAGAGTCGTAACCCATTACACCCGCATATCGTAACCAAATTCGAAATTTTTGAAGAATTATGATGAATAACATTGACGTTGTTTGAGCGGTGTGTTTCAGCAAAGATTACCAATGTTATGCACTTCCGGTTACAATGGGGGTTAATTTCTTGAGAATTATTACAATATCTCAAAGATGAATGAAGTCTGAAATTATTTGAAGAATATGAAGAAGGCATTTCATATTAATGTCACTAGTTTCAAATTTTCCTTCATAATATTTGCCTTTGTAAACATCGTAGTTATAATATTCTGACAGAATACAATTTCCAGGAGTTTCACTAATCTGGCTAATAATGTGTGATGTGCTGAATCTGGTTAAACAGAAAAGCAATAGTAATTCATACATATTATATGAAACGGATTCCACATTATTAATGCATATATTTCCATGATTATTTTCTTTACTTCACTTAAAACAGAAAAAATAAACATGTTTAATAATATGAAAATGCTATGTTTTTTTGGTTTTATTACTGAACTAATCAAGCACTTTCAATTTTGCAAATTTAATCATTTCATCATTGCATATCCGTTCATTTTTCTGCCTAGGTACTGCTTACCAGATTTGCAGCCTGTTATCTTCTATGGTGAATACCAAGGTAAAAGTTTCATATCCATCTTATTATTGTATCGTTTCATTTTCAGCTAACAAACACTTTAAATTTAACTTGATAACAATTTGGCAGTAAATCTCGATTTTAGTATACTATAAACAATTAATATGCTATTTGTTCTTTATGCAGAATAACACTTACAAAAAGCGGGCAATTTCTTTCTCACATTATGTCGCAAGAGATCCAGTTTTATCTTATCTGATCATATATTCGCAGAGAAATAACAAAAATGTATCAAAAGACATTTACAACGACTAATCGTAATAAAAATAGTCAAGTAATAAATATATAATCTTTGTTGAATAATGCCGGCTCAAAAATGCCAGTGTTCTTCACCATAATTCTTCAGAAATTTCAAATTTGGTTAGGATATGCGGGACTAAATTTCTGGTAAGACACATTAACCTTTCTTTCTTCGTAGTAAATGCGTTGGCTCGATGTAGTCGCAGCATTTCAACTCATATTGCATCTTTTCAAATCTGCCATTCGTCCGTGCATTGAACACTGCTGTCATATCTTGTCTGGTGTTCCGGCTATAAATCTCGAGACTCCTGACACATTCCAAAAAAGGGTCCGTAATGTAATCGATCCTGACCAGGCATCTCAGCGTCAATCTCTTTTTTCACCAACGTTTCGTGTCTTTTGTACAAAAATTTTCATAGCAGCTGCTCTAACGAGCTTTCTTTTCTGGTTCTCCTCCCTACAGGAATTTAATATTGATAAAATATTAGTCCAGCTCACAATTTTCTATCTATTTCAACCATAACATAGTTAACCTCAGTTTTTATTGTCGCAAATATATATTTTGGGATCGAATATTTTTCCATTATTATATACATCTCCCCATCTCTTACCAATATAGACAATAGTCAGTGTTGTAACATATAAAACAATGAACTTCTGTGAATATATACATTAGCTTAAAAACTTTTAATTGAATACTGTATCATAAAAATGCCTAAGAAATTAAATAATTACTGCATTTACGTTGACACTAACATTAAATTTGAAGTGATCTATAATAATTTACTATATATTCAATAGAGTGCAAAATATTGTCCACGGACAGGTGACTTTAAAATCATGTTGGTTGAGAATTTTGGTGAAGGATGTAACCATTCTCTGAGCTATCACCATGAATCAATGTAGCGTAACATCTATTATTAAAAATTACATTTTGAAAGTTAGTTTCTTGTGATTATTTAATCATTTCAACCCAAACAAGGCGGGAATGCCATCAGTACTCATGTGCTTACAGGGAGTGGAAGAGAAAGAGAAGACTGGAAATAGGGAGGATTGTGGAAAAGACAAAAGATGAAATGGATTCAAGGATACAAAATATGGCGATTGACATTGCATTTAAATTTTAGAAATTGTAGTTATCAAGGAAGTAAGTAAACGAGTGGTAGTTTCACAGGTGGGAAGTGTGAGAAAAGGAGTTGTTGGCGTAGAAGTAGCAGTTGCATGTAGCAAAAGGGGGACTGAAGTCGAGATGCCTGGTCAGGATCGATTATATTACAGATCCTACTTTGGATTGTGTCAGGAATTTCGAGAATTATAGCAGGAACTACAGACCGGATATGGTTGCAGTAATGAACGTATGAACGAATAGTCGATTTGAAAATGAGCAAGACGGATTCTGATGAGAAAAATATTCTGGTACGATACAGTGACCCAAATTTCTTCACAATAGACGCAACTATTTCCTCTATGTAGTCGCTTCACTTCGATTCAGTGGAAAACCTGAAGACACAAAGGCACGGTATCTTGCTCACCTGGAGCCTAGCACCAGCCATGCCGAAAAGGATGTTGGTAAAATGAAAGCAGGTTTTAGAGGCGTTAAAATTTACAAGTCATTTCTTGTCCCAGTAAACAACAGATTGGAGGTTATCTTCAAAAGCAACTGCCGGGTTTCCTTTGTCAGATCTTTTGGATGTGTCGGATTTTCTATTGGGACAGAAGTAAATGGTAGTTTAATTTGCACAAATACCTACTTGTTAACTGTTGACATTGGGGATATCGTTGATGAAGGTCAGAAATAGCGTAGGAACGCAATATTTGTATACCTGAAATTAGGAAAATAAATACCAATAATAAAATTATTACACACACACACACACACACACACACACACACACACACACACACACACACACACACACACACACACACACACACACACACACACACACACACACACACACACACACACATATATATATATATATATATATATGAAGAAGGAGAGAGAAAGTGAGACGTGGGAAGCGAGACAGTCTGATAAACAACGTTGGATTTCCATAAGAAAATTCCACTAAATATATTATTTTAAATATTTTTTTTATTAATAACGGATATCTAATTTGGAATTCAAATGGCTTATTGATCAAATAAAGCAATGCAAATAATGAAACTTTTTTTAATTATCGGATCATTAAGAACAATTGTATTGTGCAAGAAAATCTGACATAATAATCGCGAAAATATCAACAGAAATGCCAACTTCTATTGTCTATATAATAAATTTTGTTTCTGATACTTTTTATGATATACTTTAGGCAGCAGTAATTAATATCTCCAGCTCTGGGTTTTCCAGACTGGCCAAAAAACGATGCAAAATCATGATTTCATAATCTTGGCAAAATAGTTTAAACACATCAGAAAAATATCCAAAATCTGTATCCTGTCTGTGTATTACTAGATTGTAAGGAATTAGATGATTCTTATATTTCCCCGTTTATATATCGACACTCGTGTTTTCTTTTAGCAGATCATTCGATCAAAATCGAATCATGAAATAACCACGCTCAAGTAACCAATATTTTGAAATCTTCTTTTTGGCTTAAGGCTAAGAATCTAAACAACTAGCATGTTCGTCTGGAAGCAGAGATTAGTTATATAAATGTTTATGGATTAATATTAAAACAATGATCTTTATTGGATTGATCCAATAATCTTTAATCGGTAATAATATTTACATAAATCTTTATGCGTTATGTTTTAAAACTTTACATATTTAACCAGAGTTGATATTCTAACAAATCGGAGTAATTTGGCAATTTTAGAGGTCAAAACGTTTATTTTTGTCAAATATGTTCGGTGTATGATATTAGGTTTTCATATAACATTATTGCTGGAAATGCAATGTTTTTCAGAGGCATCTAGATACATTTTTAGTGGAACTGGGAGTAGCAATCTTGGCTGTTTCTTGTCGGTATTCAACAACTATGAGTTGGATATGAGTATTGCAGAAATATATTAACGTAGAGTAACATGATAGAAGCTAGAAGGGTTTTCATCTTAGGGATTCTCATACCTTGCTGAAAAAAGATAAACATTTGGTTAAAGTAACAATTCAAATTTAATCCACTAATGTATCAATAAAACAAAATTAACTAAACACCTGTTAAATAATAATATTATATCAAATTTAACAGGCGGAATTTGACAATGTTGGAAAGAATGGAAAAAATTATTTGAAGTAATATGCTTTCTTGGTTAATTACCAAAAGAAAACCAAATATCTAGCTGAATGTCTTTTGATTATGAATTAGGAATGTATCTTGATTTTTAGAACATGTAGCCTCATCAATGTTTTAACAAGCATAATGTTTCAACTGCAATCACTGTAACCTCTTACTTTTCCGATGCACACATTAAACTTATATGAATTTCGAACTGACTTTTTCATTTAATACAGTTTTCATTTGACTCTCGTAGTGTTTCTGGATTTTAGTAGACATTAGGTTAAAGTCGTCGAAAACTTCGGCCACATTATGACGTATTAACACTTATACACAGTCAGTGTTTGAGTGTGACACACAAAAATGATGCGACAGAATTCAGTGAGTTCAAAGAGTCGAGTGCATACAGGTGTCACACAACGGAGACACCCACCTGCGACATTTTTTAAATCAGATTCATTTGAACGGGATTTCTTTTTCAGAAAAATTGAGAGGCTGAATCCTACTCAAGAAGAAAACGAAAATAATTAATTAGGACTTATTCTTCCGTGGAATATTGTTGTTGAAGTTATTTTTTTGTTATTTTTCCCATGTGTTTTATTACTCTAAGAAATTTGGTAGTTTGGGCCGCGTAGCTTGGCATGGTTAAGGTTATGGATAGATTTCAGATGGCTCTATTTGGAAGCCTGTATTCTCTGTGTGAGCCTTCATTGTTTATTTCTCATTTCATTGGAAAAGGTCACAGGCGTGTCAGAATATTCCGACTTTAAAATCTTTCTCTTCGTGCAACGGCTTAGTCAAACGCCCTATTAATATAAAATAAATGTCATCAATCTTATTGAAATTATTTTTACACACACACACACACACGTACATACACACACACACACACACACACACACACACACACGTGTGTGTGTGTGTATGTGTGTGGGTGTGTGTAAGCAAATATCCAGATGCAGTCTCAAATAAAACCGACAATACGGAGGAAAGAAGTAGAAAAAAGGCCTAAACCAAACTTACCTGCTCGAAGCTTAGATTGCGTAGACTGAGCGAAAACTAGACTGAGATTTATAGGTTTCTTTTAAGTGCCAGAAATATTTCGATAGGGACATATATATATATATATATATATATATATATATATATATACATATATATATATATATATATATACATACATATACATATATATATATATATATATATATATATATATATATATATATATATATATATATATATATATATATATATATACACATATACATACATATATATATATATATATATATATATATATATATATATATACACATATACATACATATATATATATATATATATATATATATATATATATATATATATATATGTTTTGCGAACAATATATGTAATGGGTGCTATATTTTATTTCGCTGTTGCTGCTCTCGAGAGAAGTTTGATGTAATCAACTAAACCTCCCCACCCATAAAAAAACAATAATATCAGGTTTTATAATGAAAGTTATATTATAAACTCTGACGCATTTCTTGATTATAATTGTCTTTACAATTTCCTTAGTTAAATGTTCTTCCCTCTACGTTATTTAATGCAATTCTTATTTGTTTGCACTTTCGTGATTCTTATAACTGTACATCGCTGCATATTAATTCCAGCAAAATATAAATAAAATGTCCACCGTTATCTACCATCAGCTACCTATTTTCGTAGAGTGTTCCTCTGATTAAAATTGGTTCAAATTAAATGGTTATTCCAAATTGTGAAACTGATTTGATAAAGATTCATAGATCCCTTAAAAATTTTATTTTATTTAAGCCTAAATATCTACTCGAATTATAATCAATCAAATTTTCGTATGATATAGCACCTTTTTTCTTTATAGGATGAGATAAAATATGTCTGCGAAAAGAATATTTCGAGTGGTTGACGAGTGTGAAATTTTAACATTTTGTATGCCTTTACTCAATCAGATCATACATATACAAAAGAACGTATAGTTAAGACTGAAAAAATAAACATGAACGACGTTAGAAACACTCATTTGAAGTTCAGCAATTCTGATATAACTGTTTGTTCTTATACCCAATAAATAATTTGATGTATACTCACATACCATTCCTTCATTCAATGTGCAGAAATCTTAACGAATAATACAATTCATTAGATTTTTCAAGCCATCCCTTTATTCAACACCAACCTCCCGCTTATTTCAGACCCTTCCAATTTATTCACAGCTCTAGAGTAAGCAGTAGAAAACTACCTTCAAAATAATTTAATCCGTTTTCATTTGTTAAAATTATCGTATCTTTCTCTTCCATTTTCTCTCTGGAGTCGTGGTTATATAAGACCTTAAATTCAGATTCTTATCATTGTGGCGAACGATAAAATCTTGTAACGCTTTCGGATTATAATAACGCCGTTCTACATAGAAACATTAACCGAACTATGGCTGTGATGCACGTACAGTGAACCCTTTTCATATATCAGCAAACTAGGTTTCATCAGATAACAGATATTCGTCTAATGCAACGAATATTTATCAGCTAGGCAAGAAATTTATCATTGTAGATATGACTCTGTAAGCTAGCCACGACACAATTGGAATTAAATGATTGTTGCTTCTGTGGACATGCAAAGATATTCGAAGATATAAAGTAAAACTAGAATTGACACCAAAAGTACTAATACTGGATATCATGCAAAGAATGGATTGCAGCATGGTACACAATTTACTATTAATATATATATATATATATATATATATATATATATATATATATATATATATATATATATATATATATATATATATATATATATGAAAACGTTATTTTATATTTCCAGGCTGATAAAGTTCCCACAGTAGATTTCTTATTAGCAAATAGGATTTTGGTAGGATGTTTTATGGACATTTGACAAACGGCAAGTGCTGTGACACATAAGATGGACTGCGTGAGTTATAATTGAAATGTCTGTACTATAACTGATCTATATCCTTACTTTTATTCAGACAGAGAACATTCTAGAATGCCCACATACAAGGGCACACACACACACACATATATATATATATAAAACCATTATTTATTACACAGATATATATTTTGCGTGTGGTATCGTAAATTTAACAGCAATATTTCTTCTCTTATATAACATTTACAATTCTTAAAATGTTGCATGACAATGTTCCTTGTATGTATGTATGTATGTATGAGCTGTAGGCTGTTATCATCGTCGCAACTCGATAACATCAAAAAGTCACCTCTCTGACTAATCGGGCATACTGTGATCCAAACCAGTGTTTCACCATTGTCATTATTTCAGCAAGATGTTTTCTTGATGTTTGCGGAGTTTGTGCTTCAAACCATCAATCATTTCTCGCGCCCGCTTCCAGAATTGATGAAAAAATATTGATCTCGTGCATAAATAATAAAACCAGTGTGTATTTTTAATATTTATTCATATAACTGACAACGAATTAATGCACTACAAACATCCAGATAATTACCTATTAGAAAGAAATAAAATGTCAGTATTATCAATATTTACACTATCCCCCATGCATAAATAATTATATGTAAGCAGAAAGCACAATTCACAGACATATAAACATCACATTGGAGCAATCACATCTCAACAATATTCGAGCGGTAGTTTCGCTCTTTCATAAAAAAAACAAAACTTCCCAGGTCAATGTTCCAATTATAGCGAAGTTTTACCGCTCGTTTATCCTAAGTATATATTTAGGCCATTATGATGGTAGCGGTTGGTAAAAATTCTACAAAGTAAACTTATATGTCAAATCACTAAGCACTAAAATAGAGGTTCCTAAATAAACTAACACTAGTTTTCTCTATTCTAGCAACTTCTTGGAACCAATACCGCGCCCCTAGGGATGTGAGTACCGCATAAGAATTACTGCTTTTAAAGTAATTTCTAGCGTATACCCTTATTTGAGTAGATACACCCTTTATTTTAAACAGTTTTTTTAAAAGATAGGATACAATAGGATACGAAATGATGCCCCCCCCCTTTGCAGGGCAAACATCAGACAAACGAGCCAAAAATGCAAAAAATAATATTTACGTGGATTATATACACACATCTCGTGTAACAGCAAAATTGCCTGAACCGTGTAAAAGCAAAATTGTTCAATTGTTACCTTGAAACTTAAACCGCTGTAGCTTTTCAATTGACTAATAATTACTCTCCACCGTAACAGACGAATAGTGTTGAAATCGATTATAAAGGAAAATGACATGTTAATCATTAATTGATCATAGCTAAGGATTGGGAGCTCATGAAGTATTGAAATTCACACACACACACACACACACACACACACACACACACACACACACACACACACACACACACACACATACATATATATATATGAATTTTGATATATATATATATGTCATTACATATATATATATATATATATATATATATATACACATACATACATACATAAGAAGAAATATAGTATTAAGGTATGCTATATTTATGGGATAAAGTGCACAATATCAGACATAGAGCAGGTGTAAATATGAAAGTGAACATTGAAGTCAACACTTTGAAGCGACAGGATGTTTCATGCTAGACGTAATCGTCAGGCCACGTGTGTTGTTTTTTTTTTCTCGGCTATTTATATATACGGATCAGTGGTACATTGTGGGTCGTATATTCTGGCGGTTATTTTGCCGGAAGTCGTTTATTTAATTGTTTATTTATTTATTTGTGTTAATTTATTTTGCCAGTTTTTATTTATTGTTATATTTTATTATTTTTTATTTTTATTTCTTATCTTATATATTTATTTTGTTTATTTTAATTTTAATCGGTGTTTTATTAACGTAGTAAAAATTTGTTTATATCGCTTATTTAATTGTTTTGTTTTGGTTTGTGAAGTTAATAAAAGGTATTCATTCAATTTGGGGGGTCTATTGTTGTAGTTTATTCTAACTATTAATTTGGTCGGAGCACTTTTTCATTTCTTTATTACTTCACTTATTTATTTGGATTGCTTTTTCTAACGGTTAATTTTTCAGGAGCGGTGTGTTAGTTAATTAATTTATTTATTTATTTCGATTAATTTAAATTCATTTATTTTACTTGTTTTTTATTATTTATTTGTTGTACTGTATATTTTATTTACTCTACTGTGTAATTTTATTTACGCTTTTCGGTTTTCGATTTTAAAGTAACGTAGTATTTTTCTTATCGTTATCGTGTGACTTGGAAATTTGTTTGGGTTAATTTGTTTAAGACATTTTTATTCTTATACTTTCTTTTTGATAGATACAGATATTTAAGTAAATGCTGTGTTATTAATAGATAGACTTAGTGACATTTACCGGCTTGAATGTCCGAGAAATTTTCATAGAAAATATGCGTCCTTCGACAGGAATCGAAACTGTATCCTACATTGGACCGTCAGATCGCCTGACGTGTTTTACCGACTTAGCCACACAGGATCGTTACTTTTACCAAGGTCAATATTACTGTTTTTAAGCTATAATTCTCCATGATTTTCTCTCGTAGTTTCATTCTGCTCGATGCGTATCCAAATGTAAACAAATGACGTCACACATTATGAAACAGCATTTACTTAAATATTTGATTATTGATCAAATACTTGCAGTTCTCTATTTGTGCGTGTATATATATATATATATATATATATATATATATATATATACTTACACACACACGCATATATATATATATATATATATATATATATATATATATATATATATAATTAATTGCATTTGAATCACTGGGTAGAAAACATGAAACTATTACCATAATACATAATAATAATTCCGATATTAGGTGAATGTAGCTAGGTTAGAGATCTATCAGAAATCTATTTTCCTTTGTTCAGTAAGACAGAAAAATGATTCTTTATTACATAATTGTGATTCGCGCAGTCACTTTGCAAAACTAAAGTAAACTATTAATTCGTTTGCATGAAGCGTTAGGAACTAAGAAAAATAATTTGAGCATTTAAATTGATCGGTGATTTTCCTGCTTGGCCACGTTCGAAATCCGACTGCAAAACGAAATGAAACAATTAGGAAACATGGGCCAGCGATTTTTCCACATGTGGAGTAATCTCCAAACATGCCGAAATACATTGTCTTATCAACCGTCTAAGCATGTGCAGTATATGAAAATAGCCACCAATACATTAGACACATCAAATCTAGAATCATTATATTATGAAAGGATCTAGAGTTTATTTGAAATATAGCGCAAATACATACATTTAGGAAACAGAATCTTTGATAAATGAATAATTATGTTTTGTATTTATTTGAATAATTATTTTGTCAATAAAATACTTGTAGCACTCTGTACATACATCCAATACCGCCTGTTTTCGTTCGAGGCTAGTAAAAAAAGCCGGGATTTGGATTTGAATTTTCACTCCAGTTATGAATATCCTGAATATGCGTACGTTTTCATCAAATTATAAGTCGTTGTATTAGTCACGCCCCTTCAGATAATGACGATGGCTCTGCAAAAATGTCCAGCACATGTGGTCCATAAGAGGTTTTTTTTTCTGTTTGTCAAGCAGCCTGCTCCCGTTCCGCTATCTATTCACACAAACGCACAAACAATCAGGTACAGGATTCGATGCCTTGTCCTATATCTCCTGTCCTGAGCTTGACCTGTGTGGTTTATGTTTCACAAGAATCGCTTCCTGTTGAAATGTCGAATACATTCCTGTTGTCGCTTTCTCAGATTGTAGAAATGTTCTTGATGTTATCATTTTCTCCATTTTCTCCCTTCCATGGAATTCTTAGCATCCTTCTGTAGAAACATATTTATGTTGCATCCAGTTTTCTCTTCTGTGAACATTTGCCTAATCATGTTCCCCTCTAGTCACAACATTCTGAAATTAAATTTTCAATAGAATTTTTATACTGCCTTTCTCGATCTCTAACAAAATAAACAAACTTAATTCACATCTATCTGGTATTTGAGTAAGGATCTGTAGCGATGTTAGACTGTAAGGATTTGCTGAAATTGTTTATCCATAATTCCCCACTTTCGGAAATAAATAAACAAAAACTGAGAATTTATTATATCTGATAATGTATTGAATGTTCTGAAACCAACTCCCGTTTTAAATCTTATAAAGGACCAAATATCAGATATTTAAAAATCCAAACATTCTCGATCCTATATCATTTCACCATCGGAGAGAACGACACAGAAAAAATGTCCCCGTGGACCTCAATTCTGTTGTTGCGTTTAATTTAGCCTGATGTCCTAGAGAAATATGAATACTTCCGTTTTCGTGCTTTTCGTGGATTCACAAGTTAGAAATCAAGCTTTCTTAATTGCGAAAAAGGAAACCATGAAGTCAAAAGATCTGTTTAGCAACACAAAACACATTATATTCAGTACCTTATACAATTAGAAAATGTCTGAATTCTGCAGTTGACTGATAAAAGGCTGACACAGATACATATGCTAACCAAATCAACGGGCTGGGGTATAGCTAAACTTCAATTCCGAATTATCGCTTCTCACGAAAAAGAAATAATTAAGATCTACTGAAATCTCATTAACTAAAGGTAGTTACTGAATACGTTGCGCTTTGACGTTTTATGAAATTAACAAACATATTAATAAAACGAAGAGCTCGAAAATTACAAGGCTTTATTCAAATATATGCATATTATATACATAGCATGAGGGCGCCTCGAGGTGGTGTAATGGTTAGCAAGATTGTCTCACTAGAATAATTACACCTGAGTAGTGAGTTCGATTCACACTGGGTGCTCCTTACTTCCGGCTTCGTGCCACATCCAAGCGTAGCTTGGAAAATCACTATATATTGCATGTAATGAAGTTTCAATAAGAAATAATATTGAGTTAACGCTTGACATAGATGAAAAACTGTTTAGACAAACATCTAAAAATATAAGAAAATATTAATAATGTAAAAATAAATTCATTTAATGAAATGACATAGAAAACTAATCCCGACGAAGAGGGTTGGAACTCATCTTTTCGACTTCCAATTCCGTGCAGGATTCAGCAACAAAATATGTAATAAATAATTCCTGGATTTGTTTATCAATTCCATTCTTCCAAAAATAAAGTGCTCTTACATTTTATTCTGTTATATCTAGCTTTATTTGCAATGATTTCTGAGCAATTTTCTGACACCATTTCGATAAATTTCGAGGAAAGTTCTTCAGGTTTTATTTTCAACTAAAGAAGGTTTTCTCATCAAAGATTTTAGCAGCGAGCGTAAAATATAATAATCGGTCGGTGCAAGGCAGATATATATGTCACGTCAGGTCGAATAGACTGTGTTCCAAAAAGTATGCTTAAGTTATTCCTTCTTTGCGCTGATTTTGAGGGAAATAGCATTTTTCCTTTAATCTACTGTATCCATTGCCAACACCGAGTAAAATTATTAACTGCCACGTATGATTAATAAAGATGATACACAAATCATTACAATAGGTTCCTAAAAAACAGAAATTATTTTTAATTTAAAAAATTAGTATTATGTACTGATTATAATTTCGGCATCAGTTACTTTCTCACCGACTTGGTGTTGTTTCCCTTCTGTCTTTTCTACAAATATTTTTATGAAAACTGATCTGCCGAGCTTTTTCCCCTGGTATCCCGACTGAAAGTATTTATGCGTGCTACTAGTTTACTATCTCCGTCCCACCCGTTTAATGTTGGAATATCTAAATGCAACAGCTACTATCACTCCAAAATTTCCTGAAACTCCCTTCAGTTTACTTACTTCCCTAATAACTAGAATCTTAAAAATGAAATGCAACATCAATCGCCATCTTCTACCTCTTTGAATCCCGTTTATTTTTGTCGTTTCCTCAATCCTCCCTATATACGGTTGTTTTTTTCTCTCACTTTCACTTCCGCTAAACCCCTGCATACTAATAGAATTTTCATCGTGCTTGGAGTGAAATGATTAAAAATATATGAATTCCATTCTTTCTGACAACGTGATTCGACTTAATGTCAACAGAATAAATTAATTTGTGAGTGTAGGATTTATGCCCGGAAAATATAGACGCTACATGATAAGCTTAATTTCCAATCTACCGAAATCTAATTTAGTTAATCTAACAGTATTAGACAATACTTAGTTTCTAGCGTCGAACATGTTCAAAAACGTTTCTCGGGCCTTGGGGATGATGATACGTTTCCCTCAACCAAACGCTTTCCTACATACAATAGCTGTTAACCCCCCGCATCCTTGTTTCAACGAGTCACGTTTTGTCACTAGGATCTGCCCTGGCAGGGATATAGAGTCGATTCACTCATACATTCCCATCATATTCCATTCGCATGGCGTAAGTTTTACTCAGACAGCTTCTCCCCTAGAAATCTTGCAATGTGGAATGTTGATTTTCGGGTGGATGCTTTTCTGATCGCTACTCCCAGTATATTTACGTAAATCGTGACTCTTACTCTGTTTACCTTCACTGTCTCTTGGGATTTCTACAGGGTTAACGCCGTTGAAAAAAAAACAAAAACATCTATGGTCAACTATTAACTGTCTTACATTTCTTCATATGATGCAACCCTTGATTAATCACTACACCGCCTTACAATATCCTTATTTAGTTGCCCTCTATCTTGAGTTGAATTCAGTCCTTGAATTCGTTGAACAATTGTATATATATATATATATATATATATATATATATATATATAAACAAATATATAAACAAATATGTGGATGTAGATCCGAAGGTATGATGAAAAATATGGAAAAGACAAAACAAAATCCGAATATGCAAGTTTAACGTTTTAATTTTGTTTTCTTGCCGACGTCTGACGTTTCGGTTTAGTGGACCATCTTCAGGACATGGTTATTAGAAAAATACTTAGGATTCGACGATATTAAGTCAACATGAAAAGACGATAGGCACAAGACTAATATCGTCTAATCCTAAGTATGTTTCTAATAACCATGTCTTGAAGATGGTCCACTAGACCGAAAGGTCTGACGTCGACAGTAAAACAACATTAAATCGTTAAACTTTCATATTCGGATTTTGTTTTGTCTTTTCCATATTTTTCATCATATATATATATATATATATATATATATATATATATATATATATATATATATATATATATATATATATTTAACGAGTTGACAAATACTGAAAATAATAACTGTAAGAAATGAAATATTGACTTGACGTAAGGAGAAAAACAAGATATTTTAATACACATAGTTCATATTGAAGGGAAACAAAACAGGGCGTAACACCAGTTAATCATTTTATCAATCTGAGGAAATTGATGGGAGAACATGGTACCTTAAAGATAATAGCGTTTTATAATGGGCAAGACTTAGAGTAATAAAAACCAGGGAGTTGTGGGAAATATGACATAGAAAATAAAGAGATTAGCTTCCTATCGCTCCTTCAAATTCGTATTAACATGCAGGTATTTCGTGATAAAATCACATGCTTATTACATCTTGCATGCATATGGAAATTGATATATCCCTTACATAAAACCAAACTTGTATGCAAATGCATTTGCATCAGTGAGGATTTTATCTCAGAAAACAATATAAATGATACTTAAACAGGATATACAGCAATTGCTCATTACGTAATCCGTGAGATGATATTTATATGCCTTTATAATGATAGGTTAGTATAAAACGAATCATTTACATTATTTACATTATTTGGTGTGTTATCCTCATCTTCATTGCCATATTCACAACGTTTTGACCGTTTTACGGTCCGACTTTCTTCAGGTCATGGAAATGAGAACAATTTTGAATCCAGTAATAAAGAGTGCTAGAGAATAGCAATGAATAACAACACAAAATAACGACATAAGCTCTTCTACAAATATGCTATAATAATATCGGAAAATGTACAATACGAACCCTGGTAAAAACGGTTGGTGAGACATTAGGTTTATAAGTCCCAGAAATTCATACACAGATGTCCTCAAGAATACATGGCCCTGTGTATAACGGAGTTGATTAGATTCAGTGAATAAACCCAAAAAGTCGTTATTTTAATACCAAACACTTGGGGAGTTGAGTAAAAGAGAAATAACTGAGACACCCGAATTAGGCAAGTAACGTGGAACATGAAGACACTACCCCGATAGACAAAATAAAGATTCTGTCCGAAATTCCTATCACCTGAAGAAGGCCGGAGTGTACAACAGCAGAAACGTTGTGAATATGGCAATAAAGATGAGTATAACAATCCGAATAATGTAAATAATGTAAATGATCATAATACCGCACCTAGGAAATAGACAACACCAATCATCTTAATATAGAAACATATATACTGTAAATATCTGCACATAGAACTATATATATATATATATATATATATATATATATATATATATACACACACATATATATATATATATATATATATATATATATATATATATATATATATATATATATGTGTGTGTGTGGGGGGTGCATACTGCAAACATCTTAATGGAGAACATCATTAGAAAATAACGAATTAACTTCTATCACTCAAAAACACATGCACTTAACGAACATAACAACTGTATATATTGATAAAGCAATTGTCCAAAACTATTTTCAAGGCAATAATATTCCAGTTCAGGCACAGAGCATACCAGTTAGTGGAGAGAATATAAAGTTATATAAAGTTATAAAGCAATATGAAGAATAAATATATTAAACCTTTGTTATACATAATGTTTTTTTATGTTAATTACATGATAGACGAGCTGTCAAACATGAAAAAAGCTATAATTGCGTTTATGCAAAAGGAAAATAGACACCTCGATCAGAATACGTTCTTTTTGTCGGTTTTGTTTCTATGCCCGGTGCAAAATCCCAAGGTTAATAGCATTAAACTTTAGTCGCCAAATAAATGAGCCAATCCTAACTCGTTATTTCAAGATGTTCGTTGATTATAATCTTATTGTAAAACGACTTTATCACGATCTTTTCTCATTCGCAGCGTAATATTTTGCCGTTGCTGTTATCCTAAACATAATCAACATTCAAAAGCTGTCATTCTATAGCGGGAATCAACAGAAATTATGTAATGTAGTCTTTGTCAATGTTGTAAATATCCACAATGTTCTCCCAAGCTGTCGTCACCTGCAACTACGCAACTAGCGACAGCTTAGCTCCATCCCCATTAATTAATCGCATTGATATTTGAAGAGAAATCTTTACAAGACTCGAATACGTTTTGGTGAAACTTTTAAACACAAAGATAATTCAAACAGAATTTCTATTATAATGTCAACAATTATTTTTACAGGTATCCTTAGATATTCGTTGCATTGTTGCTTTCTCTCACATAATTAGTTTCCTTAAGAAGTAAAAATGGAATTTTCAATCTTACTACAGTAAATAGTCGAATTCCAGTTAGTTTTGTTTCCATTAACAGCTGAAATCATAATGACTATTTACAATGCTATAACTGCAGGTGGACCTGAATATATATCAATTATCTCTCAGGGTACTAGATAAGTATAACTTTTTTTTATTACAGTTCATATCTGAAAATTGAAACCGATTCTACCTATTTCAGTAAACATATTCGAAGTAAATATTCACGAAGCATAAATTTTAAGATTCCAGTCTATGTTTATTTAATCCATGTTAATCATTTGAGAGATCGCTTTCTGTATCCCATGTGTATGGCTGATGCTAACCTCCATGAGATTGACGCGTTATGCGTACATGAAGTGGAAATTTTATTCTGAATCAATTGTTAGATTTGTTGTTATGAACGTTGGTTCTCTATGCTTGTAAATTTTCCCTCCAGAATCTACTTTACATATTTACATGTCTACCACTTGTCCATGCACTGAATATTGCTGCCACATCTGATCTGTTGCATATGTTATACCTTTAGTGATTCTAGATAAAATCTGCAGAAGAATCTGCAATGTTAATCGTTCTGACCTGGTATCTCGGCTTCTGTCAATTCCCCACCCCTGTAATGTTGCTTCACTCTGATTTTTCTATAAATACTTACATTGTAATTGTTCTAATGAACATTCGTCAGTGTTATCTAGACTTCAGTAATTTAAGCACAGTACTATGTCCCATCATTTTACAGGTGTAATAAATAGATGCAACCTATGCTTAACTTTCTTCTATCGCACATTTCACTTATGGAACTTTCTACCAGCATCTAATTTCACTGTCAAATTTTATCTTAAAAATTAAATGTAATGTCAGTCGTTGTAATGTATCTTCTTAATTCTTGTTCTCTCCTTAATAGTATTATTATTTTCAGATATTCTCGAACACCCAGTAAACACATTGCGTCTTAGTGGCTTTATTGCCTTGCTTGGGGTGAAATGATTTAAATAAATGATACATCTAAGATGTTAGTTATTTAAATTCACAGTATTTCTTATTTTTAATCATTAATAATTATCTAATACACTGAATAAGATTACAAAATATTTATAATGATTTGTTTAGCATAACATTGATATGGGTCTATGCCGCATCCATTAAGGTTCGGAATCACTACTCATTTGTAATTTACCTAATGAGATAATATAAATGAGATTACACAACGTTGAAGTCTCCACGTCAATAGTTATATATACCAAGACAACAATCTACAGATAAATATGCACATTGTTTTCAATATTTGGTTTATCAAAAAAGTTTTACTAATTCAAAGAATAAGATAGTTTATCGTTTCCGCAGGTGTAAACATACGCTTAACAATTATGTTTTTTGTCCATTTCACCTATTTCAAATTGTACTGTAAGAGTTAACTACAATGATAATTGCCTCTTTGCATTTCTTAGTTGAGATCGTAAAAGAAACGCCCTAAACTTTCGAGGATTTTAGCATCGTCAAGATCACAGGTGCAATACACGAAATATACAACAATTACCATAATATTCACGAAATATATATATATATATATATATATATATATATATATATATATATATTTCGTGAATATTATGCAATACACGAAATATAGAACAATTACCATAATATTCACGAAATATATATATATATATATATATATATATATATATATATATATATATATATATATATTTCGTGAATATTATGCAATACACGAAATATATATATATATATATATATATATATATTTCGTGAATATTATGCAATACACGAAATATAGAACAATTACCATAATATTCACGAAATATATATATATATATATATATATATATATATAGAGATATATATTTCGTGAATATTATGGTAATTGTTGTATATTTCGTGTATTGCACCTGTATATATATATATATATATATATATATATATATATATATATGTGTGTGTGTGTGTGTGTGTGTGTTCGTGTCCGTGTCTCTCTCTCTGTGTGTGTGTGTGTGTGTGTGTGTGTGTCTAATTAAATAAATGATGATATTAACAGTTCCAAATAAGACATTCTTTGGCCTAGCAGCCAGTACTGGTTTCGTTTTAAATTCATAAAATCTTTCTCTTAAAACGTATTATTCAGGAAAATAGATTCTCAAGTCCAGTAGCTGTTATCGTTCTTTCCACTACTGATGGAGGTTTCTTTTTGAATTCGTGTGGAATGTTAGCATCTACATTATGTAATTATTTTCGCTTCGATTTACTTTTGCTATCTATCTTGGTTTTGGCTGCTTTTTGCTAGATCTCAAGTGATGCGGTTTCTGTTATTTGTGCTTTGAATATGATTCTTTAGCACTGATTTTCGATGTTCAAAGAAAGATGATAATTGCAAATAAACTGAGTATGTACACGCTCAAAACCATTTTTTAACCATTTATCTTAGGGTGTTGTTATATACAATTTTCAGGTTAGACATGTCTGAGAGGGTTTTGCTACCATGCATTACATCCTTATGAAAGTTACGATATCACGTGTCTATTTAAGAACATGGCGAGTTTTCAGGTTGATGTTTAGGTTTCGTAGGCCCTCACTACATCCATTTTTGTAACCTAGCCTAATAGATCACACTGCGTACTCCATTGGACAAAACATTTAATGAATCACATAACCAACCTAATGGTGCGAATCCTGATAAATAGAGCGCGAACCATACTTTGACCGGAAATAGGAAAAGAAGACTTCGGCGTTGTCCAGGACATTGGGAAAAGAATTACGAGATTTATGATTAGAATGATATCAGAGGAAGCATTACAAATTCGGAAGAATATGCGCCTATATTTTATAGATTACGCAAAAACATTTGACAAGTCACGACACAAGGATTTGTTTGAACTGTTAGTATAAACGAAATCTATTTGGAAAGATGTTAGAATGATTCAGAATATTTTCTGGGAACAGACCACCTTCATACGGATAGAAAATGAATTAAATAGCTACAGAAAAACAGAAAGGTGCGTGATACAAGGATGAATGTTCTCTCCAGATTTATACAGCATTTACAGTGACACTATTCTAAATGAAAGGGTGACACTAGCAGGATTTATTATCAATGGCCGTGATCTAAACAATATCAGATACGGAGATGATACTGTGCTGATGGCTGACTCGGAAAGATCACTACAGACCAACCTAGACAGGTGAGTTGAAGAAAGAGAGATGAAATGACTATCACTCAATTGCATGAAGATAATAATTATGGTCATTTTCAAGCGAAAAGGCACAAGTTGTGAGTTACATTTGGAAGATATAAACATCAACTGGTTGAAAAGTTTAAATATCTGGGAATTGTTTAGAGGATGAAAAATACGACGAGATACGAACACGCATTAGACTAACGAAAGAAGCCTATCGAAAACTATGGCAGGTGTATAGAAAAAGAAAGAGAAATCGTTGGAAACAAAGAAAAGAGGGATGGGCTGTTCTAAGCCATATCTGTTCTTTTAATGGCAGTGAATTTTGGATAATCTATACAGAGATGGAAGGAAGCATTGGTGCAACAGAAATGTGCTTATATAGAAGGATATTGAGAATTCGATTGATGGAACGAGTAAGCAACAAGAAAAACGTAACAAATATGACATGAGAAAGACTACTTCTACTCAAAATCAGAAAGACAACTGAATTTTGTTTTAAATATATTGAAGAATACCGATTAGAACACATAAACACACAGGGCATATTGAAGTCAAGAGAGATAGGTAAAGTCAGCGTTGTGCTAATGGACTGTGAAACGGGAAATGGGAGCCTTAACAAAGGGAGAAAACGGCTCTGAGCAAAAAGGTATAGGAAGTTGAGACGAGCCCAAATCGCCTATATGCTGAAGGAGGTGGATCAAAGAAAAAGAAGATATATCCAAGTAAACTTACTAGGACAATAAGTTAATAAATTAAATAAAATCTATTACTTCTTTACAAGTTGATTTTTTTACGTTCGGATAGGAAACTGATTAACTATGAACTTTTGATAATCTGGAAAGGACTTGAATTTATAAGGCACTAATCGGTTTTGCGCGATCGGCTACGCATTCCGTGGCTGAGTCGTTCAATACGCGACAGGATATGCCGATTGTTTTTTTCGGTAAAGAAGAACGCAGGTTCGAATGCTGACGGTGACTGCATATTTTTCTTTAATAATATTTCACGAGTATTCAGGTACGTAGACAAAAATACATAAATATGTTGTTTAATAAATAAACCCAGTGTCTACTCAAATAAGGGTGAAACCTAAAATACCGTTTTAAATTAAAACATATGTCAGATTTACAATAAAAGTCCATTAATTTTTTAGAATTTTTTTTTGTTTATGTTCAGATATGAAACTGAGCAGATATGTACTGTAAGGAAACTGTGAAGGATTTGCGTTTGTAAGGCACTATTCGACTTTGCTTGATTATCGACACACTCCCTGGATGAGACGGTCTAGAGAACGTCAGATATAACGAAGGTCTCTCCTGAAATGTCGGACGCAGTTTCGAACGCTGCCAGAGAGCGCACATTTTTCCACATTGCGATTACTCGGATATACGTAAACAAATAAATATAAACTCTTTAATAAAAAGACCAAGCCTCTACTCATATATTGGCATCCACTAAAATAAAGTATAAAGTGAATACACACACACACACATACACACACACACACATATATATATATATATATATATATATATATATATATATATATATATATATATATATATATATATATATATATATATATCACATAAATAAAAGTGTGAAGCTTAATATTGCTAGACATATTAAAAGCGACGCAACCGGTTTCGCTCCCGCTCTTCAGGCTTCCACGAGAGATTTAACTTAAAATAAAAACACTAGAAAATGTGCCAGTGAAAAGGAAATGAAGAGAAAAAAAGAACACAAGGATCTAGAGACAAATAACAGCGAGTCCCAACAAATACTCACGCTGTTTACACAGGAAAGGCTTGCGGGCCCGATATAAATTTCCTTCAGCACCCTGAGATGAAACAAAGAGTGTGACCGGGATAACACAGTGAACCCGTCCACACTAAATTTAGACGCACACCGTCTGTTATTTAAGAGGTGCTCACATATGGCGGAACCATAGGTATTTTGGACACATCTATTCAACGACAAGGTGTGATTCATGATCTTAGTGGGAACATGTTGTTTAATTCTCATGTCTAGGCGTTTGAGTCGTTCTCCCTATGTTGTCGGCACTGCAACACCAAATGTATTTGTAAATAATAGAGTCAATATGATGGGGAGGGAGAACATCCTTACACACAGAACGAAACATAGGCCGGGTTTGAAAAACTATACGAACCTCAGCCGAGAAAAAAACAACAAAACAAAAAGACAGAGTGATGCCAGGTTGGAATTCGTTCGTGAACATAAGGATAAGGCAACATCGTATTGGTTTAAGAGTATTATGGACAGACGAAACCAAAATTGAGTTGTTTGGGCATAATTCTAGAAATTATATATGGACGAAAGATAACGATGTATTCAAACAAAAGAACACAGTTCCGACTGTAAAATTTGGTGGTGGCAGCATCATAGTTTGGGGATGATTTCCAGTAAAAAGTACTGGCAACATATAGATGGTAGAATGAATGCCGCACATATCAAACTTTTTGGGCTGCAAATGTAATGATTTCGGTTAAAGAAGAACATGAACTTCCTTTTGATTGGATTTTCCATAAGATAACGACCTTAATGATACTGCAATATCTACGAAGAAATGATTTCCTGAAAATATTGTAAATACCCTGAAATGGCCAAGTCATTTCACATTTTTAAACCCAATTGAGAATCCGTAGCGTTATTTGAAAATTCAAACCCAATAGCGAGCTCCAACAATTATTCCGGATCTGAAGACCATATGCAGAAAGGAAAGAAAGAAGGGGAACAAAATACCAACTAAAATTTGCAAATCATTGAGAACTACAACGAGAGGTTGGTTGCTGTAAAAGTGAATAATGACTATTCTACAAAGCATTAAATGTATATTATGCATTCTTTTTTGTATTGTACGAATACCGATTGAAATAGATAAATGGTATTTATTTCTATTAAATCGATTTCTTGCTTTTTTGTCTATGCATATTTAGTTATTATCCATTTGTGTACAGTTAATTATATGAAAAGAATGTTTATTCATTTGTTGGAAATACAATAAACTAAAACTTTTTATGTGTACATATATTTGTTTCCCCCCCCCACACACACACACTGTATATGTGATAAGAAAATGCAAAGAACCATGATCGACAATTTCATCAAGGGAGCCGACGTATAAAGAAAGAAGAAAATAGCAGAGAAGCAAGAAATCGGAAAGGGGTTCGAGAAAAGAATAGAAGATACGGTTCCGTCAAGCGATAGCAACATAACAAATTTGAGACCTATTTAGTAGCTTAAATCAATGCTCTTGAGGCAACAAGGAGTAAAGATCATCAGAATAATAGCCATGAAAATATTTGTAGAAAACAGAGAAAATTGTTTTTAATTGCTTTGCAAATTATTGTTGATCCGTAATATATCCCCTCAAATATATATATTTAATCATCGTTTTATCTAAGTGATTATTTTCTGATTTTTATTATCATCTTTCTTAATGTAAAATATAAAGACTTTAGATTTTAATGTAACATACTGTTGTATATTTGGATTGAAAATGTTGCATTAGTCTATTTAATTTTATTTTATTTTTATCCATATTTATAAATAAATATAATAGCGAAAATACTTTAGAAATAGAGCTTTAGATTTCCTCCTCTAGTGTTATTTTCCCCAAGCTTGTCCGGTTAGAATAATCATAATTTTACATTTTGATATTGTTTCCATGCATTTGAACTTACGCCAAACTCTGAGTTAGCAAATACTGTCATTTGATAACATATGCTAAAAAATATAGCATATTTTTTTCTTATTTTTATCTCAAACATGATATCAGTATTTGATAATCTAGATATTGGTCAAGTGTTTTTTTAGACGAATTGATATTGCAGGAGAAATCGATTTGTCGCTAATATGCGAAATTGACTTCAACTAATAAATAACTCATGTAGTTTATTGATGCTCTCAATACCGCATTATACGTAGAAGTCCCGTTACCTATAAAAACTACCACATTCTCTAAATCGTAAAAGAGAAAGAGACATTACAGAAGTAAATATGCGATGTGATATCGCCAATAATCGCATTAATATTGCTGATTGATTCTATGCGTGATTATTTCTTTGTATATATGCATATATATATATGTGAAATATCATAAATAAAGTATGCATATATGTATATATATAATATAATATATAATATACATATATATATAAATAAATATATATATATATATATATATATATATGCATCTATATGGCATATAATATAATATATATATATACTCATATATAATGTAATACATAATATATATGTATATACAAATACAATATCTATTATATAATATATATATTATATATATATATATATATAAACTATACTTATGTATATGCATATATATATATATGCATTTATATGTATATATATGTGAATACATATATATATATATATATATATATATATATATATATATATATATATATATATATATATATATATCATTAGGTATGACTGAAGATTGCATTCCAGCATGATACAGACTGTCGTCATTTGGTATGTACATTAATATCTACTTTATATTTATATTTACATCGGATTTTTAACATAGCATAACTTAAAAGTATATGTCGGTCATATATATATATATATATATATATATATATATATATATATATATATATATATATATATATATATATACAAACATAAAAACACATATACGTGTGAGGCTGTGCTCGTAAGTGAGACTTCCTGCGTGTGTAAGCGCGCGTTCCTGTCTGTGCGTGGCCCCTTGTGTGTGATTGATTCAGTGGATGGTTTGTTGTTAGTTTTGTTTTGTAGCTTTGTGTGACGTCAACACCGAGGCGCGAAAGTTGATTTCATGCTTGAATTCAATCTCGTGGCTATATGTGGTATTTTCTCTCGAGTATTTACATATGCTGGTCAATTATGTATTATGATTAATGTACAGTAGTAACTCGCAGTTCGATTTTAATTTCTATGCAGACCGAGCTCCTATCGCAAATTACACGCATTAAAAATATTTTTTCACTGAAATTAATTGAAGATTAATTAATCCGTTTCAGTTCCCTAATACAAAATATCTATTTTAGAAAACGAACTGTAAAAATTTAAATCACAAGCATTACATGAAATAAGAACATGATGAAATAGAAAGAAAAAAATAAACAGCGTTTATTAAAATAAAAACATTTCACGAGAATGTTTCTCGCGTTTTCACTCAGAACTTAAGGACTTTTTCCTTTAGAAACCTCTCAATGGAAACCTGGTTCGTTCTTGATTTCAAAATGCCACGAAAATAGTCAATTTAATGTTCGTTGAACAAAGCAGTCGAACGACTTATACGTTATTTTTGTGGGTTGTATTTTTCCACAAAGTGTGGTATTTTTCTCCACATGGCCTGGACGTCTTTGATCTCTCTCGTGGGGACAACGTCCGACACACTTTCCTCATTGGCTAGTTCCGTTACCTCCTCCATGTTTTGATTCTGCTGAAGCAGCTGAATTTCTTCTATTGTCATCTCCTCTTCGTGCTTGTCGATGAGCTCGTCAAAGTCGCCCGCGTCAAACTCGGGTTTGAACCTGCAGAATTCACGTTCCTCTTCGTCACATCCTGGTTCTAACAGAAAACACAAACGTCCATGTTAGTATTTTCGGTAACATCAAAGCACCGAAGAAAAATATGCCTGGTTTATAATTTCTTACAATTGGAAATCACTTGCTGCTCCATGAGCTGCAAGAGAGGTTCAGTGTTTGGTGGCAGGTAAAACACTTTAATAAATTTAAAATGTTCCAATATTTCATCGTAGAGGTTTGGAGTGTGTCCAGGAGCATTATCGAGCATGAGAAAGCCCTTCATAATGAGACCGTTCCTTTTGAAGAACGTGTGGACTTGAGGGCCGTAAACGTCGTTGATCCATGCAATAAAAATTGTTTTGTGACCCACGCTTTATTGTCAGCTGTCCACATGACGTGCAGCTGCTTTTTCTGGATCTTATAAGCCTTGAATGCTCGGAGGCTCTCCGAATGATACACACGGAAATTGCTTCCTTATTCTTCCTTTGACTAGACAGTCTGGAAATGCCCTTTGCTGGTGCACATCTTTGACGTCGTTCGGTCGTATCGTCCTGCCAAGTCCACTACACCAACTCCTATCTCGCATTTTCCTATTATTTATTTCTTCACTTTTCATGTTATTAGATTTTTCTTCTTCTTACCACTATCTTTAATACTTACTTACTGCGAATCTATGGCTAAACAAAACCAAAATGTACGTTTCACAGAAAATTCTCTGGCACCAAACGATAGCGAAATGAATACTTGAATTGAGCGAGGTGGTGGTCGGTAACTAAAGAGAAAAGGAGGTAATCGATAGTGTTGGTTGGTGAGGTTATCTCTAAGTACTTCGAAGAATTTTCTCCAATAAACTGAATAAATGTTCTGGACGTCAGTCGTTCACAGATGCGCTTCAGCTTGCCTTTGACCGTCGTGTTTCTTTAAAAAATAGATGGCGTCAGCTGGCAATGCTTCCATTTACTGCGAATTTTTACTCGTCCTATGATACAAAAATTCTCACGTATGAGATTTCTAAAAGTAAGTTTTTCGTGTAATGGTGCAATATTACTACGAGGTCCTACTGTATATTGTATCAACCTAATAGTTATTGGGTAGGCAGAAACGGTCATTTTTCAAATTATTCTAGCGGCTATTAAATAGTAATAATTGTTGATCTGAATGCAGATAATTCTACCTATTGTATAATGCTTATAATTATATTTACTCATTATTTATTATTGATTACTTAATTATTTATCGTTGATAATATTTCATATAATTCTGTTTAGATGTGCATTCGTAGTACGTTTTTATTCATATTTGCACTTTTCATGATTGTAATTTACAAGGTAATAGAATTTTGGTTTAGATTGTTAAGTAAGGTAGTAAATGTTGTTTTCGTGTTTACATTTTGAGATCATCTCTGATCGTTTATTTAGTACTTTATCTTCGTCTGGTAAAGTGATTATAGCTATTGTCTCTTCCAGACAGTCGTTACATTTTCTGGTCTTATTGTTGTAGGCTGATATTTGGCTGTACTTTGCATTCTCTTTTTAATTTCTCATATATTTTAGGAACGGGTCTGTTGTTCGCGCATTTACTATTTGTAAAGTATCCATTGTGTGCCTAGTTTATCCGTTTCCGTGAGCTTTCAGTTACTTCTGTGATTATTGTTTTTCGTTAATTGCTGATTTACGGTGGTTTGATATATTATATTTCTTTATAAGCAATGTCCATTTAAAGGGCATCCATTTTTATTTGTCTTTGCAGCTAAATTTTATTTAGGTGGGTTAATTATTGATTATGCTTTTCAATTGTGTTTTTTTTCTTTTTTATTTATCTCATGTTCTCAATGAAAATATAGTTGATTTTTTATTGAGCTCCTGTTGAATATCTTATGGAGTGTGTTAAAGGAGGGACTTTTTGTCTATGAGTTTAATGAATAGAAATCTTCAGATTTTTTTATGTGTCGTGTCACTTCCTTGCTTGGTGATGATGGCTCCTCGTTACTTACTTTCATTTGTAGCCGTTAAAATAACGATGTTTTTGTCTTTTTATCTCTCTTATACCTTCTCCCATCATTCATTTACTGTAGATCGCCAGGTAGGTTATGGATTTTGCCTTTATCTCTCTTGCCTTCAATCTCTCCTGTAATTATCAAATCTTCCTTTCCCTCTTTTCTCAGAAGGTGCCATATAAATTTCCAGTACATCTTCCTGATGTTAAATACAATTGCTATATTTGTTTCCATTTCCTCCTCTGTTAAAAGACTTCAGAGATATTTAAATTATTTTACTTGTTTGATTTTGGTATTTCCAGTTCATAATTGGCATATTACGCTGCTCTTTTACTAAAGAATATGCATTTTATCTTCTTTGATATTTAATCATTCCTTTTAGCTTTCATTTGGACAGAAGACCGAAAGGGCCACAAAACTGAAATATAGCGACTGTTCACAATAATATTAAAATGGGGAACTGTAATTATCGGAACCAGCATTCAATACAATTAGGTAGATGCATGATATACAATATATTCAGATAGAATGAAAGAAAAGATATAAATCCAATGCAGGTTTCATAGGCGACTGTTGAAGCATTTCAGACGCAGCAGGAAAGCCGAATGGAGAGCAACATTAGTGAATACATTTAACTAATTATAGTTTACGTCATTCTATTCACTATTATTTATTTAGTAGTTTTGTCTTCAAGATTAAGATTTGTAGCATTCACCAGGACAACCACATTGAAACCGGAAGTAACAAAAAATTGAGTTTAAAGTGGGATTAACGGCCATACTACAAAAAAATCCCAAGGCCCTTGTCACTTTCACTTTTGTGGACGCCTCAGACACTGGGCATAAAGACAGTTTGCGATTGATAGAGGGGTACTAAGTGAAGTTAAAGACCCCTTGGTGGAAAGACCCCTGGAGCTCGGCCTAATATTAAAAAATACAAATCCTAGTCAATGGTTAGGATTGGTTTAGACTCCATCTGCAGCAATTGCTATTTATAAAGTAGAGATTTGCATATGCATACAACACATGTAAAATCTGAGAGAATTATTAACCTAAGCATCTTCTATCCAAGTATTCATTCGTGTACAGCAGTACCAAAATCTTGCTTCCGAAATTATTGCTGTTGATGTTTGCTGTATATGTGCCCCTGTGATTATTTAACTGAACCTGTACATCAGCTCTAAATAATTGTAGAATTGTATTCAACACAATTCCAGTCAAATCCATTACATTCACTTACGTGCTAATACCTTTGGGAAAGGTATGAATCTTATTCTTCTCCCCCCAGTTATGGGTAAAAGCAGAACAGACCGGGATCTTTAGCCTTGGATAGCAACTGGTCTACCACAGAAAGAAACTGCAACCTACTGCGGGGAAAAATCTGATTCGTCAGTCATATATCGAAAGATACATGATCGCCTAAGCATGTATCACGCATGGCACATAACTGACTGAAATTCACATACGTGCTAATACACTTAAGAAAGGTATGAATCCTCTTCTTCTCTCTCCAGCTAGGGGTAAATAGCGGGACAGACCGGGTTGTATAGGCTTTGATGGCAAGTGGTCTACCACAGAAAGAAAAAGCAACCTAATGCGGGAAAATATCTGCTTCGTCAGACATGTATAGAAAGATACACAATAGACTAAGCGTGTATCACGCATGGTGCATAACTGACTGAAATTCATTTACGCGTTAATACCATTGGGAAAGTTATGAATCCTCTTCTTCTTCCTCCACCCCACCAGCTAAGGGTAAATAGCAGGACAGAGCGTTTTCTATAGCCTTGGATGGCAATTGGTCTAGCACAGAAAGAAATGACAACCTACCGCAAGAAAAAGTGCCTCCACAGTCATGTATCGAAAGATATATGATCGTCTAAGTGTGTATCATGCATGGCGCATAACTGACTGATTCAAAACAAATTTCTGCAAACGATTTATCTAGGAGCTAGAGAGCGTGGCACCAGTTCTGTTGATGAATAGTGAAAGCAGCATTATCGGTACTTGTAAATCCCTCGAGAAAGAAAACAACAAGAAGCGGAATTTATATTGAGAGTAAAGAAAGACATTGCCACAAGAGTTCATTTAGAGTGAATTTAACTGAAATAGAGGAGATGAAAGAATTTAGCATTGAAAAGCATTTGAAAGAGATGCAAAATGAAGGAGAAATTAAATAAAATAGGAATCGAGATATATGAAAATTGAAATTAAAAATAGATTTAAATTTTAATATCAAGACAGTTAAAGAGAAAGATAAGAAAGGAAAGATGAAGTGAAAGAAACTGAAAGGGATAGAAAAATTTGAAAGAGGCAGAAACATATGAAAATAAGTGAAAGATGGAATAAAATTGAAAGTAAGTAAACTTGATAGACGTTGACAAAAGCGAGATAACGACCTACAGAATAACTGAAAGTAAGTGGGATATTGACAGAAAAGGAATCTGAAGTAATTTAAAGAGATTGGAATTGAAAAGTAATTTAAATAGATTTGTTGGGAAAGGGAGTACCAAAAACTGATAAAAATAAACAGACATCGAAAAATATCGAAGGACTACGAATGGAAGAGAGATAAGTATATACATTTACAATTCTAGTAGGGAAATGACGAAAAGGAAGTAAAGATAATGAATTAAAGTGCCTTTCGACTGATATTTAGAAAAAATGATTACTTATTCCAGTATTGATGGGAGTTTGATTTCCTGTTGAATTTCAACATCTTGATTATATCTTTGCTTTTTCTTCATTTTATATCCATTATATATATATATATATATATATATATATATATATATATATATATATATATATATATATATATATATATATATATATATATATATATTATATCCATTTTACTTTCTGGTGTGACAGATACTCTACACTTGATGTGGTTTATACTATTTTGTACATTTGTTGTATGTCATTGTGCAGCATCGGTCCACAACGTTTAAAGACTTATTTTCCTCGCGAAAACCTACTGGTACCTTTAATTCCAGGCCATTTTAACAATTGGTCTAAGAAATCCACTGTATAGAGCTGACAGTTAAGATATTTCTGAATGTGTTTGGTGCCATGCATGGTATGAATACCAATGATTTACTCTGACATGACTGCTAAAGAGCATAATTCGTGGTTTTACAGTAACGTTTTGATTTTGTAGCAATGTGCGTTGTTGAAAGTAACCACATCTAGTCAACCTGTTGTATGTTCAATTTTCTTATATCGTTCATTTATTTTAAATGATTCATACACCGAGGTATTTGAAGTATTGTGTATCCATTAACTGAACATAATGATTTTATTTTTATAAATTAAGATAGAAAGGCCTACAATAATATATGCTTCTAAACTTCTTTTAATGTAGGTAACGCCATGAGATCGCTAAAAGAGATCATAGCATGATGGAAAAGACACCAAACTTGAAGAAAACACACTTTTATCGTCTAACTGTTCATGTTTTTACTAAGAGGAAAGATCAAAGGATTTTGGGGGTATTTTTTTTACATTTTTTACTCGTACCGAGCACGTCCGATCATGGCATACATTTTTTCCCATTTTATAAAAAAAAATGAAATCTCGGTTTGTAATTCTTTAAATATCAATTATCATTTTTTCAAAACTTATTTTAAGAAAATCAAAAATTATAATGTTTATTTAAAATATTTTGAACGAAGATTAACCGCCGAAAAGATGTAATTGGAAAATAAAAACAAAGCAGGTCATAAACTTTCACGTCACTTGACAGGTGTTGAATGATGTATTGACGGATTACGTCATCATAATTTGTTCTACGGAAGGCGAAAATTGAAGTTATTTAGATTTAAGTGAACAAATTATTTACCTCGTTATTTTTAAGGAAAACTTTCAGCGCACTATATCTTTTGTACCTAGCTTTCACTTTTACGTTTACGGTGCTTTATGGAAAATATATTATAAAGAAATTAAAATAAGACTGTTAAGAGTGAGATTAAATTTCATATTTCATAAGAAAGGTATCTAATTAATTTATAGGTACCTTTCTAAGAAAACTCTATCAGAAGTTACATAAAATACTATAATTTTATGTACATTTATTACATTTTACTGTGTTATTTGTTTTTCCATCCATTTTATTATTAATTTTGATATTTCATTCAATGAAAAATGTCATAACTGAGATTAATATAAAAATAAGATCATATAAATTTCATAAGATGATACTGATACTTGTAGGTACCCTTCTCAGTTGGAATTGAATAATCACACGTGTTTCGCAAAAGTAAAGCATGATGGAAAAGACACCAAAATTGACGAAAACAAACTTTTATCGTCTAATATATGTGTGCGTGTATGTATGTCTTTGAATGTTGAAGATGAAATCGTGTGCTAAGAGAAAAACACAAAAATAATAACTTTAATCTGAACAAGTTATGAAATTATATTCTTTTAACAAAGCTATATAGATTATAAATCCAATAGTAAATGTTTTTCTATGAAGAATTTCGATTCCTTTCTAAAATACGATAAATTCTCATTACAATTTGTTCTTGCTTTTTAATCTGTATCACCTCATGCTAGTCAATAATGTCGCTAAAAACCAATGGGTTATACTGCGTCGAACAATTAGGAACAGAAACAATATTAATGAGTTTAAAGGGAAGAGAGTAATCAGAAGAACAGCGATTGATATTGTATTTAATTCTTTTAAGATTAATGTTAGATGGAAAGCATTGAGCCGCTAGAGAGTTCGACAAGTGGGAAATGTGAGAGCAGAAACTCGTAACATAGAACTTACGGTTTCATCTATCCAGCTCGAATCTTAATAGACGAGATATCGAAGCCAGTCTCGTACTGCACTTAAATTCAAAAACTCTAGGTAGCATAGCGAAGAGATTATTCGAACCATTTCCCTGAAAGTATATACGGAAAAAGATATAGACAGGTGTTGTGGACCCGATAGCGCTGCAGATCTGGCCTACGAAAATAAGGCCTTGTGCCAGACGCTACACACTACTACCGAATCCACAAACAAAGTAAAAAAAAAAAAATATAAAGACGTGCTCTTTCCACCGTACAAACGTACAAAGTGAAAAGAAGTAGACAGGCAAAACAACAAAAGGGTAAGAACAAACATAAATTTTATTAGAGTTTAACAAGTAAATTCATCTTCTGTGAAGACCTTCAGTAAATGTACTGGAAATGTAACAATTGAGAAAGAGGCCAAGTAGATTAGTAAATGGTCTTCTGTGGAGACTACTGGAAATGTACTAATGAAATTTAATTGTCTTGAGTTAAGCCTTCAGTAAGATACTGGAAATATGGTAGTTGACAAGATAAAATTTCGCGCCAAAACTTAAATCCAAGATGGCTAATGGCGGGAAAAAGTTCTTCAGGAAGAAGAGTTCAGAAAGTCAATTGTAATGCATAGTGAACATACGACAAGGAAAAAATACTCAGTGCGAGAGTTTATAATTGTGAGTGTATGTAATTCTTTTTAAAGTAACAGGTTCTGAGAGTACAGTTCGAAGAATATAAAAAATGCTTGTTCTTCAGGTTGGAAGTTTTTTGAAAGTTGGCAGCTCGATAAAGATGTTCGCTTCTGTCATGAAGGTGACGACCGTGTCGTATGTATTAAGATAAAGCGACGAGCCATGAGGTCTAGGCAAGGTTTTGCCGAATAAAATTCTCTGCCAGTATCTATGGGTTCACCGGCGAGAGGATAAGGTGAGCCTGCCCGGCCAGGTCAAACGACCTAGGGGCGACTAATTTTGAAAAGCCAAATTTGCCGTGACGTCAACGCAAAAGCGCGCGAAAAATAAATTCTTCCTCATCTTCGGCTAAGACAACGGTTTACTACTATAACCGGCCGAATGTGAGAGGAAGGGGTTAAAATATCGCGCGTGCGTCAAAATGAAGGTGGGGGTAGCGCGAATCCCACACAGACATCCTTATTGTGGTGGGAAAGTGACTGAATCCAAGCCGCCAGGTCAGGACCAATAATTTTGCTGATTATTTTTTGGACTTTATCAAGGAGCTCAAGGGGCACCGGGACATATGTGGCAGCAATACTTTAAACATGGACAAATGGGAGACTTATAGACATGTAAGATTGTTTCCGGAGAGAAACATTGTCTTGCCCGTCACATTGAACGTACTTTCTTAGCAGCTGATCTAGCAATGGATGTAATATAGTGTCGTTCCACTTCACAATCAGCAGATAACGTGACCACGAGAAGCCGTTGTTTTACGCCAACAACCTAAATACAACTAAATTATTTGCTTTAATAATAGTCTATGTCAAAGGCAGCTCAGTGCAAAATATGTATTTGGATTCCCATATATATATATATATATATATATATATATATATATATATATATGTATGTACAAATCTTCCTCATGATGGTGTTTAAAGTTCTCCCATTATTATGTCTATTGAAGAAAACTTATACTCTTTGATACTTGATGTCAACGACTCTTTTTTCCTCTTAAAATACGATTCTTTATAAAACTTTCTACGAACAGACTGAAGTAACATCGGCCTTTTGTCTGAATGTAGAACACATTTTCATATATTCAACAAAAAAAGGCAATCCTAATCAGGGTTCAGGCAAGAAATAATGTGGCAATGACTGAACATGTCTTTCTTCATATAATAGCTTTAGCACTGGGGCTTTTATAGATGATGTCATTGATTTGCGTAGGTGATGTACAGTAAGGAAATTGGATTTCCTCTCAAGGATCTGGAACCAAATTCGATGGTTACATGTCTCTATTATTTAACATTGCAGATATCACCACTAAAAAGTGTTAAATGCTTCTGTTCTTGAATTTTATTGAATGCCGAATTAAACTCCGGCATATTTGTGGCTTGCCTTCGAGAAAACTAATGTACCAAAGTTTATATATAGATTTATATAGGTGTTTTGAATCGTAAGGTTTAACTTTAAAATTGGGGAATTTTTTTTAGAAAATGACAGAATCTGCATCGCCTGATAAAAAAATATACGTATCTTTTAAAAATAATTTTATGGACACGTTTATTATATGTTCAGTATTACTTTGGTGTGTTTTGATTAAGAGTATATAAAATCCTTATGGGTCATTTGATGACGAAATTTAATTTCCGTGTGAATTTTGGTAAGTTTTTTAACTATCAAAATATATTGCTGGAAATGTTTACTACAAAAATGTATTTATATGCTTTCATATTGTTCGACACCAGTTTGAGCGTTCACTTTTTGCCCGTAACTGCAACTCTTAAAGGTCCTAAAAGCACGGGTTTAGATGGAC
>OZ038481.1:79215765-79240765 GCA_964036315.1 Acanthosepion esculentum
TTTGATGAAAGGGTCTTAATTCATGCAAACATTTCTGCCTGCCTCAAGTGAGTTTCGGAGTATGACTGGTGATTTGAGATTTGTTATAAGTTGATAAATCATTCAATTCCCCAAATTCTCAACATCTTGTTTGCGGAAACATCTATCTCCGCATAAATGATTTTACATTGACACATAATTGTGAAAATTGTTAAACAAATGATGCAGACGTTTCATGCAGTCACGCGTTGAATATATGCCTACACTGTCTACAGTCTGCATACCTCAGTATTCTGTCAAGCTATTTTCCTGCTTCAACTGTTAGATTAAAATGTCTAAGCTATTACGGTGCATACGTTATTGCATTTATTGGCAACGCCTTTGTTCCCTGTATTCCCAACAGTCGTAGCGCCTGTTTGACGCGTTTCCAAATGTCTTTTTCATTTCATTATGTCTACAGCGACGCGGAACGTTGGAAAAACAAATTGATCACGTGAATGTACACCTGATTGTCGGAAAAGCAAGTAGATTATGGAACTGTCGTCTGGACTGAGGTGACAGACACTGAGGATAATAGTAAAACCAGCGATCGATTGACATGGTGTTGATTAAGACCTCACCATTTAGGAAATACTACACGCCACACTCAGATCATTTATCAGGCTGTCGCGTCATCGTCTATAAAGCAATGTTCGATTCATATCGAGGAATTATAAGGTGTGGATATCTCTCTCGGCCCCCCCTCTCTCTCTCTCCTTCTGCTCCTCTCTCCCAGCATCTCTCTCATAAATATTTCGTTACCTTTTCTTGCTCGATAATATATTTCACGAATAACAGGCATACACACACGAATATATATATATATATATATATATATATATATATATATATATATATATATATATATATATATATATATATATAAACATTTATTTAAATATTATAACATAAATATGTTATAAAATCACTACAAAAATAGCCATTTTGTTTCAACACTCCCAGTGTTTTATCAAGTGATGATGTTGAATGTAGAATAAATGGTTTTTAAAACGTTCCAAATTCATTAACGGTCCTTCGCTAGGGGTAGACGCTGTAACATAAGTCAGAATGGCCAATCAAAAGTATATGATGAATCAAAAAACCTGACCACGAAGCAAGGTTATCAATGGGGGGGGGGTGAAGGGGGTAGCGAGATATTGTTGAGCTAGACGCAACACTTCGACTCCCTCTTCCCTAAATTCTTTTGAGGAAAACCAGGCTCCGACCCCAAATCTGTCAACGGAATTTGTGGGAGGGTGATAGGTCAAAAAGACCTATTTACTCCGTATATACCAATCCCACACTTGTATATATATATATATATATATATATATATATATATATATATATTGAAGCAGGTTTGATAAAATAATTTACCAGTATTATGTCTATTTATTTTAATTTTACTCCGTTCATGTCCATCAATTATTTTCTTGGTGCCTGTAGTAGATTGATCATGAAAAATCCTAAGATTTTCTTTCAAATAATCTTTTCCCATGTACTATCAATCTCATCTGAGACCATATTAATGGCGTTAAAAAGTCTGTTGATGAGTATACAAGTAGCTCCGTAAATTAAAAATAATATATGGTGTATTTTCTTGATCAATTTTCAACAGCCACCAAGAAATTAATTCGTGGAATTTAAATGATTAAAACTAAATTAAATATCCATAATATGTCTAAATTATTTAACCAAACAAGGTTGAATTAAAATATACTGCCTACACACACATATATATATATATATATATATATATATATATATATATATATATATATATATATATATATATATATATATATATATATATATATATATGTGTGTGTGTGTGTATATATATCCCCTTGTATGTCTTATATAAATGGACAATCTCCTCATAGGTGAAAACGAGAATTGAAATGTAATGAGTTTGTTCTTGCAGTAGGCTGCTCAGAATACCATGGACAGAAAAGCTGATTAACGTGTTTTAACAAAAGTACAAGGAAAATGACATTTTATTTAGAATCAGAAACAAGCAGTTGCAATTTGTGAGAAGCTCTTTCTCATGTTACTCTGTTACTGGAGTAACCACCTGTATACTGAAAATGATATGTTTAACCTATTTATAAAGAATGGTCAATTAGAAAAGCACCAATAAGTATTCACAAAATCTAACACTTTTACTTCAAGGCCTTTATGTATATAGTTTGCTAAAAATGATTCCTGCATGATTTTGTTATGTTTTTCTATAAATAAAAGTCTGATATATATTTTGTTCTGGGTATGATGATAAACTGAAACTTACATCAGACCTCTGATCGGGAAATTAGATATGAAGAGCACGGGGTCACCTCGTATTTGCTGTTGTTCCCAGGTCCAACCAAAGCAGGAGCGGTAGGTAGCCCTAATAAATAATGAACAGCTACACAAAAACAAAACACTAGAAAGTGGAGAAATAAATTTTTATGATGAAGATACATTTTTATTTTTTAAAAATTACCAAAATGCATATTTATATTAAATTAACGAACAGTAATTTTTAAGGCAAAATGAAAGTAAAATAACGAACAGTATATTTTAAGGCAATACATTTCATAGTATAATTACTAAGAATACAATTTATCGTAGAATTACCAACAACGTATTTAATTGTGAAATGGCAAACAATACATATTTTGTGTAGTCGAAGCCATAAAACAGTTTTCAAAATATTCAGATTTCTGCATATCAACCATATAGGTTGATATGACGCTGAACAAAACCAACCAAATATTACATTTAGATTTTTAGAAAATTAACTTCCCATAAACTTACTATAAAGATTATACTTATTCGACTGAGATATTGTAAATCATTTGCACACTGATATAATCCCATTTATGTGGGTTATACTTGAACGACCTGAAATTTCAACTTAATCTAATTCAATTGATTTAAGCGTTTAGCTGTGACTATCAATGTACAAGTGTGTAATTCTCCAGACAATGTGCAAACAAATTATAATATGTTCTCATTCGGAAACATTATGTGGACTGAAATGGATCGAGTACATTCCATCTAGATAGTTACGCTCCATCATCGCCGATCTGACCACGAACTACCAACAATCAAAATGAACGTGCCGTGAAAACTGTTAGGCCTCAAACGCAATCCCGACCTCAAGTGGAACTCGTACATACAATTTGTCGCTAAGGATGCAGGTAAAATCGTCGGCTCCCTGTACCGCTCCAGTTAGTATCTGAATCTTCCTGTTATCCTCTATCAGCCAGATAAGAACAAAAATGGAGTAATGTTGTCATACTTTGGTAGGAGGTGCCAAGACCTCACTCTCTCGTCTTGATAATTTTCAAAAGCGTCTCCGAGCCCTTGTAAGTGATGAATTATTCCCCACCCTTCAACCCTACTGCAACAGGCGGGATGTGGCAAGCCTCTCGCTGTTCTAGCGCTGCTTTCATGGAAAGTGTTCGGACGAACTACATTCCCTGGTCCTAACAAAGCAAACTTTCATGGCAAGAACACTCTATGCCACTTACATGGTAGCAGGCCAACCATATTCTCCTATATTCTATTGGTGATAAGTAAGTTTCACTCGAGCAGATTCTTCACGCGAACCACTGCCCTGTGGAACCAAGCCCCAACAGGATGTTTCCTCGATCGGTACAATCTTAACCTGTTCAACGCGAGGGTTAACCGTTATCATCCCACTTATATACACCCAAATGGCTTCCTAACGCCACGTTCTCCCTCAAGTGACCCTCAGGCCTTGCGAATGGTGATCGTCACTGAAAAGATGGGGAATATTCTGAAGATACAGCTCAAAAGGGTATATGAAGTTTCAAATTAATGTATTTATATAGTTTTTTCGTTTTATCGGCCTCTTTATCTCTGCCTCTCTGTTTCTTTCTCACTCTCACTCTCTTTCTATCTATCTATCTATCTATCTATCTATCTATCTATCTATCTCTTTGCACTAATTCATTTGCTTTACTAAAGGAACAATATTCAAGAACAGATCATTAACTGATTTGGATGCTTTTAGAACCGGCAGCACTTCAACTTCAGTGTAAACTTTCAGGCTAACCCATTCAGAACTCGTAACTGTTTGATATTATTTGCACCGAAATAGATTATTTTAAAGGAAATATTGCCATTTTACCACCAGCATTAATATGCGTTTCATAATCTTTTAGATTTGTCGGTAGTGTAACGGACATCGACGCGTAAAAGGAACTTAACGGACAGTGTTTAAATCCCAGGTTAATTTGTTGCATCCTCTGCAATACAAATGCCCGGGATCCATCTTTTTCTCCCGTCAGGCATAGATTAAGTAGCAAGGTAGACCAGACTCTCTAGCTTTGTGTGTACTATTCAAATGAAGAAATCGTTTTCATTGAATTTCGCAGGAGTGCCTGTTAATTTTATAGTAATAACAAAGAGGAACATTTAGAGAGCTAAATCCTTAATGGATATTGCATTTAAAAGATATAAACTTATTTTAACACACCAATAGAAACGTGAGGAGTTTTATTTATTTTGATAAAATTTTCAGAATCACCCTACATTATTAAAACCACCTGGTCAATGATTACACATTTTTCAAACTTTTAAATCATTTCTATACCGCACTATATTAAGACGTATAATCTATTGCATATTGAGAAAAATCCTAAACATCGAAATATTTCGACCTCCTCTGACGTAGGCAACTAGAGGTATAAATATTTCGAACCATTTGCTTATCAGGTAAGAATAGTAAAGTTCTTGTTGTTGAATTTGTTTTAATTGTTCATATTTTCGAATAAAAATTATGTGCTTTTTTTCATGGCTGTGTAAGATATCAGATGATTCAGAGGTACCATTCCGGAAAGGAGTGATTTGTCACATTGACTGAAGTAGACGACATGAAATCTCGTGATTATTCTGACCTACATTCTTCCCAATTTATTTTTATTAATTTTTATTTTTTTTTGCTATTAAAGAAAATTGCTTAACAGACTCATTTTCATCTCGTTATAGAAGGTATTTGCTATTTCCTCACCAAAGTTTTTGTTGGACTTGCCCTTATTGTTCTTCTTTTTCTTATTGTTTTGTTGTTCGATTTCTTCTTATTATTATTGTTGCTGTTGTTTTTATTGTTGTTCTTGGTCTTCGTTTTTATTATTATTTTATTTCCTTTGATTTCTGGTGTGGTGTATACACATATCTTTCTGGGTCCTGCTCAGAGACCTAAGATACATTTCAGTCTGTAGGGACTGCCATATCAATAAGGAGGCACTTTTTGTTTGCTCTCTCTAATAACAATCTCTGAGCGATTAGTTTTCATTGTTCTGTCTGTGTGTATTGTGTAGTCCCATAAAATTGTAACAGGTCCTATCTCCGTAATCATGTCTACGTGGTGTTCATACCAATTACTTTCAGTTTCCTTCCCGTAGAATTTTCAGACTTTCCAGGCCTAATCTGTCATGGCGTATATTATATTCAATGGGAGCCAATTCCGTGCAACCTGATACAAGATGATCAATTGTTTCTTGATATTTATCACAGAATATGCATTTTGGGCTAACACAATATTTTAGGATGTGTGTTTAATAATTTCAATTAACAAGCATTGGTCCTGTGCAGCAAGGATAAAACCTTCGGTTTCAGCTTTTAACCCTGCACTACATAGCCACTGATGGGTACGCGGTTTGTCTACATCAGCTTGTTTGATACCAGCAGAGTATTGGCCATGAAGCGTTTTATCTTGCTATTGTTTCTGTATCTGTTCGGTTGCATTTGTCTTTGCTTGCTTTTTTATGTATTTGGAAGCTTCAGTCGGTGTATTCTGCTTTACTTGTATTTCTGCAGCCATTTGAAATTCCATTTTGAACTTGTTGGCCTCCTTTATTACGGAATAAAGATGCTTATTACTTTCATGTTCGTTGACACATATCATCATCTAGTATTCTGTAGTTTCCAGGTATCGTTGAAGTTTAATTGTCGTAGTTTTGTAGGAGAAAAATTGAATTAATTGAACTAATCACCTGCCTCGTTCTGACCAACAGACGATCAACATCAGCTTTGGGATGATGCATACGGTAGCAAGTGAGAAGCTTTCTCGTTTTGGCGTCCATTCTTTAATGTCAGCTACGGTCCAGTTAAGGATGTTGAAACTGTACTGCTCCACACGGACAGCCAAGATGATTATGGCTGATATTGTTTTTTTTAATTCAGCTCGGTATTCTGTACCAGACGCACACTCTTGTAGTTCTCCTTTCTTACCGTCTAATGTCTTCTTCGTATGTTGTATACAATCTTCTTCCCTAATTCCTAGGTACTTGTAGGCTTCCTCTTGTTCCAGTTCCCTAATCTTTGTGACAAAATCTAAATCTATTGATGGTGTTTCTATAACTCCCCCTTTCTTGGATGTTACTTTTTCACATTTATCTAGTCCGAAGTTCATACCTTTGACGTCACTGAAACATTTTAAAATATTGAGGTGGCTCTTCAACTCATTGCCGTCTTTGGCAACGAGTTTGATATCATCCATATATAGTTGGTGATGGAATACTGTCTTCTTTAGTTTTTAACCATAGCTACTGTTGTTTAGCCCTTGCGTACGGACAGACAAAACAAAAGGGGTTACAGAGAGATTCCTCGTCGGATATTCAGTCAGTTGCAGATGGCAGTGTCTCAGGCGTGATTTAGATATAGTCTTGTGTTCCACATTCCCATGCTGTGTTCAAGGACAATTACTACCACGCGGCAGACTTTGTACATTTCTAAATTCTTAAGATTCCAAGTGTGTGGCATAGTATCAAAGGCTTTACGGTAATCAATCTACGCTGCGCTAAGATTTTTACATCTTTTCCTTCAATTTACCAGGATTATTTTGTTTATCGTTAGTTGGTCTTAGCAACTATATGAACCTCTCCGGCATCCATACTGTTCCAGTGGAAGAAATGTTGTTTGCTTCGAACAAGTAGCAAGTAAGGTTCGTCAGACGTGATCTACTTATACGTGGCAGACAGACATGTTATTGGACAATAATTATTGGAATCATCAGATTCACTCGTTTTTGGCATGAGATATGTAAACCTTCAGAGATTCATCATTTCATTGGGATTATATATTTATTTATTTAATTATTTATTTTATTATTTTATTAATATTATTATTATTATTGGGGATGGGGATGGGTGTGGTGTTTATTATTATTATTATTATTATTATTATTATTATTATTATTATTATTATTATTATACTGATTTAGCCAAAATTAATTTTTACCGATTCTATTTACACGTGCTATATTTAGGTGGTTTTTGCTGTTATTTGGTAAAGCTATTCGCAATTCTCTTGCATCAATTAAAATATCCGATAACCTGTTGTCTTCTTTAAAACGTAAAGAACTCATTCGCTTGAAGCTATTTTTAATCGTTGATCTGAGAATTTATAATTGATATTTGAAGATTAGTAATTAAGATCGTTGATGATTAACTCATTGATGTTTCAAATATTAATAAAAATGAGAACAGAGTAGGAAAACAAGCAAGTGGATATTGAGAGAGTGGGAAAAATAGCTTAATAAAATGATTTTCTCTTTAATAAATTGTATGATACAGATCAGTATGCAATAATTCCTTGGGTTTCGTGCTCATAGCCATTTTGACACACGAATTTGTTTAACGGTCTTCGCGTGTTTGCATTCTGCGTGCTGTTGGCGATTGTCTGCGTGTACTTTTCTGCCGTTGATGCTCCGCCAACAGGTGTTAGGAGATAAACAACCTGATAAGAGCTATAACCTCGTATTCACCACAACAACAATGACCTGTTCCCCAGCACAAAGTGATTAAATCGACCTGACCGATCAAGAACCCCTATGAGCTGCTTGGAGCTGATTTTCCCGGATAAAGCTTGATTGATAAATCATGAAAGCTCGAATAGGGAAATTGCTGCGACACGTTTCACACATGTTATCTAATTACGGACAAACCAGGCGAAATGGACAATAGTTGATGCTATTTATTACACGAAGAATCAATGTTTCTGTGGAGATGACAGAGATCAGGTTTTAGCAAATATTTAAGCTCAATATGATTCTTTACTATATATCTTATACTTAAGGGTTTGATTTTTGTTTACCATTTGTTCTTGGTGTATGTATCGACTATGAGAAAATTAGTACTGAAGATGACGTGTTTGAACATATGATAATGCTGGGCTATGGGTAAGTTTTTTTCAACGCTGCATATTAAAAACTGAAGAATTGGTGTAAGATTAAGACGAATAAGATGTAAAGCGTCCAACGCGTTCAGGACTTTCCAAATTATGAGCTTTATACAAAAGCCTTCTCGGTTCAATGATTAGAATTTCTTCAAAGAACCATCTATGATTTAAATAAGACAACCCTTCAGCAGATCTTATAGACTTGTACTAAAGAATAACAAAGACATTTAGAAATAACAAAAGAAGTCATTACTTAAAGACTTACAATATAGGTAACCACTAATATATATATCATACACAATTAAAAGAAAAATGATATATATATATATATATATATATATATATATATATATATATATATATATATATATATATATATATATATATATTGAAATTGATATCGTCTAAAACTTAAGCAGGCCTGGTACGTTGCTGATATGATTTTATTTCTTATTCTAACACTGTGTGATGTTCGAAATATTATCAAGTTTGGATTCCGTAATGTTTTTAAGAGTGACTTCATGTGAAGGGATCATAAAGAATTTTTTTTAAGAATAAAAAATTGCCCGAAAATAAATGTAAGCAAATTAAGGAAATCTGTCGCGTATACAAAGAAAGATTATGCCGAATTAAAGTGTGGAATAAATATACAATTTTATTATTTTTATATTCTTATAACTTTTTCGTGCATAGGACACTGAAGGTAAAAGCTCGAAGACCCAAAATACCTCCACAGGAGCTAGCTTAATGTCCGCCCAAGTGGCGACTTCTACGCTAGTGACATAATAATGATGACTGTCAACATTAAGGCGAGTGATATAATAAAGATGATTGTCCACATTAACTTACTGAAAATGTTAGTCGGGAAAATATATATAAGTCTATCTAGTGGACTTGAGAATCTTATTTTCATGAAAGTCTTTAAAAATAACCTTTCTTTATTCCAGTGAACACTGAACGTTTCTCTTATGAAAACTGTTAATCCCATCGTTCCCATTTTAGATATTTAACATTGCCATATTTTGAATATGCAATTTATGAAATATGCGCTGAATTTTTCTTCTTCTTTTATGTGTCCTGTACCTTCCAGACATCTTCCTGTCTCTTGTAAATTTTAATGTTTTGTCTTCATTTCTTTTCTCCCAAATACCTTTCTTCTGTACATTGGCTCATCAAGTACGTTTCACGCTGCCTTCCCTTGTCCCACTATCCCTCAGTCTATCCAGTGAGCGTCAGGTTTTACAAGTCCTCTTTCCTCATTACAAGTCCCAACAATCTAAAATGCCCCTTCCTGATGTTAAGTATAAGTCGCCATTTTGTTTCCATTTTCTCCAAAATCTCTTTGTTGTTTACGAGTTCGGCCCATATATGTCCTCAGCATCTATCTGTAGAACCAGATATCTGTTGCTTCAAATCTCTTCTTAATCTTTGAGGAGATTGTCCAGCATTCGCTGAGATTAAAACGCTTGTTAAATGAGATTACAAGGCGATTTGATTGAAAAAATCTATGACAAATGAAGGAGTTTGTTTTCTGTTTTTCTATGTTCGTGTATTGATAATACGTTGAAACAGATCTGAATGAGATCTTACATTTAGCATATATAGAAATACAAGTACATTTATCTGGTGTCCCTTATCCTCTCAGGATGTGGAAGATAATGGCATTCCACATTTCTATCATTTTATTATCTCTAAGCAACTTTTAACTCGAATATTGTCACCACTATGCCGTTCATTTTCACACCCTCATTACACATATTAAACGATGTTTCCTTCTTTCCCTATTCCCTTCCATATGTCCCCCGTGTGTTAAATTCCCGAGGCAATATGTGATCCAAATTACAACTAACTCTTATTGATTTTATCTATGTGTCTTGTCCGTTGGCAATTTACTTTAAACTTCCTCTTTGCTCATGTGTTCCATACATTTAATTCTCAACTTCCTTCTATAGGATAACTTCTCTTTGGCTTTAAGTCACTTCTTTATCTGACAGGAAATATTACAGCCTTCACTGCCATATACGATGTATCCTTTCAGCACTGTAGGACATGTAGCTTTATTAATTTTCTTCTGATTTCTTAAAATCAGTAGAATTTATTTATATTCTATATACATTAATGAATTCTTGCTCGTTATTTAATTGGACATTAGAGTAGTTTGCGGCATCTTTGACGACAGGTTCGGAGACCGACACTGTGGAGTTAACCATACTTACATTTCTAACTAAGAAACGGCCAGTTGGGAACGCTCTCTAAACTTATAAATACACTGTAATAATTTCTATCATTCTCTTTTTCTTATTTTCCTTAGAATCACTAGGATTTAGGTCTATCGGGAAAAAGCGTTTCTCATTGGCAAAAGCAGACACAAACGCGCGCACACACGTGCGCAATAATATATCTTTTTGCCTTGCCAATAATACATTATCTTTTGTTTCTATATATCTATCTATCTATCTATCTATCTCTCTCTCTCTCTCTCTCTCTCTGTATATATATATATATATATATATATATATATATATATATATATATATATATAATAGTTGTAGTTGTTTTTTTGTATTTTATTGCCCGGACACACATGGAAATCTTTTGGTGTGGAATAAACATTCCAGGAGACACGTGTTTCCCAAATCAAACACCAACGAACGTGCTCCCTGAACAACACTATTTAGCATGGGTGCACATAAAATCTTGCATCTACATAAATTCATACAAAAGGATATATGCAATCTGTGAGTTGTGTTATATAATTTCTTCGAGCTAATTAAATAATACGCAGATTCTGGTTCTGTATCTATTCTATTGTCTCCTGAGAATGATTGAAATATATTATGTCTATTTTGTTGTCCCGTTTCGTAAAAACTATTATTTTGAATAATTATGTAAATGCTCGAAAATAAACTTAGTGATTTTTGTTGTCTCGTTTCGTAAATTCTCTTCTGTTGGCTCGTTGCGTTAAAATTCGAACAATTTTTTGGCTCGTTTTGTAAGTGCTCGAAACTTTACTTTAATATTCTGTCACGGCCTTTCAGGAAAATTACAATCTATTTGAGCGTTTCATAGAAGCTCGAAACTATAATGGGTGCTATTTTATTGGTTCGTTTCATAAATAACATTTGCCTGTTTTGTAAATGACTGAAACGATTATGGAGATAACATCTTCGGTTTTATCAAATCCTTCTTGTCCATTACTGCTACATACAACAATGAGAGTTTTATGTACTTTGCTACTTGGAACAAACATTAAGCCTATCTAGTTTACTGGTGGTTGTGATTTCGGTACCTCCTGAAATTCAACTCATTTTGGGATGAATTAAACCCAGTATATTTCAGGGATGTATCGACAATTATTATTTTTTGTTCACTTATCTCTTATGATGAATAAACTTAAGGGAACGAGAAAGATGAAAGTACGGAACTATATCTGTCAACTTGGAATGGATACCTTGAATGATTGTCTTTCTTCATAAAGATTGTGGCATTGGAACTCGAGGATACTTTCAATCCAGGAAACATAGAAAGTAAAATTAAAAAGTCAGTCTTCAAATAAATTGTGAGAATATTTTGTGATGTCAACGAACATCCGTTACCACTTTTATGATGTCAACGACTAGTCGTTTTCTCATTCGTAATGTTCGTTGTAGTAGAGACTTTGTAATCGCCGATACAACTATATTACGCCGTTGAACAATGCTGGTGTCAGACGCCTTCGAATAACACACACACTAATAGTACTTGCTCGATAATACTCGCTCGAACACTAATCCGTATAGTAAGCAGTATAGAGAATAGTATAGTGGATAGAGTAGAGAATAGCGGTCCGTATAGTAATAGACTGGAAATCCTGATCAATTAGGCACACGCTACCTCTGATATATGCGTTTCCACTATGGTCACGTGGTCTAATTAATTCAAAAATGGGATCGCATGTGTTTGCTCATTGGCGATCTATGTTCAAACTCAAGAGTCGATAGCGACACTTTATTCCGGTATAACAGATTAATAGATATTTCTTTGTTAGTTTTTTCTTTAGTTTTTAAACATCCAAGATACTTGGCCTACGTGCGAATATACCAACAATCACAAACATCCGCACACCCATATGTGTGTGTGCGTGCGTGTGCGTGTTTGTGTGCGTGAAAAATTCAGATATAAATAAAATAAATCTGTAAAATGATAATATGAATAAAGATAAAAGGGAAACTTAACAAAGCTCATGCGTTTTGTTCTCTGATGGCGTTTATCCAGGCAAATATAAAGATATAATTTTGCAAATAGTATTTATAAACAGACGGAAATAGTCAGTTTTTCAATTTTAAGAACATTATGAGGGCTTCATAAATATTTTTCAGGTTAACTGAAGTAACTAGGTAAATTATGTTCCATAAATTAATGTCTAATAAACAAATGTCAGTAAATGAAGTTGTTGAATTTTTATGCGAATAACATTCAAAGGGTTTTAATACTGGATACATTCATGTATTACATATTATTTAAATACCAAGTGTTTATGAATTTAACGATTTTCTTTTAATTTTTCAAACATTTTATAGTCAGGTATGTTCGATTAGAAAAAACGTAATACTTTAAGGAGGGAGAAATTTGAAAAAATATGGCGTATATTTAAATTCTAATAAGATTCGATAGCGTCATTCTCGATCTTTTTTCGTCTAATTACGTTACTTTCTCTATTAATGAGAATAACTTTCTTTAGATCAAATTTTTGGTGTAATTTATTTCTATATATAACTAATGCATTTGATAAATTTTTGTGTATGATTTTTTCGTGTTCATAGATGTGTTTTTTTTAAATTTCTGCATGTTCCCGCTATATTTTGTTAAGAAATTCAAATTTAATATTGTCTAACGTTTTTGTGTCACACAAGGCATGTCACGTACCAGTGAAATCATTGCACAAGGTAATAAACTTATTTTCTAAAGATTTTACGTTTAATTATGAAAGTGCATTGTGGGTATATCTGTGTGTTAGTGGATGCTGCATTTTTATAGATGCTTCCAACAATACCATTGTAAATTAAACTAATAAAAGCAAATCGATATTTATTCTTGTCCACGATAGATCCCGTGGTCCTTCAATTTGTGATAAAATAGGACAGTTCTATCATATCTTTAAAACTATAAAAAATAGAATCCAATTTCTTAATTGTATAAATTTATTTATTTTTCTTATTTTCTTTTTTTTGTAATTATTTTTGTTTATTGATTACTGTCATTTTGTCTTTCGTTTATCCATCTAAAGAAAAATATTTCTCACATAATTAAAATATTTGAAAATTTATCAGAACTATTTTCTCAAGAATTTTCACAATAAATATATTATATTTAGACATTCAGTTTCTTTTTGTTTCCAAGATTAAAAGGAAAAACTGCCTTTGTTTTTCTCAGGTTGATTAATTGAGGAGTGGTGTGAAGATGGCGACTTGAAAAAGTTCAGATTTCTTCTTTTTTATAGTTCCTTACTAGGACGGCTTAGAAGCAGAAATTGCTTCATGCGTAGACCGAGATACTTACGAAGATACAAGTGGGAACGTCGAAGAAAGAAAGAAAGAAAGAAAGAAAGAAAGAAATACAAACTATCAGAAAATATCATTGATTACATTAGTGATAGATACAGAGAGACAAAATCTAGACAGATGAGCCCAGAAAATGATGAATAAAACGTGTCAGATAGGATACAATAGTCTGATATTCCGTGTTTCATGTTATTAGACACCTCATATTTTATTAATATAGAAGAAGATGTATTTGCTGGAATCGAAAGGTTTATTTGCTCAATGATAGCAACATTTATGTTTACAGTTAAGATGTATACCTGTTCGTTCTGCTGAGACGTATACATATGACTGATATTTCTTTGAAATATCCTTAAATTGGATGATTTGATAGATATGTTGAAAATATCAAATGGGTCGTAAAACTGATTTGAAGAATAATGACAAATGTTTAATAAATAGAGATAGTAAAACAAAAAATTCGTATTGTAAATTATGAAAGTTATCAGCTGCTACACCCATTGAATATTATATTCGGTACGAAGGTACGTCATATAATAGTGACTGAAAGGTTTTCCTTGCCGATTTCTCTATTGTAGGAAAAGGTGATATCCGAGAAGAAATACGTGTTTTTCATGTTAAACAATTTGTGTACACTGTGGCAGCGAGAATATATAGAAAGTATAATATCTCTGTAATTTTAGACTGAATATCTGAGATGAAGAGTCATCGTTATGTATATTATTTACATTCAAACCAATGTCCTCATATTTTGTGTGATTTTTACAATAAAAAAAAGATGAGAACGTGTAATAAAATAGTCACATGGGAATAACTATATTCCAGGTTCATAGGCCGATATTATTTCCTTTCACTGACTGGCGTCATGAAAATAAGACGGAATTTGAGACTGCAGACTCCTAAAAAAATAACGAAATGCCAGCTGTTTACAAAAGAGAAAAAAAGAAAAAATCATCATAAAAACTGACAATAGTTAAATTAGACGATAATTAATGTAAGTAATTCAGAGAAAATATTGAATCTTTACGGACTCTTGTGATATTTGGGTTGTCCAGAAATTTCATGCCAATTATAGACGTTAGAACGCATAGAATTTATCGACATAATATACTAACATTTCCGATTAGAGGATACTTCAAAATATCTCTTAAATCGTGTCAATTTTGCATCTCTTTGAAAATGGAAGATTATAAGGAGCATTTTCAACAAATGACACGTGACACATTTTATCGTAAAGGCAAACATTCCTTGTAAGCAAAAACAATATGTGTTTGGTACGGTGAAACTGCTTTAGCTGACAGAACTATGCAGAACTGATTCGCTAATTTTGTAGTTGATGATTGTAGACTTTTTGAAGAAGAAAGCTCAGGCAGACACCCCACTACAGATGACGGCCAAATCAAAATATTGAATGAGAATAACCCTCATTACGCAAGGCAGGAATTGGCAAAAAGATTACATGTATCAAAATCCACAATCCATGAGCAGTTAGTGAATCTTATTTGCCCAAATCTCTACGATGTTTGGGTACAACATGATCTGAGTGAAAAGAATCTTTAGATAAGATTTCGTCTGTGATTTGCTGTATAAACGCAAGGGAAATGAACCCTTTTACAAACATATTGGGACAATAATGATGGGAAAAGGATCGTTTACGTCAATATCAACGAAAATGTTCCTGGGTAAGCGACATGATACAACTTTTGATTCTGAAAGGTACTGCTCGCAACTGGGTGAAATGAAGACAGCAACTCAAGAAAACGCCCAGAATTAGCGAACATCATAGGTGTTGTTTTCCATCAGGATAATGCCAGAATTGTTGCAGCTTGTCTGGGGTGCTTTACCAACCATCTCCCACCCCATATTAAACATAGATTGCTCTTTCTGATTTTCATTTATTCAGGTCTTGCAAAATAATCTCAATGGTAAAAATTTCAATTCTTTGGTTGACACGAAAACCACCTTAATGAGTTCTTTGCCGAAAAACCACCGAAATTCTGAGTTGATGAAATCACCAAATTGAAGGAAAATTAAAAGGTTGTGCATCAAAATGCTTCATGTTTAATTAAATAAATATTTAATGGCAACTTTTTGTATTTTAATTCCCTTTAAAAGCCGACATGAACTTTCCGGACAATATATTAACAAATACAGACACATAGTAATAATACCGAGCAAAGATGAAGATATTAACTTGAAGATAAATAATATAAATACCAGATATCTTATCCTAAACAAATCACTCAGCCTCTTTTCAAAGGCGCTCTGCAAAGCTTACTAAATGCCCAAAAGAATATCTGAAGACTGAATTTCAAACAATTCTTTTACCGTTCTACCCTCGATAGACTGGACGCATAAAAAAACATTGGCTACTGGTGGAAGCCGTTCAGATATGGAAAATGTGGATTGGGTTTAGATTAGTGAAGGTGAAATCATGAGCACGTTTAGTGTTCTGAATGTTTTTAAATTTGGTTAAGTTTGTTTTGTTTTACGGCATATCAACGGCAATGAGTTATTTAATTAAGACAAAATCTCTTTTTCTGGTAATATTTTTCCTTCAAAAATGTATTACTGATAATATTTTTTTTCAAAAATGTATTGCTGGTAATAGTTTTTTTTTCTTCAAAATTTTATTGACGGTAATATTTTTTTATAAAGCATTTCTGGTATTAAAAACCTATTTTTACACTTTCATAGTGTTTTACCCCAGTTTCGGGGTTAACTATTTGCTCATAGATGGGACCCTAACAGGTGCTACCAACCCGGGTCAGGGTGGACCTGGGAAAACCAGCAATTAAGAGATGGATCCACGCTCCTCAAAACCTCCTGATCAGGGGCCTTGCTATTGGACGTGGTTTATCATCTTACCCAGGACGCGAATGTAGTTTATCGTCATACCCATGACGGGAATGTTTTTAAGCTAACAGCTTAACTGAGTTTTGAAGTCACGCAGGAAGTTATAGTAAAAGCAGCCAGATAGAAGAACTTTTATGCATAGCAATATTTTATTAACTCTAGTGAAGAAAAATATCAGGGGATTAAATTGTGTTTCAGTGGCACACTTTTGTTGAAGTAACCAGTTTCTCACCAGACGATAACATCAGAGAAAACGAGTAAAGTATTTTAAAGAGGTAGATCCATATTTCGGAGAGGTAAAGTGGTTTCTTAAAAAATTTAAATGATGGAATGCCTACTCTGGGTGCTCTATACTATCTTTTAAATGGATAATCTCACATCTTGAATGATTTCTAAGTCTTGATTTAGAACTCAATAATTTGGGCCTAATATCTCGGATATAGCTAGGCCTAGGAAAATTCCTTATAATTCTTAATGAATGATATGTATTATTTTAAACTTTATATTAATAATGTGAAAGTGTCTTGCAAATTAATAGTGAAGATATAGATGTGAAACTCTTCTTTAGTAAATATTAAATTTGTATACAGAAATAGGATAAGACAGACACATATCTAAATATATTTAAAATATTATGTATAGAAATCTGATAAGACAAATATCTATATATATTTAAGAAAACAACCAATCTTCTACAGAAATAGAAATATATAGAATAACGCCGATGAATGAATGCACATATTTTATTTTTAATATGAAGTTAAATTTGCTGTAAGCAAAACACTACTGAATTGTCTTTAGAACTATATAATCAACACGGTATTATCAGACTTTATTCATTATGAAATTACATCGCTATGAATCTCTCTTGCTAAAGATATCAATATATTACGGCCCAAAATTAAACAACTTCCGTGAACAAAAATACATTCCTGCCTAAGCGCATCTACTGCAAGGAAAGTTGAGACACTGTGTCGTGCCCGAATTTTATTATCGTCACAATCCCTCTTGCACATTTACAAAACAACCATTCGACCGTGGATTGAATACAGTTGTCACATCTGGCCGTGTGGTACTGTTTTATATCTCGAGATTCTTGACAAAATACAATGGCACATATGCAACTTGACTTCAGTTACTTTCAATTCGACATGACCTTTCTACAAATATTTTCATGGAAACTGATTTGAACAACTTTTAACCGAAGTTCTCCGACTACACGGATTTAATCGTCTACTAGATTGGCATCTAGGTACCATCACTTTACTATTTTAATAACAAAAAGAAACTGACACTTCTACTCCTATAGTTACTTTTCTCGCACGTCGCACCTGTGAAAATCTGTTCCCCTTACTTGCTTCACTGATAACAACAATGTAAAAAGATTTAATTGCAATGTCGGTTTGAAGATTCGGTATTTATTTCAACCACTGTCTACAAATAGGGAAATGGGACGGAAGATGAAAACTGCTTTGAATCACCACTACTAAGTCATAAGTAATAAAGAAATTCCGGTTGTATACAGAAGAGAAAGATCCCAAAAAGAAAGGGATACTACGATGTGTCATTTGCTATATTCATTTCATCAAGGGTTTGATTGAAAAAGATCCCCCAAATTATACTATATAGTGACAGGATAAAAAGAATATTGTGCAAATGTTTCTCCTGTAAAAGTCAATGAACCTTGGACAGGAAAAGCATTTTTATCAGTCTACACCGAAGGAAATCGCAACTGCAATGAAGATAATTTACTGTTTACGCACGCAAACCAAAATATGAATTAAATGCTACAGGAATTTGTACACGATTAAATAAATAAAAAATTCTTTGATCTTCATAGCTTCTAGTGATTTTGATCTATTCATTTTAATGCTTAAACGAAATGTCTTGGCATCAGCAGTTAAGCATAATAAGCATATTCTGAGTTTGTATGGAATTGATAGGTACTAGCGAACTGCATTTGCTGAGCCAGATAATGAATACTGAATGCGATTTCAGTACATTAAAAAAAGATGGCCGTCTCAAACATAATCTTCAGAATGGATATATTTCAAGATGGCATCCATCAAAAGCACTACATTAAACAAATAGCAAATAATATTTATGAAGGTAAAAATAATTGTCCTCAAATCACCAAGCAAATCGCCAGATTGTAATTCACGTCACCACTTGTGGAATATACTGTATTTCAAATTATAAAATAGTGTCGAACAGACAGGATAACTTTGAAAACAGACATGGAGTCGGAACTGAAACAGGAAAGGGAATATATTGAGAAACTATGTCGTGAAAACAAAAAGCAATAATATCAAATACAATCATTTTTAATGATGTAGATTTACATGATAAACTTCTACTTCTTGACGTAAATAATCACGGCTTCCCATAGCTTCAAATATATTACATCTTTTACCAATGTTTGGCTAGTCTGTCATCCATTTATACAAGCTTGTTGGGTTGGTTGCTCTCTGTTTTCCTTTGTCACAACTGTTTTCAATATATCCTGTGAGGGTTAAACTTTCCAAGCATTTATTCGTAATAATGGAAACTTCAACGGTCACTGTCTTATTTTAAGGCTAAGTGCCCTCTGTGCTTTCATATTCCTTGAAATACCTCGCACACATGTTTTCTCCATGGTATCTCGGCATTCTTCTAGAGAATCGCTTTGCTTTAACTCAAGACATCTTCTCATCTGTGAAGACATCTGTCATCCTTTCACTACGATAATGGAGGAAGGATATTGCAGAGCAGTTCAACGTCAATTTATTTATTTGTAATATTCTGCTTTCTTAATGCTTCTTTAGTTTTTTAGAAGACATCTTTTGCTCTTCCAATGCAATTTCGGAGTTTGGTGTAATATTCCCCGCATTCAGTTTACATACATACGTCATATTCAAACTCTATAATCGATTAATTTAATTGATTACCATCTAGTGTTCCGCACAAAAATTAACAAGCTGCTACATTTGGTTTAGAAGAATGGTCAGCTTCTATAAAATGTGATCGTGCATTGTTATTCGGAGTTGAGGTTTAAGATAGGTAGGCAGAAATATAAACCAACTCGGAGATAAAGACGAAATAAAAAATAACGAAAGCTGAAATGTATAGAGACAGATAAACAAATTTGAAGAAATTGTGATAGAAAGGTATAAAGAGACCTAATAGATAGATAGATAGATAGATATGACTTGGCTTATGCATATATTATTGAGATATAATGGATGAAAATAAGGAAAACAATAAGACCGGAGATTTCAAATTAGAATAGAATTTATAAATACTTTCATTATGAATGTAGAAACAATTGATAGATCGAAATTTATAGATATTTTTATGTATATAATCGGAGGAGAATCATTAAATTTCCAACCGCTATTCAGGAAACTGATCTCCTTAAATTGAACAAAGAAACCGTTCAGTTGTTGGAACAAAGCTTGAACGGTTTTATTTATTCTAAAATAAATTCCAGTGAACAATATTTCATTGTAAACGCTTTAATTCTCTAATACCTCTGCACATTATTAGGATAAACATCCAGTGATTCATTTCGATATCCTTTTAATATTTTATTTATGGCTTCAATATTCGTCCTTCCTATTGACATCTTATGATATTTCTGTCATTATCCTCCTCAAAATAATAACTTCCGCTTCACTACTACCACTACCATCATCATCCTTACAGCAGCAGCAGGAGCCGCAGTATCAAACAGCAGCAGCAGCAGCAGCTCCATCCCTATCTAAGAATCGACATTATCATAAGATGAACGTTAATTCTTTTATTAAAGTAAAATCTGCTATGGTTTTAGTGCTTTGAATGTCTCTAAAATATAACCCTCCTACTATCTTCACAATTATGTTGTTCAATGTACCATTTCTATCTTCTTTCTCTTAGAAATGGAAGGGGCAAAAATAAAACTTAATTCAATATTTTAAATGTTTTGCATCTTTTTTTTTGCGCCCTCAAGAGATAAATGACCAAGACGCGAACTATGAAATGGGGGAAGTCAAAATAAAACAAATGTAGAGATTTAAATCTCTGGGTAGGGTTAAGTGACGGAAAATGTGTTACAGAAATCCAAATACGCAATGGTAATGGTATTGGTAACGTTATAAATAAACCTTCTGTATTAATTGACAGAGTAGACAGTGCTAATTATATATTCAGTTTATAAAAGGTCTCTATTAAAGTAGTTTTCCGGAAAAAGGCTTTCTCAATTGAGGTTATTAAAATTGTTATTTCCCGTATCGACGGTAGTTATCATGTCATCCCATAAGTTCTGTCAGAATTTTGAATAAAGAAAACAAGTGACCAAATGTTACATTTAATAACAGATTCAATCAACTATGTTTTTCCCTGATTATCTACGACTTCCTTCCATCTATTAACAAGCTTACTAATTCTCTTACTGTAAAATTCTTTTGGCTTTGATTCGAAGAACTCACAAATGTCAGTTTTAACCTCTTCCTGTGTTACAAAAGCTGTTTCTTCCAAATGATTCTGTAAGCTACGAAACAAATGGTAGTCTGAAGGAGCAAGATCGGGAGAATAAGGTGGATGAGAAATTTTCACCCAACCAAGTTGTTCGATCTTTTGTCACGTGATTCCTGCTGTGTGTGGTCGCGCATTGTCCAGATGAAACATCACCCGTTTTCGATTCACGAGAGCAGGTCTATTTTTCCTAAAAGCTTGGTTCAAACGCTCTAATTGCTGACAGTATATTTGATCATTAATTGTTGCATTAAGTGGTAAGAATTCAAAGTGGATTATTCCTTGGCAATCCCACCAGATTGAAAGAAGAAACTTTTGCCCATGAAATTCCCTTCTCGGCTGTGGTTGGGGTCCTTCCCCTTTACCAAGCCACTGTCTACGACGCTTAACATTTCGATAAAAGATCCATTTTCCGTCCCCAGTCACAAGCCTATCCAAAAAAGGTGAAACAAGTGGGCGAGAATGGAGAGAAGAGCAGATGTCAACTCCAGATTTGAGGTTGTTTTCAGACAATTCATGAGGTACCCTTTTTGCAAGTTTAGGAACTTTTCCAAGTTGTTGAAGATGACGATGAACAGTTGTATGGTTTGAATTGAGAACCACTGCCAATTCCTCAACTGATAAAGCAGGATATTCTTCAAGGGCTGCTTCAAGAAGCTTTTCATCAAACTCAACTGGACGTCCGGTTCGATCTTCATCTTCAAGGGTGAAATCTCCACCTCTGAATTTTGCAAACCATCTTCTGCAAGTTCATTCATTCACATAATCCTCTCCATAAACTGAATGAATGTTTCTAGCCGCTTTGGCTGCTGAGTTTCCTTTCTTGAACTCATAAAGCATTATGTACCGCAAATGATTCTTGGGTACTTTCATGTTAGCAAGGTTTTAATCAAATAAAATTTAATTTTATTCTTCTCTGAAATAAGATTTGATCAGTTTAAATGCATCTAAACATACAAATAATGTTCAGCTTCATTAGACATTATAAAATACTCTTTAAATTTCGTTCATTTTAACAAAATATTAAAATTCGGACAGAACTTATGGGATGACCTAATACGTTTTTAATATTGTGCGTGAAGTATTATGTCAAAATCTCATGACGCTTTTTCCTTTTCGTGTTACATTTGCTATGCTTTTGAGTTTTGCTGCTTCTGAAAGTTCACAAGTGATGTAGTTTCTGTTATTGTTACAATTCATTGCTTGTGATTCTGTATTGCTAGTCCGCCAGTCTCGAAGATGAACCGGCAATCGTTTATGATTTACAGGCTTCATTCGCTCGAAGACATTTTTAACCGTTCTTTTAAGAAACGCTTGAATAGAACTGACAACGAAGATGATTCTGAACGTGTTTGGCGCAATTAATGTCGTTCATATAGTCTTATTCTGACTAGTTTTATGAAATCAATATTTTATGTTGTTTTTGTTTTGTATAAATTTGTGACGCTGGGCAAAAACTTCTCTATTACAGCCTATTCTATGTTCAGTTCTGTTACTTCTGTCGTAAAAAGATATTATGATTGTTCCCTACACCAATGCCTTTGAAGTGATTTATTAATTACTAATTCAACATCCTGTTTTTCTATGATGGATTTAGGGTATGTGCTATCACTGCTTTCCTTCAAATTCTAGATAATAATTTAAGTTTTGAAGAGGTATATCTGAGTCCTATTTTTTAGAATACTTTGTAGAAGGCGTTGATTTTTGTCCAAGTTTAAACTTATCCTTGCTATGCTTAGCTATGACATCACTATATCCCCTACAATCACCGTTAATGTATTGGCCTTGAGATGGATGAAAGAACTCTGTATTATATAAGTAGATTCGTTTGGGATCTGGTATGGAATTCCTACGTTGAATCAGTTCCGATCTATTCACGTCTGCATTCGTATATGCGCAGGGCATGGCCAGGAAAAATCATTTAAACGACTTGTGTTCGCATTTCGTCATTTGAAATTTGTCCGTTTTGGTGTCCTTGCCAGACATGTATGTTTTTTTGGAACGGTATAGTATCTGTTTCTAAATTGATGAAGAGGAAGTATCTATTTATGAGGCCATATGTTTTTGTGAGGTGGGCATGAGTCTTTTGATGCTATATGGGCCATCATTTCACCTCGTACCAGAACAAAAACCAAACTGGTTTATGGGGTGTTGACTTTCACAAAACGATGAGAGATGAGAAAAGGTTCCTTAGCAATTTCATCATGATGGATTGAATTGTGTTACATCTTTATGTGTGTGGGTTTTGATGATTACATTTTTGCTGACATAGAGCATTAATGCGTGATAAATCCCACTTTTTGTAGATGCGTTGATGAGTCCTGACTTCCTTCATAAAATTTAGAATCCGGTTACCGAATTCGAGGACAAGGTAAGTTGCTTTCAAGACAAATGATCCGTTATTATTCCGTAGTGTGTTTTAATAGTTTCCTTAGATTGCTCATTAGTAGGTTCGTTATAGTTTAGGTTTGTAGACAGACTTTGTAATTATTAGATATATATTGATATATGTCTTATTTCAACGAGTTTAATGTCGTCCTAGTCAGGGTTGAAATGTGATTCAAAGTGTTTTCTGAGATCAGCCAAATCTAGTCCTCAAATGGAGTTCATATATACGATTCGTCTCTAAAGATGCCGGAAAAATGATCGGTTGCTTATACTGCTCTAGTAACTTACTCCTACTACACCGTAACTTTTCAAGAGCCCTAACACCTAAAATGGAGTATCGCTGCCATATCCAGTTTCAAGCTACGCAGTTCAGTCTTTACTTCTCTGTTTGAGTTCAACAGTATCTTCACGACCTTATGGGTGATTAATTATTTTCCAGCCTTTAAAAGCTTTGCCACAGATGTAACATCGCAAACCTCTCGCTATTCTATCAATAGTCAAATGCTCTGACGAGCTTCATTCTTTAATTCCATTAGTACTGAACATTGTATCTAAGACTCACTATCCCACGTACAAGAAGTGGAATGATCCCCAGTTCCTCAGTTCTTCCGTATTTGTAAGGAGGATGATCCAACTGGACAGCTTCTTCTCATTGTGTCTTCGACTGATGCGAGTATATTTTCCCGATCAGTGCAATATTAACCTCTTCAAGTCTAGGGTTAAGCATTACGTCTCCTGCATAACAATATCAGCTGCATTTCTTAATTTCTCTTCTCACTGTCATACGTCATCATTAAGCAGCCTTGTATGTTGATTGACTCTTGAATATTGTATTGGGTGAATATAAGCAAAAATAAAAAAGCAAAATCTTATGTTTTCGTTTGCATTATGAGGTGTTATTGTGATTTTTCGTTTTTGCGACATTTCAACACGTTGTTCAATCCGCTTGGCTTCCTTAATTTCGTTTCTAAATTTCTACAGATATTGGTTTCGCAAAGCATTATTTTTTTTCATTTTCTTTGTTAATTGTTATTATTCTCCGTCCTATTTTTCTTCGTTTTCTGATTGTTTCTTACCTTTATGTATATTTTCCATTCAGGATTGTCGTCTCATGGGTGTATCTTTTTCGGTCTAGGTAAAATTGCAGTCGTCTCACGGGCTTCGAATAGTGAAATATGATAACATTATATTGATTCTTATATGTTGTTTTTCATCAAGATTTAGGGCATCAATTTCAACCCACATTTATTACAGAATTCTATATTACCCATTCATTTTTAAGGGTTTGTATGCTTTATCTAGGTGTTTATCGTGGGTTATGTCAGCAGGGGCACGGCATTCTGTTGGCTAGGGGTGTGAGATTTGTTACGTATTTTGTAATATCAGATTCAAAATATAAGTTGTATACTCAAACATCTATCACAAATTACCTTATTCAAGAACCCGAGATGCCTAACCCAATAATGATTTGGCTACATTGTTAGGGTTATGCTATGTGACGCGGTGTTTAATGCGAT
>OZ038481.1:79248265-79253265 GCA_964036315.1 Acanthosepion esculentum
GCTTTCGCAAAAATATATTTGGGGATATATGAATCTTTGTCTTCTATTTTCACCAGCTGGTTGATAGCTGTACATACTTGGATTCCAAAGGTGATTAGCAATCCTTTTAGAAGAAAGAAAACTTTGATTTCAAAACGCATTCTGCTGAATCCACAGTAGCAAAACATAGCGTGGTGTAGAATTATAGTAATCGAGATCACAAAAGACTGTACTGTTTTTTAAAACAAAGGAAGTGTTTTAGTGCATTATATGTAGAATATTAAATAAATAGGATAATCATGGTAATAAAAAATTGGATTACACTTTAATGTACATAGACGGATATCGTCCTGTATTTAAATAGTTGCCTTACTTATTTTCCTTACAATTGATAAAAAAAACTTTATGGAATAATGGCATCGGTGACAACAGATATTGCATCTGATGGATGGATTCACAACGTCCGTTGTGAGAAACCAAATGTAATAACGAATGTATAATTTTAATTAATGGTTCCTTAACAGGTAATAGTAAACGGGTAACTTACCACGTAAAAAAGCCGCAGTTTGACAATGCTGTCTCCATGATCAAACCTAAAAGCTGAGCTCCCTGGAAGATTGCTAATATTGTGTCCATGGTGGTATTCATTTAGAGTTCTGAAACCGCATGTAAAGTTACAACTAAATGGAAATGAATACATCCAGCAGCTTCAACCTGTCCTTAAACGATTGGTCGAAACGCGTCTTTTACTCGTCAATCGGATAAATATGTTTTCCTTCAGAATAACGGATAAACCATGAACAGCACAGAAAAAATGAAATTTGCTTGGTCTGCCCTACACAACCCATCATATTAACCTGACATTTTCGCAAAAGTTTATTATTGTTGCCCATGATTACGAAACAGTTTTATTGGAAACATTTGATTCAAGTGTTATTGGTTAAATTTTCGACACCAAAATCTTCGAAACCTTACAAAAAATGTATGGTATGTGGCAACATATAATTTCTAATTATAGTGAATATTTAATTGAATGTAATATAACTGTATATTATGTTTTGAAGAATACATTTGATAAACAATAACAGAAAGTATATATGATTAAAAGAATATTATAAAAATCCTAGACGATTTAAACTCAAGATTGTCTAAAAGAGAATCTATAAAGAAAATATTTTCTACGTTTGGTGGAGTGTCCTGGGTATGACGATAAACTACATCGTGCAGTAAGGCTTCTGATTAGGATATTGGAGGCTTTGAGGAATGTGGAACAACCTAGGAAATGCTGTTCTTCCCAGGTCCACCCTGACCCGGAGTGGTATTACGTCTTAGAGTCCCAGCTATGGACAAATAATGAACCCCCCATCCCCACAAAATTAAAATACAATGAAAGTATATAATTATATTTTTATAGTAAAAAATACCAGCAATACATTTTTATACGAAAATTACCAAAGATAGATATTTATAGTCAAATTAACAACAATACATTTTATAGCAAAATGACCAACAATACATTTCATGTGCTGTTATAGCCACGAAACAATGTTCAAAATATTTAGATTTCAGTAATAAGTAACACATAGTAGTTGATATAAAGTTCAACAAATCCAACCAACGTTGGTGGATCCGAAGAGATGGGCCCTTTGTTATGAATTGATGGAAATTAAATAAGGAATGCTAAATAATCTTACTTACTGTGATTGAAAATAAAGTTAACATGGCAAATGAAGAAATCAGTAATGTTTTCGCGTGACAAATATTGTTCTTGATTTCCAAAAGGTAAGTAAAGTATTAACAAACAGGAAAATCTCGATAAATACAAATATAAGATTGCTGCAATGTTATTTAACATCAGTAATCTTATATGGCAGTCAATGCTTGGATATCTCCTCAAAGATGAAGGTATATGAGCCTAAGCATTATAGTTCTACATAAGATTGCGTGGTTCCCCATGGACTGGGAATGTAAGCAAAGGCGAAGTTTTAAGGAAAATTGAAAAAAAATGGATCCATGTATTTAGACCCGAAAGAAACAATTTACAATTCTAAAACTACTGATTAGAAAAAAATGGCTTGAGGAATTTGTTCCTAACAGGGCAGTTTGAAGGTAAAAGGGACAGAGGAAAACAGATAATAAATTAACTAGTGAACTGTGGCACATAGTTGGAATGACAGGGATTATGCATGATAACAATAGGTTACACCTAATTTTAAGCTATACAACATATGAGAACTTATGAAGGGCGATGTTCGCCCACGTTCTGAAGAAGAATGTTGCAAATAATCATGGAATTTGGATGGAACGTCCGTCTACATTCAGCGTATTTTGAAGATGTCTCGTTTTTAGATTATATCTTCTTGTTCCCGATATAATCATACAGTATCTATTTAGTGGTTTGAACAATACAATGCTATCAGAAAGTTAACTGAATAATTCAACAATAAGAAAAATCGGACCTTTATAATGAAATTTATATTTTAACTGAACATTGCCATCTTCTGTGAAGTGATCTCTCACTTCAGGGTGCAGGGGTTCATGGCTAAATGTTCTCATCTTTTGTATAGTTCCCATCTTTTTTCTATTTCCGCATTGTCAGATTAAAGTTTACGCGGAATTTTAAATACCTGGGAAGCGTCGTGACACAGGACAGTAAGTGCGATACTGATATCTGTAGGCGTTTTTGCATGTCCAAGGACACATCCCTAAAGTTGGAGAAGAGTACTGCAAGACAAGATGATATTTTTGGTAGTACAGAAAATATTACTGAACTGTTACGTGACAGCGAAGTTTGGGCGATTTCTTCAAAGATGAAGAAGAGACACGAGGCGACAGAGATGTGGTTCTACAGAAGGATTCTAAGGATATCATGGACCGAACGTGTGGGCAACGATGATATCTTAGAAAGGTTGCAAACGAGAAGGAAGCTTATACTTAAGATCAGGAAGAGGCAGTTGAAGTTTCTGGGACACATAATGAGGGAGGAGGGCCTGGAGAATCTGATACTGACGGGTCGAATAGAGGGAAAAAGAGACAAGGGAAAACAACGCGTGACATACCTGGCGGACTTAAGCAAATGGATGACAGAACATGGTCTGGGGGAGGAAGCTGAAGGAAGCAACTTGTTGAGAGCTGAAAAGGATAGAGGCTGGTGGAGAGACATGATCGCATACGTCCTGAAAAAAAAACCCTGGCACATAGAAAGAAATAATGGTTTCTACCATACCTCCCAATCTGTTTATCCAACCATTTAGAAACGCTCGTTAAGTAGGTTTCATGATGTTTTCATCCGTTATACTTGATCAAATTAATCTTCTGAATGTCACATTTGCCAAGAAAACGTTCTGCATCGAGTTACTGTAAATTAAACTATCTGTTTCTTTATATAATTATAGGCGTTCATTTTCCTAAAATATTCACTCGTTGCTCACAAGCTACATTCAGGGCATTCTCATTATCTTTCTGTATAATCAGCTATCTGTTGTCTCTCTCTCTTCAACTTTAAAGAAATTGTCCAGCATTAACTGCAATACAGAAGGACCGATATTGATTAAAATTTCTGAACTTATTTCTTTATTCCTAACTAAATTCTACTGTTTCTTAATACTTTGCTTACGTCTTGGAAGGCATCATTTGCTATTACTTATCAACAGAGTTATATGTCCTTTGTTTCTAATAAACTTAGTATAAAATAATAGGAAAAAGGAAAAAAATTGGCAGTGGAATAATAAAGCGATTTATTACAATGAAGAATGTAATCGGCCCTCAGTTGTGGAAAAATTGCAACTGTCTTTAACATGATGGAAGGATTTCTTTTTTATTCTAAAACTACTTGATGATTTATATCCTTTTTATGTTTGAATATCAAATTGGCTTGACCATATAAAGAACCAATCTCTATTTGCTTTTAGTTAAATTTGGAAAACGAACGATCGAAATGTTTCTCACGTATTCCCCAGATAATATCAGGTAGCAGAGGACTCATTTTCTGACAGGAAACCTAGGCTGAATGAATACGCAGTCCGCACAATTTTTTATAGATTCATTGAAGCATTAAACCACGCATGATTGAACGAAACTTCCAATCACCAAATCGCTATTTATTCGCACAGAATTCAGAAAACAGTCGTGATTATAGGAGTTTGTAAGGATTGAGATGATCGAAAAGAAGAGTAAGAAAAAGAGACAGTGAAATATTTAATGGCCGCGAATATCTATACAATGTTTTTCTTCTCAATTAGTCTGAACGCGTATCTCCTGGGAAAATGATTTAGCGGGCGAATAACAATCGAGTGTTAATAAATACATCGGCAATAATAATAGAATTTGGTGGGAAACGCACGGATGCTGAAACTTTAAACTTTTCTATTTTGCTTTCCCTTCGTCTTCCGCTTATTTTATCATACAGATTTCATTCGATTTGTTTTTCTTTTCACTCCTTCATCTTTCTATATTTTTCTCTCATATCATCCCTTTATTTTTACATTTCTAGTTTCCTCGTAATTTTCATTTAGTAATTTTTTTTGCCTGATTACATACTCCCTTAAACCCAAGCTGTTTAACTCTTGTCATTTTATCTGTCTCTTTCTCTCTCTGGCTTTTCTTTCTCGATACATACATACATACATACATACATATATATATATATATATATATATATATATATATATATATATATATATATATATATATATATATATATATAGAGAGAGAGAGAGAGAGAGAGAGAGAGAGAGAGAGAAGGTTAAGTGTTCCGTTAGCAATTTTAAATGTCATATTGAAGGAACCTATCTATGACGGTTAATACTAATCTCATTGTTGATTAAAAACGTAGTGCAAATCAAACATGAGTAACCATTTAAAACAACATTTATACCTATAAGAAGTTATTTGATTTAAAATCTATTTAACAAATACTACTTAACGTTTCGGCTACGAATATGAACCCAAAAAATATAGATTCGAGTCAATTACCTTACTCCACCAGGGTATGATGAAGACTCATTGGGATTCTCTATAAG
>OZ038481.1:79255765-79295765 GCA_964036315.1 Acanthosepion esculentum
AATGATTTCAATTATATTTTGAACATTGACTATTGTTGACTTTATAGTCTCTTTACTCCAGTTATCGTGCATTTTGAAATAAAGCTCACTACTTGTATATAATTGGTAAATGACCATATATATTATATACCCGCTCTTGTTTAGAAATTAAAAATTGAAACATTTTTAAAGTATACATTATCTGTATTTCAGACACCCAGTAAAAGTATTGGTAAGCTTAAGTAAGTAAAAAGATATTTATCGGGTCTCAAGTACGATCAGTTTTTACTTCGTTAGAAAATGTCAATGAGATCCGCCTGTGGATACAGGATTTTGCAAATTTGTGAATTTTTAACGAACATTTTATTTAGTTTAGTTCAATAAGATGTAATGTTACTCGATAAAGATTACTTTTCGTGCCTTTCTGAAACTGTGCATACGAAAACGTTACAACATACAGTTGAAAGAGAATTCGTTCGTTCAAATACAGTATAGGGGCATATAATCGTAAATATCGCTTTAGTTCGATGAAGTCCTAAATATTTGTTGTCTCTGATTTTCCTAACACTTAACTGAATATCCAAGTACAATTTACTAAAATATCACATTTTGTCAGGTAAGACAATTATGTTAAATATCTCTCGCAGCTAACCCAATAAGTATCCATGCTTATAATCAGATCTGTCAATAATTTCACCTACAATCGTGACGGGCAAAAAATAAGTGGCGGGTTAAATAAAACTTTATCTCGATGTCAACAATGATAAGTAGAGAGACAGAGTATAAATGTCAAGAGTGGTAGCAATTGGTAAAAAGAGGAAAAAGAAAACTCTTTGTTACAAATCCCTTATGCATACAGTAAATATGATTAAGTGCGTGTGTATGTACATTCGTTTAGGTTATCGGGATTATAAATCTGCTTCGTTGTTCAGTGCATAGAAGATGTATCGTCTCTCTCTGGCTCTTAACACATGAGGTCAAATCAAAATGCTTTTCTATTGGTGCTATATAAAGAAAACTTCGAAAATAAACATATACAAATAGATATTAAAAAGGTTTGCAATTAAACGAACAAGGGATGGCCGGAAGGAATTCCAAAATCTCGGACCAAATTGAGATCTCCAGCGTGTTTTTGACCACCTCACAAAGAAGACCTGAACTGGAATTCTACACCAGTCACAATACATAATACATGCGTAATTTGGGAGTAATTGGATTATAAAAATTGCAAAGTATAATTGATGCTCGGTCCAAATTTTTTTTAAAATAAATAAAAACAACATGGAGACAAATCAAAACATACAAATCTGTCAAAAACTTAACCGCAGTAACTTGTCAGTCGATTATAATGAAACTTGCATAAAATAAGCATTGCTGTTCAAATACACACTATGCATACATAAATACACCCGCATACACAGACTAACTCTGACGATCACAAATGGTGTGAAACGCAGGGTCAAAAACTCACATCAACACAACTAAATATGTTAGCTCTATCACTGATATTCAGAGCTTTCCAATAAGTTCTGCTCATATATAATATATAAATAATATCTGTATAAATTACATATATATATATATATATATATATATATATATATATATATATATATATATATATATATATATATATATATATATTCAATTAGAACAAGTTAAAAACTCGTTAAATGTAACCATATGTTCTATTCTAACAGTATCTTCTCTCTGACTTCTCAAATTTGCAGCTGTATTTCGTTTTTTTCTTTATTCCTGCCCATGTTCAATCTTCAAACATATATACGTAATGCCAATTGGCATTTCTTTGTTCATATCCTTTCTTTCTTTTTCCCTTTCTTTCTTGACTTTTTTTATTAATTCTATAATTTTGTTTTCCATTATCCCTATCATTTTTACTATTTCTTTATTCAATCGGTTTCGTATCTTTCACTCATTTTCGTCATTCTTTCTTTCATTTCTTTCTTTCTTAAGACTTGCATCCTGTTCTTTCTGATTAGCGTTCTTTTATTAGCCTTTTTCCTCACTAGAATCTTCTCAATTACTTCAACTCTCAGTTACCCCTTGTTTTTCAGTGAGGCAATTAAAACATATAATATATAAGTTTTTGTATGTATCTGCGTGCATGTGTGCGCTGCATAAGCCTGGATACTCACAAAGAAATACACGTCTCAAATATGAGTGCATGGATTTATATATGCTACCCTTAGCTTCTAAAAATCTACATATGGGCGTATATCTACTCGTGTACACATGTACGTTGTCGTTTTTTGTTGTTAAAATGTTCTCGTTCTATCGACATTCAGTAAAAACCCTGATCAGATGACCAAAGATCAAAATTATTTATTCTTGATTTGCTTTTTATTTGACAGCACCCTCTCATTATAAGTAAAACCTTTAGTATAGATAAGTAATTCGAGAAGCGCTTCCATCCATTTATCGATAAATAGATTAGCATATATATACACTTAGAACAATATATGTATACGTCCATAAACACAATCATACAACTATTTATATATGTGTGCGTGTGCGTGTGTGTGTACGTGTGTTTGTTGTGTGTGTATCTGTGTGTTTACGTTCTTTTGTGTATGCGTTTTTGTGTGTGTTTGGTATGTATATATATATATATATATATATATATATATATATATATATATATATATATATATATATATATATATATATGTATATATATATATATATGTGTGTGTGTGTGTGTGTGTCTCTGTGTGTGTGTGCGCGCGCGCGCGTGTGTATATGTGTGTGTGTGTGTGTGTGTGTGTGTGTGTGTGTTTATTTTAAGTATATACAGAAGCGTATGTTGCCGTTATAATTTGTTTAGGCTCGGAGCCGTTTTGATCTATGTTCGACTGACGTCAACATTGTCTGATTCTATTATATATGGGCGAGGTTCCACGAAATGATCTCTAGGGTGTAGGGAAGATGCTGCACCTAATCGAATATTGATGAGATTCACAGCCATTTGTAATCAAATTCACAACGGGTCTCGATATGTGGCAATACACTACCTCGCACTTCGGCTCGTTCTGGTGACGGCCGACACGATAGCCACTTGGCTAATCCTATGGCTTCGACGAGGTTCCGACGCAACCCGAACTGTCATCTTGGCTCTCATTCTCATCAGCCAAGATGTTTTAGAAAAATCGTTTCTTGTTGTTGTTGTTGTTCTTCTTCTTCTTCTTCTTTTTCTTCTTCTTCTTCTTCTGCTTCTGCTTCTTCTTCTTCTTCTTCTTCTTCTTCTTCTTCTTCTTCTTCTTCTTCTTCTTCTTCTTCTATTCGTACCATGCCCTTTTAGGACGTTGTCGATCTTGGCACTCAACAAGTTCTTTGTAGCATATTGTGTATTTTATCTTTGCTCTCTTAATCCCTATTCTGCTATCAATTTACACAATCTGGTTAAATACGTTAAGTGCAGTCTCTCTCTCTCGCTCTCTCTCTTTCTTTCCTTCAATATGTCCTGTGAGTGTCAAATTTTCCAAGCCTTCTCTTCTTATTTTTCCTCTTGAAATTTCAATTATTTCTCTCTAATGCTAAGTATAAGTATCGTTTTCATTGTCATTTTCGCTAAAACTAAAATATAATTCTTCCCATTTCATCACATGTTCAGTCCATGGTATTCTCAACATGTTTCTATGGAACAACATTTCTGTTGATTGCAGTCAATCATTTGCTAGGTCTGCTGCTAGGAAATATGGTTCACCTTGTCCTGACAGACGTTTTTTTATCCTCGGAATCAATTTTGCACATTTATAAATCTACCATTCATTCGTGATTTTATACCACTGCCATATCAGGACTGCTGATCCAGCTATATATATGTGACGATATAATTTAAATATAAGTCTGTAATGCAATCTGTCGTGACTTGAGATCTCGACTTAGCCATTTTCCCGCTGTCGTGATGTAGCGTCCTTCTGTCTTGTCTATATATATTATCATGGCAGCTCTACTCCTGGTACATTGACTGCATGAATTTAAGCGTAATACTAGATTGGCTACGAGGTCTCATCCTTTTGCTGCTGACAGAATGTAACTGTAATTTCTATTCTTATAGCTTTTTTCTTTCACTTCTCAAATGTAGATTTTTTTCCAGGTTTCTTGGTTTCATAACTCTTATATATTTCAAAAATGTAAATGTACACTCGATCAGAGACTTTTTGTTTTTTTCTAACGAAATTTTCAGCTTTCTTAGTTTTTGGATAGACACTTTTGTTATCTGAATTGCCGTTCGGATTTCGGTGTCGCACGTACGAATCTCTTTTAAAAACCTTCCAAAAATTAAATTGTTGGACTGGCTTGAGTTTTCTATCTGCAATTTTGTAGTTTCATGTTTTTTTAAATTTTTTTCACGTTGTATTTTCCATAAATGTTGTTTATCTCCATTATCGAATACACTCGAGTTCAGTTAAAATCGGTATGGCAATTTTTTCCGCAAAAATAGTATTTAGGGTTATGTACAAGTAATTGTTTTGAAAAGTTTAAAACCATGCCTTTCAGTGACTGCTTGCACTATAAATACTGTACTTTTTCTGAATTGGTTAAAAATTCAAATTCGTGTAAAATAATTCAGGGAAGGTACGATACACGAGTTTCTACGTTACTCATGTTTTTCTTTTACTTTTCGTTTTTTTATTCTTTTCCGGTTCATTTTACCCAAAACGAAACATATGACCGACTACACCGTTTAACAACTTTTTTTATTCTTTGTTTCTCTGATTTTTCACACTCGCTTTTATTTAAAATGTTCTTTTCAGTCATTTCCTTTTGCTCTTTATCCTTATATATATTTATTATTTTTAGTTTCTATTTCGCTTCCACGTTTCCTTTAAATCTTATCACTCATTTTTTATATTGGCATTCTTTAAGAAATACCAAAATATTTTTTGTAATTATCATCTTTATATATGCTGAATTCGTATTAATTTTTCACATTTCGAAAGAGTATATTCTTTGCTTAATTCGTGAGTTTATTCTTCGTTATAGACTTTTTTTATCCCTTTACTGTTAATCCATTTATTCAACCTTTCGTATTTTGTGGCTTACTGACTTGCATGTGGCGATAATAATCTATGCCGTTATTTCCTTTTCCTGTTCATGCATTTATTTCCAGTATTAAATAGGTTATATTGTTCAACAACTTCATTTCTCTTCTTGCTTTCTTTTCTTCTTAAAAATATTCGCAATTATTTTTCCTAAACTTTGACATTCTTTCCTATCAGCTTTCGTTTTCCTTTTCTGCTGTTCCGCTTCAAATAGAAGGTTTGAGATCAATGTAATCATTCTTATCAGGCGTCTCGATATATAATTGAACGATAGCAAAATTCTGAGTCGGGCATCAATAAATATCGATAATTATGATACCTAATATCATATTTATTGGTCTAGTCTAATAAGGCCATTTTATTAGTAAAAAGTCTGTTAGATTATATGTATATAGATTATACGTTTAATTATACAAATTCATGTATATTGATAGCTATTATTTAATATACATATATATATACATATATATAATGAAGGGGTAAAAATATCTTATATAACCGTACACAACGTTGGTTTCATAAAGACAGTCGAAACAAAGGTTGTGTACGTTTATATATGGTGCTTTGGGCACCTCGACATGGTGTAATGGTTAGAAAGCTTGTCTTGCTAGATCAATTACGACTGAGTAGTGAGTTCGATCCTTACTGGGTGCCCCATACTTTCGGCCTTGTGCCGAAACACAGCACATTCTTATACGTCCATATTTGGTTACGTTATCTTTACGGTTTTTATATATACACACACACACACACACAAATATATATATATATATGTCCGCTGTTTGATTTGCATAAGCCTCAAGATGATTATTCAACCAATTTCATAATATGCGTACTAAAATACATGTACCTAATACTGCATAACTAATTATTTATTTATTTTATATGATACAATAACACTCGCTGAGAAAAAAATCACCCAGTAACACTCTTAGGCTTCTGATATATTGATCAACCGATCTCTCTCTCTCTCTCTCAAACACTTACATAAAAAACAGGTATATATATATATATATATATATATATATATATATATATTAATTAATTAATAGTTGCATTATAAATTAATTAAAAGGCACTTTGTTAATTTTATAATTTGTTCATCCGAATAAGAATTTTTGTGTGCAGAAATAAATATCCATTTTCATAGATTTTGGTTCGTGCTTTTGACAACAGTATTTTTTCCAATGATATTCACCCTGGACAAATCTCAAGAGTCACTCGAGCTATAAGGTTAAAGAGTAAGATGCAACACACCAAGCAAAGTGATAATGCCGCCAAAACAGTAGTAGTCACCGGAAGATAAAGTGAAAGAAAGAAAAGTTTGACTGAACAGGAAGATAATTTCTAAACATGAAACAACCGCTAAACACCTGATCAAAAGTCCGAAGTGAAATGTCAACGGGACGATATGCAAACATATCTACCCCTATTGCGGCAGAAAAATGTAAAGAAATAGTAAAGAAATATTCAGAGTTTTAGGCTGAGACGTTAAAACCATAGTGTTGAAGAAGGAAAAGCAAACCCAATCCTAAACAAGAAAGAATCTATAAAACTTTACACCAGTTCAAAAAATTGAAGCGAAGTATAAACCGATAGGCAAATCTATTGCTGAGAGATAAACATTCCAATGCGAATTTATGAAGATAGCTGCCATTACACCTTTTGCCGCATAGTATCAAAATACCCAGTTAATGCAGTATGCAAACATACTGATTTCATTATCCAACATACACGTTAAAAATATAATGATAATACAGTCCTCTAACCGTGCAATATATCTGAAAATAATTGATGCCTTCTTCATAAGAATACAACCCTCAACAATATCAACTACGAATATAACAATTATGTACTGATCGTATTTGTGATTTTAAAATAAGTCCACCGTTAGCAAATTGCACAGTGTATGCAGCAACACAAGTAAAGTATTTACAAATGTCAAAGACAATCGCTGAAGTCCCCGGAAGACATATTCATTTAAACAATTTCTACACTCACTAATTCAAAATGTTAAAAAAAAAAGAATTCAATTTCTCTTGAATTAGGGAGTGCAGTTATTGTCAGTTAAATAGATTGCCTTTTTAGTCATTTTTTAATAAAATATATATTAGTGATTAATTGATGCCCAATCTAAAGCTAACTATTACATATTAAAACATATTACGTTTGTAACTCTCAGTCATCCGCGCTTATAGTTGGTAATATTCCTGTCACGGGATCTAATTTTGAGCATAATATTGCCAGTTTTTGTTTTTGCTGCTGTTGCAGTGTAAATATTTCTGCTACGCGAACAGTGTGCACCAATGAGGAAGAAAGAGCAGTGACCCGAATCTGCAGGGAACATGCTACCTCATCGATGATAACTCGCCGGTTCGTCATTACCATCTCTCATTCTTGCTGAATCTTTTCGTCAGTGGTGGAGATTGACGGGTGTCCTGCTCTTTCTTCGTGCATCACGTTTGTCCGTCCACATTTAAACATCTCCATCCATTCATACAAACTTCTAACCGATAGTGACCTGTCGCCGTATTATGTTAAAAGCTGCCGTTGAATTTCAGCCCCTGAAAGACGTTACGACCAGAGAATTATAGATCTGTGTTGCTCCTTCGTGCACAGTGCTAGCAGAGCGAACACGTGTACCTTATAACAGCAGCAAGAATACTGGCGCGACCAAGTCCAATCTATAGTACCAACTATAAGCACAGATGAGAAGGTCGTACGACAAACATAAAGTTATGTCATGGCAAATGAATGTGCGGATATTTTTTTATTTATTGTCGCATATAAATAATTAATATATATATAAATATATATATATTATGGAAATAAAAATGTTAACACCAATTTTACCCTTCATGATTAAAAGTAAGTACCAGGTGACAGGTTTGGCCACCACTCAACAGTGCTGAAATTGAGCGAATAAATGTCACAATATGAAATATAAAAGAAATATATTGTATTAAAGGCGGAACAATCAGACTGAAATAACGTCCAACCTAAACAGACATTCCCTCTGTTTAAAAAGGGAGGGCTGTTTGGACTTGACATAGATTATTCCTAAAGCCATTAAATATAAGAATGAATGATCACGAATCGGGATGGTGAAAGAGTTCGTGCTGAAATTAGTTCTTTTCTTTTAATCATGAAGAGTAAAATTGTTTTACTATTTATCTCCGTAATAATCCCGGTATCCCTAAAATGTTATGATATATATATATATATATATATATATATATATATATATATATATATATATATATGTGTGTGTGTGTGTGTGTGTGTGTGTGTGTGTGTGTGTGTTTGTGTGTGTGCGTGTGTGTGCGCGCGTTTGTCTGTGTGTGTCTGTGTGTATATCTGGGTGTGTCTGTGTGTATTTCTTCACTTCCGGCTTGGCATGTGTTTATTCATTCATCTTTTCTTTTGTATTCATTATTCACTTATAATTTATTCATTTTAGTCTTTCGCCTCCTTACTGATTTATTTTCCTCTGTTCCATCCTCTTTTCTTGCTGTTAATTTCAATATTCACTTGTTTTTTTTTTAATTGTGATGTCTTTCACTCTTCTCATTCGGATGGCTTTCAATTTCATCTATTTTGTGTATTAAGAAGTTTTGTTTCGTCTGCTACCATTTTGTTACTCTTCTTCTCAACTTTTTTCTTGTTTTCATCATTCATTTTCTTTTAAACTTTTCTTTCTTTTTCCTATTTACTTTCATTATGTTTATTCTTTTTTCTTGGTGTGATTTATTCATATATTCGGTTTCGTTTTTTTGTAATTTTTTTGTTTTTTGCATTCTAAAATCGTTCTTTTTTCGCATTTTGTTTTTCCTCTTAAATGTATTCTTCTTTCTTGATTCATCCATCGACATATTTCTGGTTGCTGTTTACCATCTTGTTTTCTTTCATATCTGTTCCTTCATTATTTTCTTTGTCTTCATTCTCACTTTTCTCTTTTATTTATATACATTCTCCTTTCATTCTCCCCCCATTTCTAATTTTGCATTTCTAATGTTACTTCATTGTTCTCAATATTGATATTGTCATTCAATTTTAATTCACCGTTTTCTTCCTGCTTTTTTATATTCATATCCTCTCTTTTTCTTTCTTATTTTCTTTGTTTATTAACATCACTCTCTAATTTCGTCTTCCATTATCCTAATTATTTGTAATTTGTTTATTATTTTATTTTATTCTGCCTTTCATTCTGTATTTATTTTTCTTTCTTTCTACCTTTCATTTATAATAAATGCATTCTCTATCGATTTATGCGTTTATTATAATTTAACAAATATATGACTGCCATACAACTCCAATTTAAATCCTTGTTGAATTTAAAAAGACCACAGCCATGCTGTTTGTGTTAAAAGTCATCACACCACGTGCAGCAAAATATAAAATTCCTAACCGTTACTTGCATGAATGCACTTATTTCTTTATATCTTTGTCAAGAGATTAATATAAGATTTTCTGTTCGGAAAGAGTAAACCTGTTTTATCAGCAATTTATTTAAGCCAACATTTGTCACTCAATTATTTTAGTAGAATATGGAATATATCTCTTTTACTTCTTGATTTTAATCTCTCGTCTCGCTTTTCTTTCTTTTTCCAGTTACCTATTGGGCATTTCTATAATTTCTATTCTATCTTCATTTCATTTGATGTCAGTACATTCTTTTCATTTGCATCACTTTTTATAACCTACAATCATTAAACAGTCACAACCGGGCAAAACAAAACTTGACTTCCAATAAACGCTGTCGTCTGCTCCATTCAAACCATATCAATACACGCATTATGATCGCACAGACAAATATGGCGGGAACGATAGCGGATACTGAGTTTATGATTAAGTCTGGTTTTCGATCATGCTCCAGTAATCTCTAATTCCAGAAAAGCCAATATATATATATATATATATATATATATATATATTTGAAAATTTTTCTTGCAGACACATCTTTCAGTTCTCTAGTCGTTACAATGCAATTTTGTCTGACGTTCAAGAATAACTATCATCTTATAGAAATCTCATTTCGAAAGCAAGTTTTCTTGACTTTTACCTGATATTTGCTAAGGAAATATTTGTAAATGCAAGTCCATAGAATACTTTATTTCAGTTTGTGATGAAAAAAAAGCCAGGATATACTATGTAAATGTTTCTATGAAAATATGTCGGTTTTCAGTGGTAGTCTATTTACAGGGTTACAATTTAATAACAAAACGCATTTCGAATATTATTGTATATTTTTGTTTGATAATTAATTGGAATAGTCATTTTCAATTTCATCATGTCACGTAAATTATCAGTGGTGGACAAACATGCTGCTCTAATCGGCCCTGGAATTTGTCGAAAATCTTGCAAGGTACGTTGTATCATAGCGAATTCCCGAGTGCAAACATTTCCCGTTGGATCATCATATTACAGGAATGACAACAGATCTAGCTCAACCTGGTCAGTACACACTTAGATTTATTTGATTGTCTTTTATATCTAGTGATAGTACACATTTAGTTTAATTTAATTGGCATTTCAATGAAGAATGTGTACAAAATTAAATTCATTTGATTGGTTTTCAATGTTGTGCCAGTATAAACTTTAATTATGTTTTCAATGTAGTGTAAATACGGAATTTGATATATCTTATTGTTTTTTTCCAATTTTCAGTACAAAAATTGATTTATTTGATTGTATTTTCAATGTCAATACAAATTTAGATTTATTTGATTGACTTTTCAAATTTTTGCCAGTTTAAGTTTTCATTTGATTGGTTTTTGATGTTGTTTCAATACAAACTTTGATTATCTTTTGAATTTAGAGACAGTAAATCTTTTTACAAGGTTTAATCAACATTCTCTACAAACCTACATCGAGATTTATAATTCATGACACATGTCATGATGCTAAGTTTTTGACTTACGACATATTTTAGAATGAAAGTAGAACATTTTATAAATACTGAGCGCAACAGGGAACCACACGGTCCCTTAGGTGTAAATTTCGCGACTCTGCTGAATAGGTATTACATAAGTGGATATCTGGCGAAAGGCATGCGTGATCAAATACCTGATGGGCGTAAACAATTCCTAATTTTCTGTAGTGAAACTCATGAGGGTAAATTTACTCCGATATATTTCATGCAGTATATCACTCTTGTGTGCCCAGTTATTTGTGCCTGGCGAGTATTTGTAAGAAGTAAACTTTCAAAAGATCGTCTAAGAATTTCGCAATGTACAGGTGACGTCTGCTGCAAAGTACGGAAGCAAATTCAACGTCTTTCATTCGATATACGAAGCGATTTTCCGAAAGAGACCCGAGCATCTCGAAGGTCAACAATGCGAAATTTCTCAGTCAGCTCTGAGCAGAAGGTGTAAGTGTGATTCGTCGTGACAGGAAAAGAACTTCACCATTCCAAAACACGGAAAAGCATGGCTCGTGGTATAAATCTTGGAAACGATCGGTGTAGAGTTTTTTTTGCGCTATTACATCATAAAATGAGTGAGGTGTTTGAGAATGTTGTTTCAAGAGCACACACTATATCGATCTAATCAGCCCTCACTTTCATCGTGTTTTAATTATATTTTCGGTTAGTGTAGATAGATTTTTCACCATCGGGCACATGTTCATCATTAAGCGAACGAGATAATGTCTTTAAATTGTGTCAATGAAACTCCATTGTAAAGGCTTTGCGCACCATTCCTGATTAATTATCATTAACACATTGTTTGCATTAATCATTTTTTACGCACCAGATAAGTCGAACGCATCAGCTACGAATTAATTACTTTCTCGAATTTCCTTTGCTTAATTAAAGCAACGAAAACTTCACTTATTTTTCTTTCTACAATTCCTTCGATTTTTAAAAAAAATTGTATCCTTTATTTTATTTTTCCTTATCTGCTAGCTTCATTTCATCCATTCTCTGTTGTCCCGTCAGAGACGCGCGAAAATAACAGTGACATATCAACGCCAGTTAATCAATGGCGCATAATTTATCAACACTGTGTTATTTTCTTTTTGATTTAAATGAAATTGTCTCTTTTACTTCTTTACTTAACAAATTAGATCAGTTGAGTGTTGTGTTATTTACTTAATTATATCTTTTTTGATTTCCGTTTTTGTGTTTACTTATATTTTTCCTTCTGTGTATGATTTTGGATGTTTGTTCTTTTTCCAAGTTTTTGACTTGACTTTCAATCATTCTTTTAGAATGAAAAATCGTAAAATTGTTAAAGAGTATTTAATAGAGTGATAGTGACATTAGATTGTTCGAATAAAATACTAAACAAAAAATGATACGACGTTTAGAAGTGTTTACTTTGCGACAAGTTAAATAGACAATACCTCTCTATCTATCTATCTATCTATCTATCTATCTACCTATCTATCACCAGTTTTACTACGATCATTTTTGTAATCTCTTTACCCCAAGAAAGGCGGAAATTCTACTAGTAAGGATGGGGTTACAGAGAGTAAAGGTGAGAGAAAAGACTGGGTATAGGGGGGGCCGATGAAAGGATAAATGCTGAACAGGGTTCAGGAAGATAGAAGATGGCGAATGACACTGCATTTGAAATTTGAAGATTGTAGTTATCAGGGAAGCAAAGAAACGGAAGGTATTTCCACAGGCGGGATGTGCGAGAAAGGATACTGTTGGGGGTTACATTTAACTAATTCAACTGTAGACAGGTGGGACCTAGATGCCAATCTAAGAGCACTCTTAAACTCATGTAGCACTGGCACCATAGATAAAAGCTCGTCAGAGCAGTAGCCATGTAGAGAAGGAAGAGGGAAACCACGTCACGTCGGTGAAAAAATGACTGAATTCGAGATGCCCAGTCAGGATGGATTACATTGCAGATGCTTCTTTGGATTTTGACAAGAACATCAAGATGAGTAGCAGGAGAACCGGATCAGATATAGAAACAGTAGTCAAAGAACGGACGAATGGTAGATTTGTAAATGTGATAGATGAACTATGACGAGAAAAAACTTTCTGGGACGAAACATACTGTTCTAATCGGCCCTGAAATTTGTCGAAAATCTTGCAATGTACGTTGTATCACAGGGGATTCACGAGTGAAAACATTTCCCGTTGCAAATTAGATGCGGTTATTGATTCGATGTAGTCAGGCCACTTTATATCAGTTTAAAACGTGATAGAATGCGCCGTGTCATGTTCTCCATGATTCTAACATAAGGTAAGATATGATGTGCAAGAGATGTAGTGGATAATGTCACGCAAATGTTTTATTCGAGAACCGAGTTCCAATTCACTTGGGTTCGTTGCCTTACGCGTAAATACTCTTGTTCAAGTTATGACTCTATCTCTTCTCCGCTAACTACGGGTTAATTAGTAAGACATATATTACAAAAAAGCTATCTCCAAAACGTCTTAAAATCTAAAAAAAAATTCTGGATTTAAATAACTTCTAATAGGTTATAAGACGAATCTATCTATCTATCTATCTATATATCTATCTATCTATCTATAGCAATATATGTACCGTGTTATTTCAAGGGTGGATTAGTCATTGCTTTCCAATCTTTTACTGCATTAATTAATTATTTTAACTTTACAACTCTAATCAGCCGTTGTGGTTGTTTTTCTTTCATTTATCTATTATATCGACTGTTGTTCTCAAATGTTATTATCACAATACTTCAGCCGTTGTTCCACCCGGCCTTCATCAGGTTGTTGTCGATCTGGGTAGCCTTCAAGGAATTTCGAAATAAATCCTGTATTTAATGTATGGGATATATTATTTTGCCCCGCTGACCATATCTAAGTATATATCGTCGAGTTCTTGTTTAGTACTGTTCAATTATTGCCCACACTACCCTACCTTGGATGGGATTAACAATTACGCTGTCATCAAATTCATAATAACTATGTCACCAAAGTCAGAATCCCCGTGTCACCAAAGTCAGCAGTTCAAGCTTTAAGTCACTAGGGTATGGTCCCATAAAACATTTCTGAGTATTACACTTGGAGAATTAAACCTAACCTAACCAAGGCGTCTCATTTATAGTGTGGCGGCTATGACTGTTGAAATATTGCTCTTCTTTCTTTACATTAATTCGTGAGATAACTTGCTTCATTGCCTGTATCATATTAAATTATGAATATTGAATATTAATATTTAATATTAAATTCAATTAACATTCTTTTCGCATTATGTTACCTTCACTATATAATTATGTCTGCGTGAATTTAAGCAGCATCTGGCTGACAGTACCACTTCTGATTAATTTTTTCTATCGATGATAATCTCAATATCTCTAACGCTCGCATCTTATTGTCATCCCTTAGAAATTGTCAGGTAATCACTGTCATATAATTTTGCATATCCCATAGTTCGTTTGTTTTTGTTATTTAGAGGCGGTTCCCGATCTCTTTATACCTTGTTCAGTTTCTGAAAGGCGTCTTTTCCAATCTCCATGCATTTTATTGTTTTTACGTCATAATTCCGGCTTACGGTCCTATCTCGTTGAAAGACCGGTTCTCTTGTTGATCACTGAAGTTAAGCAACGCCAGACTGGTCAAGACCTATACGTGTGACTGCTTGCGATAACAGCTTCGGTAAACTTGGATGCGCGGGTGGTAATATACAAGACTTGGAATTCCAAGTTGGAGAATCAAGTTTCAGTCGGTTTCATTATATTCGCAGATACTCTTGGGAAAGGTGTGAATCTGTTCTATCTCTAGCTATGCATTTAATAATCGACTTTGTATTAGTAAATCGTTATTACCTCCAAAACTTCTTACTATCTGAAACTATTCACGGGCTTCAAATATTCGGCTAATGTTTGTTACGCCGTAAAAATCGATCACTCAATCAAATCAGTCATAATTTCTGTCTTATGTGATAAAGCTGATCCGTTTAATTTATTTGTATTTCAGAAACGTACTTTATATTTTGGGTTATATTTTTTTGTAGATAACCAATATTTCGGTCTTCTTGCACTTATTCATCTCTTTTTTCCGAACGTCGTCTACTTTGTTGAATATTTTTTTCAGTTTTATTTTATTGAACGGACATCATCTTTGAGAACGTCTCACACCTGTATATAACAAAGTATTAATATTATTTCGCAAAAATAAATTCGCATATGCCTTCCTGTGTTAGTAGAATCCGTGTATAGGTTAAATACCTTCGGTGAGAATTCATCATTATCTTGTGACTCTTATTTCGGTGAATTCATTTAACGTTTTCTTCTTTTGTTTCCAATAGATGTTGTAGATGACTTCAGTATATGTTTCGTGCAGTTCAAGCGTCCCTCATATGTAATCAATTATTGTACTCAATGACAAATAGGTTTAGATATATCTGCATTACTGTATTACTCGCTGATAGTTTTATAATCATGTAGATTATATATTTGGTCCTGTGTTTTGAATTAAATCAATTTATTCTAACTTTATTTCCGATCCAATTATGCTGCATTATTTCATTGGAATCTTATTTATTCTTTTATTTCCATTCCATCGCGCATGGTGCTATTGATTTTTCTATGTAATCTCGCTAGTTGATTTGTGAAAAATTCAAATCGAAGCGGTTTGCATTAAAGCAGTCCAAATATTTTTGTTGCGCCAAGGCAAGCAGTATGAATATCTAAATCTTATATATAAAGCGGAGTCTGTGTGTGTGTATGTGTGTGTGGGTGTGTGTCCAAGCAACTCTACTTCCACGGGTCCGATTTCAATGATTCGTAGCTCATTCAAAAGCCTTAGAAAAGGCAAGCGCTCGGAACGATTTTTGTTGAGCTCAGATTCAGGGTTGACAGATTATGCGAGACTAAAAATATATATATTAATATATTATATTTGCTATTAGGTTGGTGCAAAAATAATGTCATTTTCTCACATATGTTACTTTTATATATGATTTCTGGATTAATTCTTTGATATATATAGCCATGTTATATATAATTTTGAAGCGCGTTTTTCGCTCTATCAAATCGTGTTAGTCGTTACCGTTCTCAATCTCTTCATTCATTTTTTGTAGGCTTTTCGACAGCATGGGCAAAATTCAAATCCGCACGATTTTCTTGTTCCAGTTCAAACTAGGCCGAAAAGCTGCCGAGACAGCTTGTGATATCAATGATGCGTTTGGCCCAGGAACCACTAACGAACGTGTGGCACAACGGTTGTTCAAGAAATTTCGCAATGGTGACGAGAGCTTCGAAGATGAAGACGGTCGCGGCCGACCGACTGCGGGTGATAACGAACTTTTGAAAGCCTTAATTGAAGCCGATCCTCGCAAAACCACACGAGAAGTTACTGTTGAACTCGAAGTCGACCCCTCAACACTCGTTCGCCATTTAAAGCAAATAGGGAAGTCAAAAAAGTTGGATAAATGGGTGCCGCATGAATTGAATGATAGTCAAAAAATCGTCGTTTTGAGGTGTCTTCTACGCTCCTTCTGCGCAACAAAAACGACCCATTTCTCGAGCGGATTGTGACGTGTGATGAGAAGTGGATCCTCTACGACAACCGGCGACGTTCGGCACAGTGGTTGGATGCCGGAGAAGCTCCACAACACTTCCCGAAGCCGAGGTTGCACCAAAAAAAGGTTATGGTGACTGTTTGGTGGTCTGCGGCCGGTCTCATCCATCACAGCTTCTTGAATCCGGGCGAAAAGATTACGGCGGATAAGTACCGCCGACAAATTGACGAAATGCACCAGAAGCTCCAACGTATGCGCCCGAGATTGGTCAATATGAAGGGACCAATTCTCCTCCATGACAACGCTCGTCCGCATGTTGCTCAACTGACCCTGCAGAAGCTGAACGAATTGGGCTACGAGACTCTGCCTCATCCGCCATATTCACCGGACCTCTCGCCCACCGATTATCACTTTTTCAAGCATCTGGACAACTTCCTGCGCGAACAATGCTTCAAAAGCCGAGATGATGCCGAATCGGCCTTCAATGACTTCATCGCTTCCAGAACTCCGGATTTCTATGCTAATGGGATAAATAAACTTGTTTCTCGTTGGCAAAAATGTGTCCATTCTAATGGTTCTTATTTCGATTAATAAAGTTTATTATGAAAGGAGTTATGATCTTTTGAAGTTGAACGTCAAAAAACGACATTATTTTTGCACCAACCTAATACTGTCGTTGCTTTTATAGTTCAAGGGGAGTAACTCTATTTTCCCTTTGTATCCAAAATTGCAGCTATCTTAAAATTTTAAGTTAGCTAAAATTTAAAGTTAGCTTCAAGGCCGCCCTATCGGGTGGCATTTAAGCTATATCCAGTGGAGGACTCTTCGTTTGGAATCATCACAATAACTAGGGAGGAAAAGAAGCGATAGGCATGAATAAATTATAGAAGAACTCAAAATAGAGGGCTGCATTTAAGTATTGAATTAATGTTTAAGCTTACCTTTTAAAAGTTCAACGATAATTCTTCTGCTGTCACTTAATTTAAAGATGATTTAATGTACATAGTTCCTTATTTTCCGTAGGGACAATTATTTTTATTTAAAATTAATATAGTCCAATGTAGGGAAAATAGTAATTAAAATTACTTATACATTCAACTTTTAAAGAGGTAGTAAACTAGTTTGGTAATTAAGTAAAACCTATATTATTGGAGCTCAATTCCACCACGGATTTCACGATTAAAAAGTTCGAAGTCCATTTTATATTAATTTACACATTAAATGAGCAATATCTGTATGATGTATTATGTACTTGTAGGCAATATCACTCTTCAGGTTTAACTAATTTGCATATTGATTTCAAAATAGTTTATTTCATTAATTAATTTTTTGTTTTATTCGAGGATTGTTTTGATTTCAATTTCAAAAATACTTCTGTTTACGGATATCGTCTTATATAGTGGAGACAAGACTTTGAAATCTGCATTTTACTTGGCTTTCGGCAAATTGGCATCTATTTGTAAAACGTTCCTTAAATATAACAAGCCAATTTATGAATTACATATCCATTTACAATTTTTGTTTCAAAGATTTCAAATAGTGAATATACCTCACTTTGCAAAGCGATAGCGAGCGGGCGAAGCCAGCTAGTGTTAAATATCGGAATTAAATAAAATGTTTATCTCATCATACTCATAAAACGTTACAATGAACTTTAACTATCAATACAAAAAAGTATACTGCCCAATTTAAACAAGATATATTTCATGCCTAATTTTAATTACATTCATCTTCAGGGAACAGGGTCAGCATCTAAAAATGTTTCGGAATTAGTTAATTGATGGCGACGAAAGAATTTTATCTTAATTATTTAAACATTCAATGAGATATAAACAAATTCAATGGCGATTTCGCATGCTCTTTCACGAATACGATTTCGAAGTTATTAGTAGATAACACTTATTGATCGGCAATATTTCATTACTCTCAACTGATTAAAATTCGCTATCTTCTTCAAACTAAATCTTCGAAATAGGCTTCAGTGATAGAATCCATAATATGTGCATGGCTTTCAAAAATTTAAAGGGTACTTTTGAATTCTCAAATTGTTCTTTTTTCATTTTGTTTTATGTTTTATTTTATTTTTTAATTATTTTTTAATTATTTTTATATTTGTTTATATTATTATTATACATTACTATTTTATTTATTTTGATTTTGTTTTATTCTCTTTTTTCATATTTATAAATGTCCACAGCATAGTCATATGTATTCATGTAAACCTCTATTTATCATTTCATTTCTATGAGGTATGGATTCATGGATAAAATAATTGCACACACACAGACATTATTTCATCAAAGAATGTCAATAAAACGCCTAAGATGCGGAGGATTATTGAGTGTGAATAAATATAAGAAAGATAATAATATTATTAAGGAGGGAGAACGATAAACATACAATTAAAAAGAGAGGAGGTAAATATTGACATTTTATGTACATTTTTGAAGATGAAATATTACTGGAAACCAAGTAGTGACAAGAGAATTGGGTGAAAATAAACAGCATAGAAATTACGGTTATATCTCGCCATTTCATTTGTACAATGATGGGACCAAAATAGCACTGTGTTATATATATATATATATATATATATATATATATATATATATATATATATATATATATATATATATATAGTTTTAAAGTGCGCTACATTTATGGGATAAAGTGCTCAATATCAGAGATAGAGCGTGTGTAAGTATAAAAGTGAACATAGAAGTCAACACTTAGAGGCGACAGTCTGTTTCATGCTAGATGCAATCGCCTGACGATTGCATCTAGCATGAAGGCTATTTTTGTAGTGTTTTTATAACATATTCATGTCATAATTTTTAAATATATATATATATATATATATATATATATATATACATATATATATATATATATATATATATATATATATATATATATATGTATATATATATATATGTATATATATATGTATATATATATATATATATATATATGGAGATTTCTCTACTTGTGATATATATATATATATATATATATATATATATATGTGATATATATATATATATATATATATATATATATATATATATATATATATATATATATATATGTGATATATATATATATATATATATATATATATATATATATATATATATATATCACAAGTAGCGAAATCGCCATGAACATTTGGGGAATCCGTATTTATTCTTAATATTTGCACCCAATACACGAGCGAATGATCGCCCATTTTAGAGTGTTACTGAATGAGGTTATTATAAGGAGGAAGACTTAAGTGTAATTTATGATATTATGTAGGATAGATTACAAGTGACGCTTGACGTGAAGAGAATAAGTTACAAGCAAAGTTATTTCTTATCATTCTAGTATAAAATATCATTTTACGTGGAAAGATTTATGTTTCAAAAGTTACTTTCTGATGATAAAACTCTTGTTGGTCTTTTGCCGGAATATAATTAAATGCCCCATTCTTTTTCAAAGTGAGACAAATTTTCCAATACAAGATATTACCTCTGATAGTCGATAATGTTAACTATTTTTTCCGACATGAAATTATGCCATTATGACTATCTCATTTTATTTCTAGAAATATGTGGGTGAATTATGAGGACTCAAATTTACAAAAATAATTTATTTACAGAATATCTATTAATTACTTACAGCAGGACACTCTATATTTCCTACTGGTAAGATATAACCAAGTACAACCTTCAAGATGGTTGGGCGATCAACGACCATGTCAGTTCCGTTACCAGTCTTTTCAGGTGAGTATGGTGGCTAGACATTCAGCAGAAGTGAATACAAATCATTATTGGAGAGATAACGGCCATCTGGTTACATTGGTCTCCATAACCATGTATGCAGTCAACCCTGTCATAAAATAGCATTGTTTGATAGAGGCATTCCAAACAGGCGCAGTAAACTCCCACGTATCCCTGATGAAGGCGATCGTTCAAGTTCTTCTTCTTCTTCTTCTTCTTCTTCTTCTTCTTCTTCTTCTTCTTCTTCTTCTTCTTCTTCTTCTTCTTCTTCTTCTTCTCCTCCTCCTTCCGATCAGGATGTCGGCTCTAGACAACTTCCTATCCTTCCTAGCTCTTAATAAATTTTTTTCGATCTCTCCTAAAACCAGCTCCGCCATCCATTCACTGACTTTTGCCACTTAGGCTATGCGTTCTTTTCAATTGTCCCTCTTGCCTTCAACCTATCATGTGAGTAACAAAATTTACAAGCACTCTCTCCTATAGCCTAGACATTTCAACTGTTTCTTCCTGATGTTAAATATATGTGTCCTTTTCTTTCCCTTTGTCTATAGAAAATCGTCGTTGCTCTCATGTTCGGTCCATGGTTTTCTCAGCATCCTTCTGCAGAAAAACCTTTCTGTTGCTCCAAGGATCTTCTTGATCTGTAAGGAGATTTCCAGCATCCACTGCCATTTAGGAGAACTGATATTACATAAGAAAACAGTCATATTTGGCTATACTAATGCTCCTTCGGATTTAAGTGTTGCACGTTGTGTCCTCTTTTAAAACATTTTCCTGATATGCAAATTGTTCAAATTGTTTTCCATCTGCCAAAATAATCTAAGTAGAACATAGAAGCTTGTAATGTAAATTGTCATCAACGTTTCATTTATTAAACAAAAAAATTTGTTAAATTAGCGGAACTATTCTATTTCAAAACATCGAATTTCGCCATGGATTTACAGTAAATACTTTATTCGTTGGGTATCTAATTAACGATTATGCTAATATCTGGAAATATTTCCTATATGAAGCTCATATTAATTTTTTAATTCAAGAGAAATACAGTTTTAATAAACTAATATGTTAAAAGGAGTAATAATAAACACATTAAAAAGTGCTCAATGGTAAGAAACAGCCATCGATTATCTTATATATATATATATATCTGTGTGTATGCGTGTGCGTGTGTGTGAGAGAGAGAGCGACAAAGAGAAAGAGAGCATGTGTGTATTTATACGTGCGTGCCGGTGAGTTTTCTTGTACGTGTGACTGTGTTTGTATACATATATTTTTATGTATATAGGCGTATAAATATTATGTGTGCGTGATATATATATATATATATATATATATATATATATATATATATATATATATATATATATATATATATATATACACACACACACACACACAGAGAGGGAGATGATCAGAAAAACAGCGATTACAAAATTTCAAAATAAAAAAAGTGGAACCAACGTTCCAATCCGCCTGGAGTTAAAAAAGAATTCTGGTCCGAAACCATTGAATATTTCAAATGAATGGCTAAAAGCGAGGAAAATAAACGAAAAAAAAAACTTTTGTTAATAGACGTTGAATGATGATTAAAAAAAGATTAAAGTCTCGCCGAGAGCAAAAAGCCTTTTCGCAGAATTCATTGATCGCTAAGACACGTCAAAGTGGCAAAAATAATTATGAAGAAATAGGAGAATTCTACTGAGTAAAAAAGTCTCAATTCCATGAAAGTATTACCAATTCCTACAATACATTATCTTCGTGATGAAAAAAATGCGTTTCATTTAGTTTTTGCTTCAATAATTTGCATTTCTGAAAATTTACTGATAATTCAGACGAGGAGAGCAAGGTATATATATATATATATATATATATATATATATATATATATATATATATATATATATATATATATATATTAAACAACTACACATACACACACATGCATATATATATATATATATATATATATATATATATATATATATATATATATATATATATATATATATATCAGTGCCTATGTGATGTTTCGCGAGGCTTATCGATATGCACATCCGCGCACAATAATCATACATTCAAACATGCTCACACACACACACACACACACACACACACACACATATATATATATATATATATATATATATATATATATATATATATATATACATATACATATTAGAACATTCTTACCTACAATGGATTAACTATTGGTGTGTAACATGGGTAAACGTATAATATATAATATATATATATATATATATATATATATAGACGCATAATATACATATGCGTATATATATGTATATACCTACATACATACATATATATATATATATATATATATATATATATATATATATATATATTATGGACGCCCACATATCCTACCTCTTTAATATTGATATGTATTTATCTTGTTTCTTTTTACCTACCAATTTATATTTGTGTCTCTTTATGTACACATGCACACTGAAGCACAAACACACACATATATATATACATATATTGTTTATAGTTTATATGTGTGTGTGTGTGAGGATGTGTGCATATCAGGAAGCGAGTGTGTATGTGTTTTATGATATACATAATTTTGGGATATATATGTTTGATATATATATATACATAGACACAAATTTTATATATGTGTGTATAGTATTTTCATATGTTTATAACCTACACCCACATATACATGTATATATATATATATATATATATATATATATATATATATATGTGTGTGTGTGTGAAGAGAGAGAGAGAGAGAGAGAGATGTGTGTCAGTATAATATATACATATGTTTGTGTGTGTGTGTGTCTGTGTGTGTCTGTGCGTGTGCGTTTGTGTTTGCGCTTCATTCTGGGACTGTGTTTGTGTACTTATAAATGTATGCCTATGTATATAATTTGTGTTGTTAGTAAACTCAACCTTAGCTAATGAGCATGATTTGCCTCCTATACAAATAATGTACCAACCCTAAGGCGTATCCCTTTTATCCGTTTTAGTTCAAAACAGATGAACATCAATGAACGAAGTTTCTTCTACCAGAATCAGTTTAATTCTGAATTTTTACTGATGTTATTTTCTTTGCCTATATTAGATCAATTCATTTCTTTTACATCTCTTTTACTTTTAATTCCTTTACACAATTTGCCAGTACCCCTTTCTTACCTTTGCTTACTTTGTCTACAGCTTTGCCTGTGGCGGGATTATTCGACCAGCGTTTGAGGGGAAAAAGTAAATGTTTGTAGGCGATTAAAAGAAAATTTGGCTCTTTTCTAATGCACTCGATGCAAACTCACAATCCATTTTTAACTTCCCAAAATCCGCGATGGTCGATTTCTATAAACTGCAACCTCCATGATTGCAATCACACTTTATTTTCCTTCGACTAATCACTTGAATTGGAAATGCTGATCATTTATTATCAAATGGACGGAACTAATGCAAAGACAATAAAATATTCATCCCTCTACTTGCACGTTGCTAAAAGCATCAGGATTTCCTTTGTTTTCATTGTAAATGATCAAAATTACGTTACACGTCTAATCGGACAATTTTGTATCCATAGGCCAAATCATACATGAATTCATTAGTCATGAATTAGTCTAGCATTGTTTATAAACCCAGGTAAAAAATTTACTAGGATAGAATATAGAAATTAGGTTAGAATATGCCCTTTCGTCCAAGATATATTCACATGAAATAGCATGTATATTATTGTATCTACTGCTGCTAATGACGTATATTCTGGATGATAATAAAACAAGGGGTCCCAGCCTTTTTGTATATTGAGAGATTATTTATAAATTCCAAATATAAAAAGACAATATTATTGGTACTAACATTACATATTGGATTCATTCACTTTCACACTATATTAATACAGCCTCACATTGTGTTTTCTATAAGTAATTTCATGGAATTGTTCTGATGTACTTTCTAGTATCGAACCCAGACTTTATTAATTTAATTGTAGTAACAGATTGGCAACATGGTCACATTAATTTTCAGTTGAAATGGCGAGACTTAACCATTTCTGTGAAATGAGTTCCTTTTGTCCCAATTCTCGCTTGTGGGATTTACTTTCGGTTTCATGTTTTCTCGCCAACTTTCTTTTTTATAAATATAATTGTATTGATTTTGCATTTAAATTTGTTCTTTACTTTAGCACTTTTCTATTCTTCTTGCTACTTAATAATGTTTCACTTATTTCCTTATCTGTTACACCCTTGTGTATTAGTGGATTTATGGCCTATATATATATATATATATATATATATATATATATATATATATATATATATATATATATATATATATATATAGTATTTACATTAGTCGGGCTATTGTCTTCATCTTTGTTATCGTTGCTTTTCTCTGGCACTCCTTATTACTGGTTCCCATATTGTATTGCAATGATAACAAAGTTGCAATATGAGCTCTGGTAAAAACATAGGTGATAACAGCAACAATTGCAATATGAGCACTGGTAAAAATTGTTGCTGAATACATTAGTTTTATAATACCCAGATATTCATGCCCAGCTCTCCTCAGGGACACATGGCACAGTGGATAAAGGCGTTGGTTAGATCCAGTGACAGACCTAAAGAGTGTGAGTTCAATACTCGGTTAAGGCAGTGGAGAACTTTCAGAGGGAAAAATTAGCAGGAGATAACTGATAACTGACATCCATCAAACATGGCACGTGGAACTAGAACAGTCTACCCCAGTGATCGAAATAAAGGGTTCAGTTCGAAATTCCAACCACCTGAAGATGGCCGGAGCGTACAATGACCGAAACGTTGTGACAAATATGGCGACAAAGATGAGGACAATAGTCCGACTAATGTAAATACTGTACCTCATCTCAGAAATATAGACAGACATACACTACGCAGGTTTTGAATTTAGAGTTATATTTAACCTAGACCAGTTGCCACCCAAGGATATATAGACAAGTCTGTCCTGCTATTTAACGATAGCTGGTGGGAGAAGAAGAGGATTCATACCTAGTACGGATCCTCAACACAAACCACTATCTATCTATCCGGTAGATTTTGAATCTCTCTATATGTATTCTATCTTCATGTTATCGTTTTTTCATTTGTTGAATTGTTATCAACAATTTCTCTTGTCTTCTTTTCTCCTTTCCCTTTTCTTTCTTTCTTTACTTTTCCTTTTCTTTGTATTAGTTAATTTTTATATATTAGTCTTCTTCGTTTTTCTCTTCTTTTCTCTTCGTTTTTCTCTTCTTTTCTTTTCTCTTCGTTTTCTTTGGTCATGGGAGTTGTTTCAGGTTTTTCTTTTTTTTTTAAATCTGTCTATTCCGTTTTCTTCTTTCTTTTTCCTTTTTATTGATATATTGTCCTTTTTCCTGCTTTAAACTGCATTTTTTTTTTCCTTTTTTTTGAAAAACAAAAGTTTTTTTTTTCTTTTATACATTTCTATCTTTTCCTTTTATGGAATTCTTTCTTACGTATTCCTAAATTTTTAAAAATGTAAAAAGTAGCATTTTTAAAATGAAATCGTTTGCAACTATTTGTTCACCTCCTGATGAGATTATTATATTAGGCATGGAAACAAATATGCATATTCTAATGTTTACTTGTTTGTTCCTATGTAAAAACCTATAATACACACACACACACACATATATATATATATGTGTGTGTGTGTATATTGTATTGTGTGCATTCTAAATACCTTATTTGTTTTCAATTAAACATTTGTAGACATAACTGCTTGATTCTTCTTGACTTGTTCAAAATATTTGAAGAGTGATATTTTTCTAATTATCCCACTTTTCTTTTCCTTTTAACTATCCTGCAATGACATTTTACTCATTACGTTTTCCAACTTTTGAACCACTCTATAAGTTCTAGTTTCTTTTTTTTCTCGGAGTAAGTCATCGAGCATTAACAGCCCAAGGGATGATATGATATTTCATTTAGATATTATTTATTTCTAGAATTTATGTCTTAGTTAATTTCAGTTTGCTAACACATGACGACGATACTAGTTTCCTTAAATCAATGTTTGATATTGATAAATTCTCGCATCGGATATTATGAGACTATGTCCATAGAGCAGGAAGAATCTCCCTCTGGATTCGCTGCTAGAAATTAATGAGGAATAAGTGATCAATGTAGGAAGTGAAATGATCCACACCACAGCGCGCGAATCCTGAGCATATTGAAATAGTTTTTGATACTGCTTGGAGGCTTGGCCTTCTGAGCTATTAGAAATAATACACTGATATTAGTAGCAAGGAGTATTTAAAATTCAAAATACACATTAAATCTAACATATAAGTTTTAATACATTGACAATTCTGATGGAAACTTGGGACTTCTTGTCTGTAGCAAGAAACAAGTAGAGTGTTTAGCGTCCGATATTTCCACTATCACCTACAGAGCGCCGATGAAATTAATTGATATAAAATATACAGGTTCAAAACAGCAAAACCTTTGGACGCCAAGAAAACAAGTAAAAATCTTCAGATGAATAAATAGAGATCGAGTAATATTTTTGGTCAAAGCAAATAAAGAAAGCGGTTTACAAAAATATTCATTATAGACATTTCTAAAGTGAAATAAGTGATGCAGTTTGATCTTTGTTAGACAGATGGCATTCGAAAGTGAACATAAATTCACACTACCGACAATAATATATCTTCTTTTATCATACGTACAGCAGAGGATTTTTTACTGGACATTTGCCTCTTTAATGCACTGTAAATCAAAAATCGATGAAGTTTATGAACAACGGCTACTTATTTCACATGTAAAAAAAAACTATATAAAGTCCTCTATAGAATCACATATATTGTCATACAAATATTAATAGTATACACTCAGAAGCATACATTTATTATATACTTGCGTGCGATATGTATGTCCGAGTTGCGAAAATTTCACAAACAATCCTGTAAAAATTATTTTGGTATAACTATTGTCCGATGTCAACTTCAGAGTAGACAACTTTTGAAGCTATGTAGTTAATGAGACGATGATGTCTTCGTTCTAAACATTTGAACTCATTTTCCTGGAATAGTTTAAATTTATATAGTCACTTCTTGGAAGATGTCAAGAATATTAGCAGAGAATTAGTTCAGTCTTGATAAGTTTGGAAAGCAAAACACGTGGGCTAAGTCTAGTGGAATTGGTGTCCATTTTTTGGTAATAGATCTCTTAGCCAGGAACTCAATAATCATTATTCTCGTTTCCAAATCATCTGTTAGAATATTTTAGAATCTACCGTATTGTTCAGCAATTCATATTCAGTTCTGGTCTTATCATTTGCACATTATATCTTCGACTGTAGCGCACCAAGTCCTGCATTCAACTCATATTTGCATAAACACTTTGTGTTTCTGATATTTCACCCTTTACCATATGGTACACATTCTTCCTTTAAACACCTCCGCTAATTCCATTAATGTCCCTGAGAAAGGCATGAATCTATCACTCATTAGCTGCGTATTAAACAGAAGGGTAGTCTAATATCTCAATCCTATCGTGTAATCCAATTTAAGGAAAAGGAAGGGAAAATCTGATTTCAAAATCCCGCAGAAATTAAACCGAAATCATCACCCACTATTTTCCCAAGGCATCAGTTTAATCCGTAGATTAATATCTTCGCATTTCCATGACAAATAAAAAGAAGCTGTGAAGGACCATGATCTCTTAATTCTTGATGAGATATGGCAGAAAGTAAACAAGCAATAAATAATTTCCACAGGGAATCCAACTTCGTCCATTTCTGTATGTGAGAAATCATCATTTCAGGGTTTATAACAACGGCCCAGGATGTGACAGTTCCAATTAAACGTCTTTCAATTATCATATCAGTCTATACGTCACTTTCGGTGTCCTATCTCTCTCCTACTGGATTGTCGTTGTATCACATTCGCATGACTTAGTGGTTCCGGTTGTAAGTTGGCAGTGGGATGAATAGAAATAAAGACACGGTAGGGTATATAGTTAACGCTTGTTGGTGTATTTCCATCTCTCATTCTGTTAATAGTATTTGTCAAATGCCTAAAGCCAATTACACTGACTCACTTCTATGTTGAATGGCCGGTGAAATCCCTGAGAAATCGACTGTACTAAACGTTTTCCGTTGGCTGATGATTGATATGAAGTTTTTACATGCATACATGGTTGAAGGGTGGTCTTTGTAAACCAGTAAAATCGCAAATGTTCGAGGCAAATCGAAAATAAGGGCATATATTACATGACAATATTCGTTGACTTTTTTTTGGAATATCTTTCATCTCATATATAATGTACAATGTGTGTGTGTGTGTCTCTGCGTGCGTGCGTGTGTCCAAACAATTCCTCCGTTCCCAATAGTCCGATTTCAATGACTCATAGCTCATTCATAAGTCCTAGAAGAGTTAGGCCCAGGGAGCAATTTTCGTTGAGCGCAGATTCAGGGTTTGCAGATTATGAGAGTTTTGCGAGGTTAAAAATATATAATAATATATTATATTATCCATTATCGTTGCTTTCATAGGTCAAGGGCAGGAACTCTTATTTTCCTTTTGTATCCAAATTTGCAGTGCACGTTTCATTATACATAGCATCAGAAAGACACATTTGAAATCCTTAGCACACCTAATGTGGACAGGATTTCGAGAATTTGACATTGACAAGACATAAGTCAACGAATGATGGACAAAGAGAAGTTAATGATGGGGCTGGGCTTATAATTTATTAAAACTGCCTTGGGGAATTCTTCTTCAGGCTGTTTGTTTTTCTTTGGAAAGAGTCTGCCGTTGAACTATTTTCAATCCAGCCTTTGTATCTTATCATTTGCAGAGGTATATTTTCCTCTTGTTATGCAACGTTACATTAATTCATCAAGCGTAAAACTGAATTTAGCACAAGAAATCAGTCAGTGTTGTGTCTACACATAACCGACAACCTAGCTAACATCAAAAAAATTATCTTTAATATATTTTTTTAATTGTTTATAATTGTATATTAATCATATTCTCGGTACCGATGTCTTTTCAGGTGTTGTCTTCAAAACATGCCAATGATACAAGAGTTTAGTGGTTATAAAATAGTAATGAACTAAAAATGTAATTCCCAATGATTTGTTACTCAGAATCGTTGCACATCTCGGCGTAGCTTGATGGTTGATTAGTTAGTGGTTTTGCTTAGCAACATATAAACTTCTTTGGGACATTAATGCCGAAATCGAAATATTTTGTACACAACTGTATGCCTTCAACAACAGATAACATGTATTTTTGTCATTTCGCTTTAAATATGTATTTTTGATAATTTTACTATAAATATGGATTTTTGACAGATTGATTTTGTTTAGCAGCAGATAGAGCTCTATGTGTTATTTAATGACAAAATCTAAATATTTTATCACGCAATATTGTTTCCAACTACAGATATTTTTTACATGGTTTTATACCATCAGGTTAATAGTATATTTTTAAATATATATTTTGTTGTGGATTCCGGGATGAATCCGATATCAATGAATAACAAAAGCCAGGAATGGATAAGGAAAATAAATGTATTAACGTGATAATACAAACTGGTAATACGGGTTACTAGATCCAGGAATGCGGGTTAGTAGCAATAATATATATACAGTCTTGGTATTGAAGTATCGCGGTATGACTCCTTACTGAGTATACTTCTGATAATACTTGTAGTGTTAGTCCAGGTTCATTTTGTAGTTTTGAAAGCATTCTTTTGCGCATTTCACTATCTTTTGCTGAGACTAACCCTTGAACAAAAATGAGACACTTGATATTGTCCGGTGTTAATTCTGCCAACTTGAAGTCGTCGCAATGTTCATTACCGATTGCAGCAAACGTGGAATAGTCTTCATTTTCTCCCTTTACCAGGTTAAGACATTTCCACCTCTTGGGAAAGAGTGACGTTTTTGGAGTGAAAAGCTCTGTAAGACATGTAACGGTTTCGTCAAACGTTAATTCGTTCGTCTTTTTTGGCAAAATGTAATCCACAAATTTTGTGTATTCCTCAGTTCCTAATTTTCTGAGCAACAGACGTAGCTTCTTTGTTTCTGTCCAGTTTTGACAATCGATGTTGTAGATGTCTTCATAACGTCTGAAATAATCCCCGAAATTTTTATCCTCTTCCAGACAGTAATTGAAAGTTTCTAACGTATTGCACACTGCGTCTTGGGAAAAATTCGCCTCTTTTTCGATATTTTGTTCTTTGTTACTCGCTACCTTTAACATTAGTTCCTGCGTTTGTAGTAATTGTTTTTGCCATATTTCTTCCATTCTTTCCTGGATTTGTAATTGTTGTTCATTTTGGTATTTTACAAGTTCTACTAAAATATTCTTTAAATCCTCCATGATAAAGGTCATGCGAAAAACTCGCTTTTCCGTATTTTAGTCCTCGTAATTCTTTTGTCGCCAAGTTGTTGTGGACACTGGCAAAAAACGGCAAAGGAGACTTTTGTTTTGTTTTGTTTTTCTGTGTGAGTTCGAATACCTCGTTGTCAATTTGTTGCGGACAACGAGGGAGAATTTTGTTTCGTTTTCCTTCCCGTGTGAGTTCGAATTCCTCGTCGCCAATTTGTTGTCGACGAGAGAGAATTTTCTTTTTTTCTCTCTTTCGCGTGTGAGTTTGATATACTCGTCGACAATTTGCTGTGGACGTGGGAGAATTGATTTTTTATCTTCTTCTCGTGTGAGTTCGATATCCTCGTCGCCAATTTGTTGTGGATTCCGGGATGAATCCGATATTAATGAATAACAAACGCCAGGAATGGATAAGGAAAATAAATGTATTAACGTGATAATACAAATTGGTAGTACGGGTTAGTAGATCCAGGAATGCGGGTTAGTAGCAATAATATATATATACAGTTTTGGTATTGAAGTATTGCGGTATGACTCCTTACTGAGTCTACGTGCTCGCTAACGGTGACTCTTGTGCTACCCTCGTCTATTACAGACTGTACAGGTATTCACTGGTAGTAGTATATGTATACCTCGGGTGAGCCCATCTCTGTGAAAAGGGAGACCCTTTAACATATTTTGTAGATAATAAAATCTGTTGTTACTCATTTGAAAAATGTTGATTTTTGCTTATGGGCCCCCTATTTACTCCGTAGTTGTGACACTAACAGGCGCTGAAAGGGTGGATCTGGGAAGAAGAGCAATTAAGAGGTAACTCTACGCTCTTCAAGACCTCCAATCTCCCGATCAGAGGTTTTGATATCGGATTTAGTTTATCACCATATCCACAAAGCGGCATGGTTATAGGAAGCTGGAAAAGTAAAAGGCGAAAGAATTGGAAGGTCTACAAACGGCTTAAAATTTTTTAACACGATCTGAAATTCATGTACTAAAAAGTCAAACAACGATCTGAGACAAGATCTATACCTTAAGTTGACCCATCTGTTGTTCAGCTAAGTCTCATCAAACATGATCTCAAAAGGCTCCCAAGAATCTATAATTAAGGAATCGAAACCTGAAATACAGCCTGATATTTACCAGATTATGCACGAACTCGACTGAACATCAGTTTTAACAAGTTTTATGAAAACATTGTGAGTTTTTTTTTGGTTTAAATCGTCGTCAGTATGTCGAGAGGATATCAAATAGAGATGAAATCCTGCGTGTCTAAAGGCACCTGCTAAAAACACTGGAGACTCTATGATGTATTTTTGGAGCAGCATTTCAGTCTGTGATGTTAGTGATGTTTTCGATATTGGGGGAAATATGAACGCAGAAATCTACCATTAAATTTTAATTTTTCATGTAATATTATCAGGAAAGCTGTTGATTAGCAACGACTTCATTTATTAACTTCATAATAATCTCAAACATCATGCAAGACATGCTTATCTGGGTAGCAAAATCACATGCTGATAGATTATCAGTCATGGATTAAACTCACCAGATCACGGACCTCAGCATTATCAACGCAAAATAGTATCATCCTGACAAAGAACATCTTAACAAAAGCGTTGCTTTTCTTTGGAAATGATATAAAGTCCGTCTGTGTCATAATGGCTTTATTGCCTTACTTGTGGTGGAATACTGAATACAAAAGCTAACATAAAAAGAACTTTCGAATGATTTTTTTAAAAAAGTCCTACTAACTATTCCTGAAGTATTTAAATCAGATAGAAAAAGACATTCCTCATAGAGATATCAGGCAGTGTTTAAAAATAAAGTTGATCATATCAAATGCTAAAGATCAATTTCTATACAATCTTAGAAACATTTTTTCTGTCTCATGTGCTATAATTCGATGCATATTCACACAGATTTCAACAAATCATAACATTCTAGTCTTTTAAATAATGTAGGCATACATCATACCATGATCTATCGGAATGTAGGCAGAAATGACTCTCCAAAGATGCCCGTGCTTTTTTATCTGTGATTTGGCGTGAATTATCGGAAAAGACACTAGTTTCACACCACCCCCTCCATCTTTTGAAATTCAGAATTATCCGTCTGCAAATCTGAGCTACACTACCATGTGTACGCTGCTATGAGTAAAGGCTGAAGAGTTCTTAGTCTGACTATGAAAGGCGATGCTAGAGCTGTGAAAACTTGCATGCATTAATTTCAATTCTTTATATTAATAACTGTATTGTTTCTTAACCAACCCAACTGATATTGGACTGTTCAAAAAGCCTTTTCAACTAGGTAAGGAAATGTCATCAACAGCAGAGATGACTTAAACATCACTGTGATACTAGTTCTAAGCCGAGTGTTCTTTTATTGTTGGGAAGAAATGATAGTCAAATCAAGGCAATAGGGAGGATGATCAACCAGATCAAAGCCACAGTCACACGTGGCAGCCATTGAAACCAAAGAGTCGTGTGCTAGAGCATTTTCCTGATGAAATAAGCCACTTTTCATCAGCTTTCCTGTGCTTTTGTTCATGATAATCTTTTGTCATTACCTCAGTAATTGTGTATAGCACGCTCTATTGACGGTGTGGCACATTTGGAGATAGTCAATAAATACAATGTATTATGGATCCAAAACAAAAAACAAACAAACAAGGCCATCATCTTCCCTGCCGATGAAACTATTTTGGCCTTCTATGAACCATGTATTCCATTGCATAGATTATCTCGTTGTATTCAGCCAAATGAAATGAAACCAACACTCATCATAGGTTAGGAAACATTCAAGAAAATCAGTTTGATCTACCTCAAACAATGACAGATTTCCCGGTGATGGGATCAGCCTTCGATCATGTGTCAGAAGATATATCAGGCACCGAGCAGAAACCTTAGTCATATAAATTTCATTGTGCTGAATATTCTTAACTCTCTCACGGGGCATGTTATTTGGATAGATAGATAGGTAGATAGATAGATAGATAGATAGATAGATAGATACATAGATAGATAGATAGATAGATAAATATTTTTAGATTGTAAATTTTGTTTTAGATAATAATTATTTAGGGATAAAGCCTCAATAATTCACACATATCTTGTTGAGAAGTTTGGATAATATCTTTCCCAGACATTTGCGTGCAACTAAATAGAACGAACGCTTCTGGTTTAGAACACCGCTCTCTGATTTCAGAATTTATGCCGTTATCCATTATCCAATCCTCAGATCCAAACTTATAGCACCTGGTATTCCCAAGCAATCGCCCATTCAGCTATTGACCAGGTTCGACGTTGCTTAATTTCGGTAATCTTACCAGTGTTTCAAAGTGATAGAAGCGTAAGGCTCAGTGATGTTCTAAATATGTTATTAATAGATAAGCGTTCAATTTAGTACACTGGAAAATTATATGGAATAAATAAATATTACTTGAGCTAAATTAATCTATTGATCTCTTGGTGTATATACGTAGATGGATAGTTACTTCATAATACGGATACTTATATATTTAGATATTATAAAGACAGAACAATAATTTGGCGTAAGGTGTAAAATCGGTGCATATATTTCAAGTAACCTCTAATTAAAAAACGAAAATAATGCCATTGCTGAACCATTATCTTCGTGAACAAAAAAGTGAAGTATCAATCAAAGGACAAGAGGAAAAAATAAATTTTGGACGAAGCCTGTGAAAATAATGAAAGTTGGTGACAGAACTGAACATTTCAGAGCCATAAATAAAATAAAATAATTTGAAGGAAAATGTAAGAAAAATAAGGAGAAAATAAATAATTATTTCTGTCCATGAGAATTCACAACGTTTGTAGTTGTGGTCAGAACAGGAGTGAAGGGCGGACATTTTGCAGCCTTTACACAAAGTAATCGACATTTATTATTTATACTTCGAAAGGGCCATTTTTTTTTTCTGAATGATTTGCAGGGTGGGAATCGGGTGTAAACAGAAATGGCAATAGAGTATTAGTGAGACTGATTCCATCATGTCTGGGTGTAATGGGGGTTCTTCTATCACGTTCTGAGATTTATCAGGCGTCGAAATGCGTGCCAAACCAGACACACCTCAGCCACTAATCTTCTTTCTCGGCATATTCTACACATCTGCGAATGCGTAATCTTCATTTTGCTTCTGGTCTTTTTTTTTCTGTTTCAAGTTTGCTTGACTGTTTTCCCCTTTGCGCTATTTATACTGCAATTAATCTTCAGGTTTCTGCCTTTCACCTTTTCTGGTATTTCCGTAAATTTCCATTCTCCTAAACCTCTTGTACGTTGTATCTTGATAAATATTTTTATATTCTTCTATTATTATTATTATTATTATTATTATTATTATTATTATTATTATTATTATTATTATTATTATTATTATTAATTATGATATCAATCATAAAAACTGCAGAAGACCAATGATTGCTAAAACGAAATTACCAAGAAGGCATACAGAGAAATTGTGCTAACCGAAATGAATATTCTGTGATAAATATTCCCAAACAATTGAACATCTTGTATCGAGTTGCACGGTGTTAGAACCCACTAAATATAAAAATCAGCATGAGAGATTGGGCCAATATATGCACTGGAAAATGTGCAACTTTTACGGGAAGGAAACTGCGAATAACTTGTATGAACATCACCCAGGTCCGGTTACAGGGATAGGACCTGTAACAATTTGATGGGACTTTACAATACACAAGGACAAAACAATCAAAGCTAATCGTCCAGACATTTTAATCAAATACCACAAGAACTTAATGTGATTTTTCATTGACATAGCAGTTTCTGTAGATTGCAAAGTATATGTGAAGATCTTATCAATGTACAAGAATCTTGAACGGGGAATCTCAAAAATGTGGCACATGAGGATATCAATAAACCCAGTTGTAGTTGGAAACGTCGGATTGATTGGAAAAAGTTCTAATATAGTCATTGAGAGGATTCACGGTCATCTATGTCTTAAAGAAATATAAAAAAAATGTGCTCACACATTACGAAGAGCTTTTTCTAAAATGTGTAAAATATTATTTTTATTTCTAAATGATCAGTGGAAAATATCATGGAGTAACAATCTGACATTTGGTCTCTGGATGTGATCCAGCAGGAAATCATAATAATAATGATACAACTGAATAATACTTGAAAATTACAATAGTTAAACGTATTTTTCAGACTAACCGTATGTCGACCAAAAAGCACTTAACAGAACCCTAATATTTCATAATTCAAAAAAGTCCAGGTAACAACTGAATGATCGATTAAAGACTTTCGCGTTTAAATGATCAATAAGACAAGATGATTGATAAATCTAATGAAATATCATATTCAGACTCTTTGAAACAAACGAAAGCTAAATCTAAATATAACATTTCTTAACTTAAGCATGCCGATTCCAGAGTTTCGTAGACGGGCTTCCCGGAATCACTTCGTTCACCCGTCACGGATATTAGCGGACAAAGTGATTACAGGAGACCCGTCGACGGAACTCTGGAGTCGGGATGCTGAAATTAAAAGCTATCAGCTAAATTTCAATTTCTTTTAAAAATTAAAGGCAGAATTAGCGTTCATTCGTTCGGAAGAATTTAACTATGAAATCTGCTAATAAACTTAATAGACTAATAACATATCTGCCCCAATGCTCATTTCGACACGCTTCTAGTGGGTTGGCCAACCAGATAAGACATATGAACGTTTTTTTTCTTTACTAAATATTATTCACATGTTAAGATTCTCTATATCTTTAAACGTTCTACAGATGGATGCTGAGAATATCATGGACTGAACACATTAGAAACGACAAAATAAATATGTGTAGACAAACATTTATTTAAATTATTGAAACATTTCATTAATTTAATTTAATAAAATTTAAAATTTAAATATAATTTTAAATAATTAAGATATAAATACAACTTATATATATATATGTATATATATTTTGAACTTATATATATATAAATATTTATATAATCTATTTATATGTAAATTATTTGTGTATGTATATATATATATATATATATTTATATATATATATATATATGTATATATATATATATATATGTAATTTTTATTTATATTATTTATATATTATATATGCGCGGTACTTATTAAAAATATCAGTGATAGAGCTAACATATTTAGTTGGATTGATGTGAGTTTGTGACCTTAGGTTTCACGCTATTTGCGATCACCAGACAAACTGATTATTTCTTAAATTTTGGATTTATATATGGTTGCGTATATCCGGGTTTTTATGGAAGTGTGAGGAAGAAATTTCGTCGGAACGCCACTCATACTTACGCAAATATACATAATACGCACGTACACACATTGACGTACACATACCCCCACACACACACACACGCGCTCAATCACTTGAGCTCACACAAACATAAACATGTGTGAACAGCGTGGCGCTGGGCATATATGCGCATCCATGTGTCGTTGCGTATCATACGTACCCATTTGGTCGCTGTATTCAATGTTGGATTGTGTAGCGAATAGTTTTGTCTGCTGCACTCTCAACGCGCAGTCCGTTCTTCTATTTTGTTCGCTTAATAAGGTCTTCTCGCACGCACGTATATACGTATGATGGGGTGGGTAAAATTGCTATTATTTTTAATTTGTTAAGGATGATTTATTATTATTTTAAAGCCGTTTTGTTTTTGCCGATTGCGCATATGGAAATGGTAGAAAATCCAATTTGTAATACTTAATATTATTTATGCGGTTGTATTAATTTTGCTGGGGTATGGGGAAGTAAGGTATATTTGTGGACTGATACGATAATGGTAATTGTGGTGCCGTATTAATTGTGGACAAATGCGACAATGGTAATTGTGATGTGGTAGTAATGGTGGGAGGCGGTTGATGATAATAAAATTGTAACAGCAAATAGTTATTTTAAATTGGTAGAAGTGAACGTAGTAATGGTGGTAGAATGATAATAATAATAATAATAATAATAATAATAATAATAATAATAATAATAATAATAATAATAATGATGGTAGTTTGAACTAGAAAACATTGATGGTGTTATGGTGTCAGTGGTTTCTATATTCATGTTCATAGGGTCAATGGTGTTTTATGTAGTAGCGTTGGTTGGTATTTTTTATCCGTTTGGCATAAATTGTTCTAATAGGTATTTGTTTTCATGTATGCATTTTTAAATTATTTCTGATCTTATGTTTAGTAAATTCTTTTGTTGGGCATGAGAAATTATTGCTACCTTTTCGTGTAGGCAAAGTAGGGAGAAAAGACAGAAATATTACACCAAGAATAAGCTGAAAAATATTGGAAAACACGCCTTCCTACAACAAAATTACAAAGAATTGCCTACAAGAATATTTTACAATACAAAGCGAATAGAAAAAGGAATATGTGGAGAGACATAATCGATTACTTCATGAAAAGCATAGTAATTTTAAAGTATCTATAAGCTATTAAATTGTTGATATTTCTATCATTCTTTCTTTTCCCATGCTTATTTCCCATTCTTTTTTCAACATACTTCAGTTGTTTACATATATTTTAATTTACAGTCCTTTATTATTCTTTCGTTATATTCTCTTGATTAAATTATATATGCCAAATTGCTGGCTGAATTAAATAAAGAATGGGAGAATGCATCACTCTTAAAAATGGTATTCATGCAGTTGATAGTTTTTACTATTGAGATCGAGAGAAAAAAAAAGTTGTGAAAGAGTAAAATTGTTTTGTTTTCATGTATATATGTATGTAAATGTATAGTCAGAACATAACATTCGGGGGAAAATAACCTGAATGAATAACATAATTCTCCTTGAATATTAACAATATCGAATATATAACTCCAGAGAAAGGAAGGTTATTATCTGTAAAAGGCTTAATAAAATAACACTTTGTCTTCATTTTTATCTAATTTTGATTCATTAAACTCGGGACAATTCATAACAGATAGATTCTGGAAATGAAATATGTGCATTGATTACAAAAAAATATATGGATTCGATTTTATCTAAATTACGTTAAAAAAACAGTTATCGTCTGATCACAAAACTTTAAAAAAAATGTCGAGCCTAGTCAGTACCTATATAAGTGAACGAATATTAATGCCAGGTATTGTAAGTTTGTATGTATGGATGGTGTAATTCACACCGGCTATGAATGAGAAATCTAGTAAGATACATTCACTTAAGCGCAAATATTTTTTCGGAAAGATATGAATCCATCTGTCCTCCTCAAAGATCGGATAAGTAGCAGGGCAGAGTGACACATATAGCCTTGGATGGAACCATCTACGCAGAATATAACTGCGGCTTATTGAAGTAGTTATTCTACCAAGTGATGAATCGAGAAGAGACATATTCATATAAACGTCCATCACAATGGCAGTAAAGGAGTTTTTTTTTAAATAGTTTCGCCCCAAGTAATGAGATAAAGCCAGGTAGACGCAAGGGGTTACCGAGAGCGAAAGAAAATCAGACCTTCATTATCTCTGAGATGATGCATTGTGGTTACTTACCTTATTTGCATCATTGGATAAAGGTGTTGGTTAGATCCAGTGACTAGACCCAAAGATTTGTGAGTTCAATACCAGGTCACAGCAGCAGTGAACCAAAATACTTGGAGAGCTGAGTTTACGGAAATAACTGATACATCAGGAAGAGGCATGGCACCTGAAACTAGTACGATCTACTTCAATGTACGAAATACAATTTTATGTTACAAATTCCAATCACCTGAAGAAAGGCTGGCGCCTACAACGGCCAAAACGTTGCGAATATGGCAATGAAGTTAAGGATAACTGTCCGAATAATGTAAATAATGTACAAAAACAGAAAACGTTAGCGAGGAGAAAGGATAATGAAAGAAGAAAGATCAAAGATTTTTTTAGGAATTTCAGACAAATTTCTGGGTGCGTTTACTGGTGATATATCTAATAATAAACGCACCGAGAAATTTGTCTGAAAATAATTTTTCGAAAACAATTATTCGAAAAATATTTATTCGAATTGTAAATTATTTCAATGAAAATTAATTGAAAGTAAAATTATAGAAAATGATAATTACTGGAAATACATATAGGTGAAATACGTATGTGGTCTTGCTGATTTACATAGAAGTAATAACGTCCTTAAAGGATGGTGTAGGGCCTTTTTACAGTGAGTGTTATACCATCATCTCATAACATGCACATTCTTAGACGATCTTAAAAGAGAACAGGACTTGCAAGAAATTTATATCGCAAAAGTAACACCAGGTTGTCAAAATATCAAGTGCACCAAAAAAATACCGCGATGTAAATGAAAAACTTTTTAAAAAGTAGTGGAATCATTTAACGAGTACTATTCAGTAGTTGACTATTTGCGTGCAGTAATA